>CAXKWD010000005.1:178159028-178476194 GCA_964059195.1 Ectobius pallidus
TTGAAAAGCTCTTGATGAGTACTATACAAATCAATAACTAGTTTCTCGATAGTTCTCATATAAGGCGAGATTTGAATGTTTCAAAAAGTGCTCTTTTCTCTTTTTTGCGAGTTTGTCATGCCAAGGCTAAAGAAAAAGAGTGCTGCGCAGCGACAATAAATTAAACCAAAAGCACTTCAAAATCTACCTCAGCCTGTAGGCCTGCCTAAAGGGATTTTTGAAATATGTATTTCCTCCCCTATGTCCAGCCCATTTCATCATCACAGTCTTGGCTCTCTTTAAGAATTACTGTAATATATTAATTTTGTCTTGTTTAGCGGCTTTGCTACTTTTATTCATTCCTGATTATGCGCACGGTCTCCCAGAATATTATATCCTTTTCTTGTTGTCAAAACAAATGATTGTAGGTTTTTCCTCTTTACCGAATTCAGTTCTTATTATTCTGGGTTTGTCATGCCAAGGCTAAAGAAGAAGAGTGCTGCGCAGCGACAATAAATTAAACCAAAAGCACTTCGAAATCTACCTCAGCCTGTAGGCCTGCCTAAAGGGATTTTTTTGTTTCAGGTACATATTTCTGGAGTACAGTAATCCGAAGCATGCTCAGGAAGCTGTCAAGTTGGCAAATAACCACAAGTTGGATCGCCAGCACACCTTCCTTGTCAACTTGTTCACGGACTTTAAGAAGTACGAGGAGGTGCCAGATGAGTGGGAACCACCTGAGCCACAGCCTTACGTGGAGCAGGGGAACCTGCACTACTACATGCTGGACCCCGATGCATACGACCAGTACTGCATTGTGACGGGAAATGGTAACAATGTTCAGATCTGGCAAAACTCTGCGCCAGACCCAACCAAACTCGAGGACAGAGCTGTAAGTTACACAACCTGTAATACGTAGGTGCTAAGTATGGGTTAAAAATTCTCAAAATATGGTGTAAAATATAGAATCATGTTTCTTAAATGGTGCAAATTAACATTAAGGACTCCTTATATTGTCAACGTTGCTTAGTTATACCCTATTTATCCGTATTTAAGCTGCACCTGCCTTTTTAGTGCTAAAGTAAAGGGAAAAAATAAATTGAAGAGAGTTTTTTCAAAAGCCGATATCTACATGGATGGCTCAGTGCCAGAGGTGACTAAGTGCCATCAAGAAAAGTGCTAATATTTGTGTGTATTGACCAGCAAAGATCGTATTTTATCTGCGCCAAACATGACTAGCAGCTATTACTGTGTCTGTAACTGATACAGCAAGGCTGTTTGTCATGTTTGGCTTAGATAGAATACGATCTTTGCAGGTCAATACACACAAATATTAGCACTTTTCTTGGTGCCACTTAGTCACCTCTGGCACTGAGCCATCCATGTAGATATCGGCTTTTGAAAAAACGCTCCTCAATTACTGGTGCCCCAAAGTGTAATAATAAATTGTCTCATTTTTCAAACATTAAAGTAACACATTTCTTAGCTGAAATATGCCTGAAATAATAAAAAGAAAATATCAAATGACTTAAATTATGAAATTCCAGTTTTATTTAATCAAACATTAAATAAAACTGACAGAAAAGAAAAGATATCAGTATTTTACACTTCATGTGACTATCGGTGTTGAATTTCGTGCAATTCTTATATTTTTCATAATTCCACTTTCAGTTACTGTCAGTTTAAACTTAACCATTATTTGTATTTCTTAACAGCTGAACAGCTCATGGTACAAAGATATTCTGTAATAACGCTACAAAAATTACAAATTACGCAAAACACCTACAAACATAAAATAAACCATATATTGGCTTGTGTCGGGTGCTAAATGTACACGCTGTTTCTCGCTAGTAGTTCTACAAATGGTCACTAGATGTCACACTGTTTGTGGGGGCATGGCATATAGCAGATAATTTCGTTTTCCCTTGAATCTTGTACAGAAATTAATGTTGTTATAGATGTCCAAATATGACGTACATTCCTTTATCCATCTAGGGTGACTTAATCTCTCCTGTGCTTCATATTCCTCGTCACTGTCATCATTTCTCAAGTTGATCAGATGTTCCAATCGCCTACGCGCCATTAAGGTGCTTTGCAGATGACAAGTCCTATGTTCTTCAACTGCATAGATACGCGGTCCAATCAGAGACGGCGAGACGGAGGGAAGACTCTCATTGCTAGCGGCAGTCTTTTAGCTCGTACACGTGATTGGCGGTGAAGGAAAAGACTTCTTATTTGAAAAGTACTTTAGCTTGGTTTATTTTGTTTTGCTGGCCGATATTTCACCGGTAAAGCATTAGCTTGGATACTATCCGAAAACCAAATTAGCATACTGTAGCAGGTGAAACGCAAAATAACCAATATCGTAGCTTTTCAATTTAAAAGCCAGTATGAGAAAGATAATCAGTAGGGCCCTGATTTATTGGTGAAATAAAATGGCTGATTTCGGTGTTAACTTCTTTCTATTTCGGTGGGTATTTCGTGAAATAAGTTACTTATACTACATTTGGAACATTGCACAATGATAAACTTTGCTTCTTTATTTACATGAACTAACACCCCCCCAGTTTCTATATTCTTCTGCCCTTGTATGAACTGAAGTAACTTTCGATTTAGGCATGATTAGAGTTAATGTTCAAATATAATGACGAGAAATATTATCGTAGTTTCTACTAAACACCATCAGATAGCCATTTGCAAACAGAAGTGCCAACCATACCACTGTGGATAAAAGACTAAATCTGTTGAATACAAGTAACAAACATTCTACACTCTTCTGCTGTAATCGATCATAGGCATCGCTAACTTGGCAAAGACATAGCAGGAAAGGAGTGTACTCAACAGTACAAACCAGGTCACAATCTTTGCATAAATTATGCAAGCTTTGTAATCGATCACAAATATTGATATATTGGTAAATCTTCGACAGCCATAGAAACAGCAGAAAAGAAAAGCATGCTGCTAAGAAATAAAAAATACATTACACCAAAACACAATATTGTGATTTTAAGGCACATTTTCGTGCTCATTTCTCACTTTACGGACAGAAGGGGCATATTTCGTGCTTATAGACACATTTTGCGGAATCAAGTAAATTTCGCAATATTTTGTCTATTCAGTTTGGTTCATATTGATATCTTAAGCATATAAAAGCTAAATATAGCTAAGCTAATTTCGCGCTTATTGTTGTTACCAAAAAATACGGCCCCTAATAATTGGCGTTGGTGAACACAGCAGCCCTTAAGGTTAAAATGTAGGGTATATCCAGATCTGGTTACCCTGGTTACGGGAGGCGGTAAAAGAAAGGTCACAAACATTTCTCAAAAATAGAACAATTCTTGTTGCAACATTTTCCTGCTAAGCAGTGATGATGAATCTACGACCAGACCAAGACATGGTGATTCAAATGGCTACTTTTCTGAGCTTAGAGGTAAACATTAATTCTATATGTATTCGTTTCAGCTGCCTTTCTTCTCAACATACTTGTTGTATTTCAGCGATGGTCAGAGACGTATGTGAGGTGGTCCCCGCTGGGCTCGTACCTTGCCACATTCCACAAGAAGGGTGTTGCACTGTGGGGAGGCCCTAACTTCAGTCAGAAGATGAGATTCTCTCATCCTGGTGTGCAGTTTATAGATTTCTCACCATGTGAGAAGTAAGTAACCAAAATGGGTACGATTAGTAGTCATTTTATTTATTTTTTATTTATTCATAACAGCATGCCCCATTACAAGTAATGCCACATGCTTAATTTTCTAATTTAAGAATAAGTAATAATTGCTTAAACTACGTACCGGTAGCTACTTTTAATCTTACAATCATACCTGACAAATTTGTACATTATATTTTATAATTTAACAGAATGATAATTAATTATTAATATATTAATAAAAATCAGGTAAACTGATGTAACAAAGTGCCAGTATGCTTTTGTTTAATCTGTTATAATTGCAATTATGATATGCACAAAATAAGTTTTTTGTTTTTTATTTATTGATTTCCGAGGTAAGCTCCAGATTCATTCATTAAGTAGAGCTTCAGGGAGAACAAAGATCTAGTTTTTAAATCAGCTTTAAATTGTCCAGCATCAGCAGAACTATACAGATTTGTGATATCTTGACAATCGCACACTCACATAAAAATATACAAAAAAGATATGTCAAATTGGCCGGCTACGGGAATTGAACCAGGAACAACCAAAATGTGAGTCCAAGATGTTACCATCTCAGCTATCTCGCTCATTTTAACAATCTACTTTCATAAGCGTATGTGAAGGAATAATGTTATTTGTCATAGCTAACTATATTGCAATTTCCAAAGCCGTATATGAATACTGTAAAACAATATGTTGCCATAAGATGGACACGTAAAGTCAGAATGAAAAATTCAATGCCATAGCCGGGATTTGAACCAGGATCTTCGGCTCTCCGTGCCGATGATCTAACCAACTGAGCTACCATGTCAACGCGTGCGAGTACAACATTAAATTCTCCAACTGACTCACAATCCCAGTATACCACCAGGCGTTCTCAATATGAGATACGAACCCAGTGGCGACTTACAACCTGTAAGTACTTTAAGACCCAGGCTTTATAGTAAACCACTAGTAGGTTACAGTGGAATGATAATTCTTTCACACTGGCCGTGTGTAGCCTACACAATCAGAATTACCGTATTGGCCCGAAAATAAGACGACCCTGAATTTTTGAAGGGTAGTTACGAAAAAATAAATAAAATAGCTTATTACCGGTAGTACATTTTGCTTCACATAAAACAGAAGTTTGAAGTTATGTCGTAACTTCTTCTCTCGCCTTTATTTATGCATTGAGACAATGAAGATGCTTTCTTTTCCACATGGTCTGCCATGATGGGGGTCAAACAAAGCATTATGCGTAGAGAATAGAGATGCCAAGCAGTGCAGTACACGGCAGTACAAGGAGAAGCACGAATTCGGGAACAATAAAGTTCAGTAAAATTCGGTAATTTCCATGCGACTTTGACCTTGGATCGGACGCACGCCTTTTGCGTGGGGATACCCGCTACACACGTGCACAGCTGCATTCATGGATGGGGAGTTGTTGAGTCTTAGACTGCGTGTATAAGACGAGTATAGTTTTTAAAAGCACATTTTCAGGGAAAAAACATAGTCTTATATTCGGGCCAATACGGTATCATTCCACTGTGACCTACTAGAAGCTTTTTCTTCTTTAACATATCTAAACACAGATCTAAGCTGAAAACATGCAGAGTTCTGTATTCTTATGTTATTGTTTAATGTGTACAATCTAATATATAAAATCGAAAGTGTGTATGTATGTATGTATGTATGTATGTTTGTTCCTTATACAAATCTACATTTCTTTACCAATTTACACGACATTTTGCACACATACCCAGTTAAGCCCGGGAAGTATAGCTGTCGACATTAAAATTCAAACAAAATACTCCTTCCCTTGAAAATTATATAATTTCTGAGAATTTTATACTGAAAAAATGAATTGCTGTTTAGTTCACATGGCAACAGTGAATTGTTTATTATGATTACATAGGGCCTTGGCAAGTATATAGCCTAATGCTTTAACGAATTATGATTCCATCGATGTAATATATTGGCGAAAATAATTACTGAAAATGAAATCCACGAAAATAAAGCACAGTGTGATGTAGTCACATAACTTTCTCTACCCTCGACATAAGAAATATTTACTCACTTCACATTTTGATGTAGAATAAGAGGGACAACTTAAGTGTGTGAGTATGCTATATCAAAAGTCTGTAAATAATCCTTTCCGCTGATAAGTTATCCATACCTGTAGGCTTTGTATTAGTTGAGAAATAGGGATGTTTATCATAGGCCCTAAGCATGGGATGGAACATTTTGAGTCCTATGCTCGCAGTATATTATGTCCCGGGTTCTAGGGGAGGAAAGTATGAAAGTGATACTGCATTTCTCTTTTATTTCAGCTCCGAAACGATTGTATAGTAACATGAGAATGAGAAATAAAATTTTCCGTCAAGTCAGTACAATCTTATGTAATTTGTGTTTCTTCTTATTTCAACCCCTCCCAAGCATGATGTGTAGAAGCAACGGAATGCAGCATTCCACATCCTCTATGAGCCATAAAAAGCTATATCCAGCGTTTTCTGATGGAATAGTTTGAGTGTGATAAATCTTTTTCTTCATTTCAAGTTCTACATACATAAAGTCCTTCATAAGTTAATTTCAAATTAAAAAATACAAAGCCCGGGCGACGCCGGGCCTTTTCAGCTAGTCAATTATAAATGTAGAAAATGAAGTTATAAAAATAAAAAATAAAGAATTAAAACTATGAGGGGTGAAGAGGAGGCCATTTTGAAAAAAGAATATACTATTTCCTTTATTTAATAGATGATATGTTAATAAACTTAAATTTAAGCTGTACTTTTCCTCCAAAGAGCTCTGCAGGTTTTCAGATTGTTCAGACTCTTATTCAAAGTTCGTTTTCAGTTCTACAGATGAAAGCAGTGATAAAATAAACTCCAAACTGTACCATATTGTTATTAACGGTATATTAGTATACAGTAGAGCCTCGGTAATTCGAGCCCCGGTATTTCGAGGTTCCGTGTAATTCGAGCTGGTCTTAAGAAAATTAAAATTTTCCATAAAACTAGAGTAAAATCCCGTTTTTATACGGTGTCCGCGTGTAAGTTTTACGCACTTCCGAATGTGTTACATTTTGAGTTTTCTTTCAATTTTTCCATGTAAAAAATGCAGTAAGACTGTCCCACGTAGGGTTTTCGTTCATAATACACAGAAATAACCTTGGCTTCAGACTGCTAATGCATTTCTATTACAGATTGAGAGAAACCGTTAGGTTCGATCTTTCTTTGTCGGGACTTCGTGTCAATAAATTGTACAGTGCATATCATCCTTTCAGAAAATAATACTTTATTGTTAATTATTGTGCCCATTAAACATTTATTTATGATTTACCCATTGATTTAGTGATATTTCCGTATAATCAGAGTTTTTTTGTAATTCGAGGTAGCCTCAGCCCCAATTAGCTCGAATTATTGGGGTTCTACTGTAATGTGTTGTATTTAGCTTCGAGCTCCCTCCCACACACCCCTTTTCGCTCGGTGTGTCTGTCCTTTATTTTAAAACTTTTCAGTTGGACACACTGCATTTGCCCTGTACACATCTTTGATGAAGTATAGGCCTATAGTTTCAGAGTGAAGTAAATTATAACCTATAAAATTAAGATTTTTGGTATACTTATCAAATTTTTTGCTGTGTGTGTTATTTATTAGCATTGACAAAACATATAAAATTAATACCGGTTTTGTTTTATTTGTTAGGTATCTGGTGACATACTCGCCTCACGCAGATGACCACCCCACCGACTTGAAAAGGTTAATAATCTGGGACATCAGGACAGGAATGGAGAAAAGGAATTTCAATACAGATGGACCAGCAATTTGGCCAATCTTCCGATGGTCCCAGGATGACAAATTCTTCGCTCGTATTGGCGCGGATGTTCTCAGTGTATACGAGACACCGTCCTTTGGTCTGCTGGAAAAGAAAAGTATAAAGATTCCAGGGATACGAGATTTTAGCTGGTCACCGTCGGATAACATCTTGGCGTACTGGGTGGCAGAAGACAAAGACGTCCCTGCCAGAGTGACATTACTGGAAATACCGAGGTATTTATTTAAATTATGTACAATCATTATCACCTAGGTATGTTATTCCGTAGGATTTATATCAACTGTGGGGAAAAATGCTTAAAATTTTATCTTAACAGGGAACTGTACGAAACCTATCCTCAAATTTTGCATATCGAAAGGTCTTCATTAGAGATAGATACAGGCAAAGAATTAGCTGCTCATACCAACTGTAAGTGGGTGAAAACGTGTTTTTGTTCCATAAGGAATCAAAGGCGGCCAATTTCGTATGGTCTGGAAAATTCGGGAAAAGTCAATGAATTTGTTAAAATATCTGGGAAAATTAAAAAATTGCAAAGCTGAAGATGAAAACTAGAAGAGAAGAAAAGAAAACTACTCTTAGAGTCCGAAAAAACTGCAGCTGCTCTATACTATTTTCACTTTAAGTTCAAAGTAGATGTAAACAAACTCTAACGTACCACTCCGCCGAGCATGTGACAATACCACGTGGAAATTTACCCGCCGCGGAAAGAAATTGAATGAGGATTTGTGAATATTCCAGTGTTCTCAATAGTACTTTTAAATTATTTTTTATGACATTCGCCATTGTTGAAAAATGTGATATTTATTTTGAAAAGATCGTTACATCTGTACAAAATTAAGCTTAATATTAGTATGTAAGAAAGTCATAGACAGTTAACAAGAAGATATTAACGAGTATAAAAATTACTCTCAATTTGCAATGTTGGCTACCCTCTTCAGAGGCGTTTTCTTTTCGAATGTTGTTCACTATTCATTAATTTCTGTTTGTAACCGCCCCAATCCTATCAGAGCTTAGGTTACATGCAACTTTTGACGAAATTATTGTCTTATTCTATCACACGACTTTCTTGTCCTCACGTACATGTTGTATAGCCGATATAAATAAATAAATGAACGCACATTCAGCAGGTCACACCAAATTCTTGGAAGGGGTCTGTGGCAAGTTCATTCTAAGATGGCGTACTTGAGCATGCGCACAGTCATCGTAAACGCCTACAATTTACATCTGTTGTAACGGTTTAATTAGTTCACTTAGTTATTATGCGTCAGGAAAATCTGACCAAATTAATTTTGTTTCATATACAGATCTGCTTAAGAAACGTGTTTTTAAATTTCTCTGCATGAAAATAGCTACGAAAAGTACGGTTTGAACCGAACTATTTTATTAAGAGCAAGAGTATGCATACAAAGCAGCAAAAGTTACAGTTCGTCCACTAGCCAATGAGGCGCTCCCTTGTCACGTGGCTTTGTTTACATCTACTTTGAACTTAACGTGAAATTAGTATAGATGAACAAATTAAGTTGCTGAAGAAAAAATAAGTGGGATCAAAAAGACTTCTAGACAATAACAGGCCTATATGAAGGTATATTTCATTTATTTTACTGTTCCTTACTTTTGTATCTATTGTAGCCTAAGTAATTATTGTTTGCAATTACTTTTGTTACTAAATGTTTTTCTTATCTAAAATATGTATAATCCTATAATTTTTCTTACACAGTTATTAGAAAGTGCTTCATAATCATATTTTGGTCGGGAATTTCTGAAATGATCAATGAAAATCAAGGAATAAGTCTGGAATTTCTTCAGCATTACTTGGTGGACACCCTGATTAGAGTTTGTTTACATCTCCTTTGAACTTAAAGTGAAAATACAGTGAGTCCCACACAAGAGTTGGCCAATGACGCGGGTTTCTGCATCGCGGCTGGCACTGCTCCAACTCCCGAGCGATCGGGTGAAATATCTACGCAAATAATGCCGCAGTCGGTGTAATGATTCAGGTTCTCACATTTACAGTTAAAATTACAATGAAAATAGCCACGTGCCTCATCACAAGAGATGTTGGAAATGTTCTTCTATTGCATCCACACAATACTGGCACCTTTTTAGGAAATTTTCTTTCACGCGCATAAGTTCAGCTTCCGAGACAGAGTTACTTTCTCTTGTGATAGGCCTATGTGATATTGTCTTTAAGTTCTTCTAACAGTATGTAAATATTATTTATGGGGAAACTTTAAAAATAACGTGTATAGGTCAATTTCCCATACATAAGAAGAACTTAAAGACAATATCACAAAAGAAATTAACCCTATCTCGGAAGCTGAACTTATGCGCGTGAAAGAAAATTTCCTAAAAAGGGGCCAGTATTGTGTGGATGCAAAGGAGAACATTTCCAACACCTCTTGTGATGAGGTACGTGGTTATTTTCAATGTAATTTTAACTGTAAATGTGAGAACCTGAATAATCACACCGACCACGGCATTATTTGCGTAGGTATTTCACCCGATCGCTCGGGAATTGGAACTGTGCCAGCCGCGACGCAGAAACCCGCGTCATTGGCCAACTCTTGCGTGGTACTCACTGTAGAATAGATACATGAACTTGAAACCAAAACAGATCTTGCCTTGATTTTCTACTGCAGTGCACAACTGCTTAAGGAAATGAACATGTGTTGTCTTACTTTTTTCAGCCGAAATGAAATCCGGGCCAAAAACCTGTTCAATGTGGCCGACTGCAAAATGCATTGGCAGAAATCGGGGGATTATCTGTGTGTCAACGTAAATAGGTACAGCAAAATCATTAGAAAGGAGAAGAACGAAGTGAAATACAGTGGAATGTATTACAACTTCGAGATCTTCCACATGCGGGAAAAGCAGATCCCAGTCGACAGTGTGGAAATAAAGGAAGTAATCCATGCATTTGCTTGGGAACCCGTTGGATCCAAGTTTGCAATTATTCATGGAGATGGTCCTAACATCACCGTTAGTTTCTATGGAGTGAAGACTGGTCAGACTCCATCCCTGCTCAGTAAGTGTCAGTGATTGTGGAGAAGGGATGATACATATTGGTCCTGAATTCCACTGTGTCAAACACAGTTAAAAAAAAGTATTTAAAAATATTTCTAAAAACAGTGGATAAAGATTTAAAAAAAAATACAATGTTTCTACTCCTCCGTAGAGTCTTCCTCAGGTGACACATCATTCTATACTGCTCATAAGGAAGATTGAGTTTTGTCATGGTAACTCGTTTGTCCACCATCGATTAAAAACAATGTTCCTAAAATATCTGTCTTTCCAAAAAATGTCGTGTTTTTTCTTATCTTTATCCACTGTTTTTAGAAGTATTTTAAATACTTTTTTAATTATATTGAAGATAATTGTTCGAGACAGTATTTTTTGGTAACAGTGATAGGTGCAACATTTTACAAAACAGTTTTCCATAATAATAATAATAATAATAATTTTTACTATCTGTTTGCCGTACATACAGAACAGATAGAATCGTCAAATAAAAAACGTAAAAAAATAACAAATACAATACAATACAATTAAAAACTAAAAAATTCATTTAAATCATAAAACGAATTTTTACATAAAAATGTCTTTAGTCTTAACTTGTACAGATGAAGATTATTAATACTAGAAATTTGCTTGGAAGTTTGTTTACTATCCTACTAATGAGGCAAACTGGAGATTTTGTATACTTTGTAGTTGAGTAATGAGATATGTGCACATGATTTCTTTGTCTTGTTTCATAATTATGTATATCCATATTAAGTCTAAAAGTTTGGAGATTCTTCTTATAAAACACACCAGCTTTAAAAATTAAAATGCTTGTTACAGTTAGAATGTTATGTATTTAGCTTTATGCATGCATAAAATAACAATATCAAGTGAATTGAATCCACAAAATATTGCAAAACTTGCTTGATTGTGTGAAATGTCTAAAGCATGAAATATGCCCCTTCCATACATAAGTTGAGAAATGTATACAGAAATCTGATTCAGAAACATGAAATTTTGTTTTAGTGATTTTTTCCTTCATTTCTAATAGCATTCTTCCTTTTCTGCTATTTCTATGGCTATCGAGAAGTTGTCCCTACTTTTAATCGATCACAGCAAAGACTCAATAATATACGCTGTTCAATGATCACGATACTCTCCTTTTCTGCTATCTCTGTGGAGAGTTGGGATGCCTTTATTAGGTTGCGGCAAAGAGTGTACATTGAACAGATTTCATATTTTATCCGCAGTAGTTGGCACTTTTGTACTTATAAATTATGTCATTTTAGGATTATACAGGGTGTTAATAAATAACACCGAAATATTTTACCTGTATATAGAGCGGACTTAGACAAGCAACTTTTATTAGGAGATTATTGCCCTATGACGTAAAATGTGTATGCTACAGGGCATTAAAGTAATTATAATATGGAGCTCATAAATCAATAATCACGCAAAATAGGGTTAAAATGTTCATTAAATTGACTTCATGCCTTCCTAGTGATTGAGAAAAACCAGACTCTTAACCAATCGTCAACAGCTATATCATAATTTAGTGTTTCCATAATCTTCAAAATTTACACACTAATCACATGACTGGTAGCCACTGCATTAGTCTTTTTTTTTTATTGATAACTACTGACCACAGTGTTAATAGCGTTGTTCCTTTGTTTTGCATTTCTTTCTAATGTTAGAAGTCAGTGGCGGCCATGCCCTGGGAGATTTTATGGTGTAACAGGAAAAATTGAATCCATAGAGCAAAAATCGCCTAATAAAAGTTGCTTGTCTATGTCCCCTCTATACACAGGTAAAATATTTTGGTGTTATTTATTAACACCCTGTATATGCCCTCTACTTCACAATTTTTCTTTCATTCACATTTTTTTTTTTTAACAACAAACTTGGGTTTATATATGAATTCTAAACAGAATATTATAACCTGAAATATGGCCATTTTTCATGGTTCTAAAAAAGAACACAGCATGGAGACAGTCCTAGCATCCCCATTATGGTAAAATATAAAATCTTTTATTTCAAGTAGAAGTTCGATAACACTGAAATCAACCATTTTATTTTACAACATATACAGTTCCTAACTGACCTTGTGCTTTATTTAAATTGCTAAGCAGTGATGATGAATCTATGACCAGACCAAGACATGGTGGTTCATATGGCTTAATCTTTTCTGAGCTTGGGCATATTGTTTGTTTTTAAAACAGTACGATGGATGTCACACAATGTGTATGTATTACAGAACAATTTAAAGAAACTCAATATAATAATTACAATTTGAGTTGAACTTCGACACTTATGCTTCACTTACCAACTTTTTGGTAGAACATGTTTCAAGGACCCTTGTCCCCATCCTCGGCTTCGTGTCCAACTGACAAGTCCTGCTTTTGAAGGTCATGAAGTGTCCCTGGTGGTGGTTTTATGAACTTCTTGATGAGGTTCTCATCCTCTGGTATTTCAAAATTCATGAGATTCCTCTCAAATTTCTTTATATAGATTCTCTCCCAGATGTCCAGTTCTTTTGGTTTGCTTACTGATTTTAACAATTTTGTTGAACTTCGACACTTATGCTTCACTTACCAACTTTTTGGTAGAACATGTTTCAAGGACCCTTGTCCCCATCCTCGGCTACGTGTCCAACTGACAAGTCCTGCTCAGTAGGACCTATAGCAAACCAAAAGCAAACCTGCAAAGCAAACCAAAAGAACTGGACATCTGGGAGAGAATCTATATAAAGAAATTTGAGAGGAATCTCATGAATTTCGAAATACCAGAGGATGAGAACCTCATCAAGAAGTTCATAAAACCACCACCAGGGACACTTCATGACCTTCAAAAGCAGGACTTGTCAGTTGGACACGTAGCCGAGGATGGGGACAAGGGTCCTTGAAACATGTTCTACCAAAAAGTTGGTAAGTGAAGCATAAGTGTCTAAGTTCAACTCAAATTGTAATTATTATATTATAGTTGCTTCACTGTAGATGTTCCATCATTAATTTTTTTAAAGAAACTCAGCTTAACATTTTCCTGTATTTTACATCAGTTTTTGAAATCCTCAAATATTATCACATGCAATTGATATTCGATTGAATGTTATTCACTGTAGTATAAAACGCTTGTTTATTAGCAATATAGTACGATTAGGTAGACCTAAATTGATGTAACAAAGTGCCGGAATTATTTTGTTTGATCAGTGATAATTGCAATTATGATATGCAGAAAATAAGTTATTTTTTATATCAGTTTCAGAGTTAAGCTGCCGTAAATTCGTGGATGCGTGGGCAAAGAGAGTTAAGTCCACTTTCTTGTTGCTGAGAATTAGAGTGACTTAACACGTTTTACCCGCCCAACATCGCTTTAGAGATGGATAAACCCATAAGGCACACATCCATAACTACCGTACAATTTTGAATATGACTTACTGGACTTAACACAAATGTAGAGAACATTTTTATCTATAACTCTATGGACATATCTCAATTTTTGAGGATGGTGGATTTAACTCTCTTTGCCCGCGCACCCGCGAATTTAATAGAAAAGTAGGAATCATTATTAGGATCTTTAAATGATCCATATATCATTAGGCCATTCAGGCCATTCAGTGCAAAATAACTATTGAACAGGATTACTCTTTGAAGTAGACATTTCTAGATCCCTGATGACAAAAGTGATTGAACCTATTCCTTGTTTGTGCAGAGCGGTTTGAGAAGAAGGCCTGTAACTCCCTCTTCTGGGCACCGTCTGGCCAGTTCATTGTTTTGGCTGGTCTACGCAACCTTGGAGGAACGCTGGAGTTTCTAGACACCAATGATTTTACCATCATGAATTCGACTGAGCACTTTGCCTGTTCAGATGTAGAGTGGGATCCCACGGGACGTTACGTTGTCACTGCTGTGTCGTACTGGAAAACCAAGGTACACATTATTTAGTTGTTCTTGTGCTGTTTTTGATGATGCATTAGTTTTTGTGCAGTGAACTAGGGAACTCGGTTGATTGAATTCAGATTGAATTATTATACATAAAGATGTTTGTACAACACCTGATCCAAGAAATAAACAAAATACAGTCAACCCTCGATATAGTGCCACCTTCGCACATTGCCAATAAATGCAAGCGAACGGATCTTCTCCCATATAAAATACATAAACTTTGTTACAGTGCCAGACAGATTTTCACTAAATATAGCTTGCAGTAATTTTTTTTCAGTTGCAGAATTCTTTTAAAATCGGGGTGAAAGTAAGAAAGATTATTTAAGAAACATACTTTACTGAACTTCCAAGAAGTGGGTATATTATATTGTAGTGTTTTAGGTTTTTAGTTTACTTCGGACAATTAGATGCACTCAACTTTCAAGGCTTTGTTTTCAAGGTAAAAAGGTGCATCTTTTGTACTCACAGACTGCATTGTGTTTCAGGTTGACACAGGTTTCTGGATTTGGTCTTTCCAAGGGAAGATCTTGAAGAGAATAAACATGGAGACTTTCTGCGGACTCCAGTGGAGACCTCGGCTGCCGACGTTGCTCACGTCCAAGCAGCAGCTAGAGATAAGAAAGAACCTGAAGAAGTACAGTGCTCAATTTGAGAGCAAGGATCGTATCCGCATGTCCAAGGCCTCTAAGGTAACTAATTTTGTAATCAATAAAAATTGTAACCGGGATTCACAGTGAAGTAATCAAATATAAACACTTAATTCTGTTTTCCACTCAACTTCACTTATATAAGTAATGACTTACACATAATGCATTTCACAGCTTCTTAGCTGCATCATCAGATGAGGTCAACTGCCGAGTTTGCTGGAAGACCGGTAGATGTCTCTGTTGGGCGTATCAGTGTAGTGATGAGGTCGTTTTCCTTTGGGATATCGAAATTAACCAAGTTATTCCTGTTCCTTTGAATGAAAATTTTTTCCCATACCGTTAGTTCTATCGGTTTTGTTACAGATTTTACTAATTTAATGTCATCTTCAAATTCATGTCCTGTGGTCCAAAAATGATGTGCAACAGCCGACTTTTCTGTTTGTTTGTACTTTATATTTCTTAAGTGTTCCTTATGCCTTATATTTAAATTTCTCTTGGTTTTTCCAATATACAGTTTGTTGCAGTCTTTGCATTTTGATTCATAAATGCCCGAAATGCATTAAATGTGAAATGTGAAATGCATTATGTGTAAGTCATTACTTATATAAGTGAAGTTGAGTGGAAAACAGAATTAAGTGTTTATAACTAATTTTGTATTATTTTTACTTTCTTTTTACTAAGCAGTGATGATGAATCTATGACCAGACCAAGACATGGTGGTTCATATGGCTTAATCTTTTCTGAGCTTAACAGTAAACGTTAATTGGTAAAGAATTGAATGATCTATTGAAATAACCAACTTGAATGAGATTTTACCACAAAAATTGATGCAACTACTCTCTACTTTTAATATTAACATTACTAGGGCCCAGTTTCACCAAACTGGAGTAACGTTTTACACGAGAGTAAGTGCGGACTTTATCTCGAGTAACCATTCAAATTGTTTCACCACAAAGTTACACGCGAGTAACTAGGTTAATTGAGATTAATATTTACACGGCCAAATTTCAGCGAGTAACTGACCTTAATCTTGGAGTAGGAACTTGTCTGACACTACTACACCATTATGGCTTGTAGTTTCAGGAATTTTGTGTTGGAAGATTTATCTTCAAGTGGAGATGAAGACAATAATCACAGAATACAACGGCCGAGATGGATACGAGATAGGAATGATTGGCTTCAGAATTATGACGAAAGGGACTTTGTGACATGTTTTAGACTGTCCAAAGCTTCTGCGCAAGTTCTTTCTTGGCCAGTTCGGACTTCTATACCTCCGTTTCTCCTGCTTGCTACTTGTATTTTTTGCTTCCATATCCATTTTCAAGTTTGTTTATGTTTGTATGTCAACTGTCACTGCACACTATCGTTTGCTGTTCATACAAATGTTGGTCACGGCATTGTTGATTCACACGTTTCAATATGAGAAATTTCAGGATCAGCACCATCACGGAATAAATCCCTGTGTAACTACTCGAGATTATACTTACCCACATGAAACACAATTGTGTTGTCTGAGATTATTTTCAAAGAGTAACTTTTACTCGAGTTTAACTACTCGACATTTTAATCTCATCTGGTGAAACCAGCCCTAGGAAATTTAGCACAGTGAACTAACTTCACTATTAGCTATATTTACCCAGAACATAATTTTTTGTAGAAAGAAGGTAAAGGAAACTTCATACATCATGTCAATCTGTGAATAAAAATAAAAAAAATTAGTAAATTCATTGAAATGTTGGCATTGTACAAACTAACAGTAATGCTGGCCTTGCTTTGATGACAGGAATTGATAGAGAAACGAGCAAAGCTGTCAAAGGAATTCCAAGAATATCGAGCTAAACGCTTGGAGCAGTGGCAAGAGCAGAAGCAACGCCGCCTTGAACTGAGAAATGGTGAGTACCAATCTACTTTTGAAACCAAGTTTCAGCTTGCATTTGAGATTTTTGATGAGGTTAAAAACTCATAATATATTACGTGGGATTTTTTACAGTAAAGTGGTACTATAAATAATATAGTATATGGTCGGTTGTTTAAACTCAAACTTCACTTACTTGTTTCTTTTCAAGAATCATGATTTTAATCAGCCTCCTGATCATCCTCAGCTTGTGTCCGACTGTTTTGAATTTCAGTTGTTTGTCCTTGTGACGCTAGAGCGGGTTGTGTGTTCGGTGACTTTGTGGCAGGTAGAAATTTTGAATGAGGCTACTCTCTATATACGTGTCGAAATTCATCAATTTGTTTTTGTGTTTTTGAATGAAGATGTTCTCCCATGCTGTGAGTTCTGTTGGTTGCTGGATACTTTTTAGTAATTTTGTTTGTTGACTTACGTTGTGGCCATCATTCCAAAAGTGGTGTGCTGCTACAGCTGATTTGTCATACTGTTGGTATTTTATGTGTCTGAAGTGTTCTTTTTTCTTAGTCCTCAAATTCCTTTTGGTTTTCCCAATGTAAATCTTGTCACAATCTTCACAGTTTATTTGATAAATTCCCGATTTGTTTTCTAACTCTGCCTCATTTCACATTTCCGACTTTTCCCGTGGATTTTCCAAAAATTTTCTTTCATACAAACCTTGTCCTGACAATTATGAACTCAACAAAAAGAAATCAGCCTTATCAGTCGAGCCGTTCTCAAGTGATGCGGCAACAACCCTTTTGTAAATTCATTTTTATTAATATGGATTAAATAAACTTCAATTAATTCTTTCGGCTTTTGTTATCAATGGGTTAATATATCAGATTAGCTGCTTACTGTATTTTGAATTTTCCAATTTCTAATTAACCAAATTCTACTGTATTTGTTTAAAATGGTGAGATTACTGATATGGTTGTGTTTGTTCCAGGTATTGATACAGATGAGCTGGATTCAGATACTAAGAATGTTGAAGAAGAAATTGTGGAATTTTTCATTAAGGAAGAAGTCACAGTCATCGATTAAACAAGTTCGGCAGTTAAGTCAGTCTTGGAAACCTCAGGAAGTGCGTATTTTCATCGAGACTCTCTTTACACGTGGAGTCAAGATACAATGAACTGCGATTTGAGATATTGTCTTTGTCTGTTTCAAATGTCCCGTAGCCCCCCACACTCTGAGAGTGTACAATTCAGTATGTTCTATGGGAAATTCTACCATGTTCCCTATAGGATACATTGCAATGAAATAAATCTCATTTTAGGTGGAATGTCATTATCTGTGTTTCCGTGTTTGATAGCCTCAGCCATTTCATAATTACGGGTGGGACATTCCGGCAAATAAAAAAAACTATTTTTGTTTATTACATATTAACAATTAGAATTGTTATTTCAAATTATATGAGATTGACTTAAACACACTTTATTAAAGAAACTAATATTAGGAACAATACAGTGAAGTCATCATATATATTATTAAGTATACTAATAATGCATAATGCATAATAATGCATAATGGTCCGGTTTTCCACTGTACGTCACAATAATAAAAGTTAATATGGTGCATAGGGCTGTCAATTTGTGCAACAATATTGAGGATTTGGAATGTGAGAGAGGGGAGATAATAAGGATTGCAAACAAGAATGGCTTTGGGGAAAGGAAGATCCAGGGAATTTGGGACGATATCAAGAATAAAAGTAAAAGGGGCACTCAAGAGAAAGGAAAAAGTAATGTTTCCCCGGAAAGGAGGTGTGTTGGGATCCCGTTTGTACCAGGGATTAGTGAGAACGTTGGCAAAATCTTTCGAAAGTATGATTTGACCCCCGCGTATAGGACAAAAAAGACAATTGAAAAAATGTTTTCTCAGTACAAGTGGTTGGGTAAACAGAAAGATAGGTTGGACCTACCGGGTGTCTACTCCGTAAAATGTGTAAATTGTGAGAAAGTTTATGTGGGAGAAACGGGAAGGAGCGTGAAGATAAGGTTAAAAGAACATGAGAGGGACATTAAATATGGGAGAGCATCTACGGGACTGGCCCAACATATGATTGAAACAAAACATAAAATTGGGGATGTGGAACTGTTGCGGGTGGAGAGGGATGAAACGGTGAGGAAAGTGTTCGAAGCATGGAACATCATTGGTAATAAGAATTTGTGTATGAATAGATATGAAGGGGATATTGGAGAGGACTGGTTGGCTTTAATCAGATCTGTAAAAGAGAAATGGAGTTTTAAATTTCCACCGCCCCCTACATGTGAGGTCGAACAGCGTGAATATGGTGTGCCCTGGGAATGGATTTGCAAACATAGTAGGAACACGAGCTTCATGGGTAACAATGCACTCCAGTGGAGGGGTGGTGAGGCGTCTTCGTTTCCAAGTCCTGCCCAGTCATCCGATGAAGACCCGAAGGAGAGGGTCGAAACGTCATGTTAAGATACTGCATCCACTGGTAATCATTCTTTTATCTTTCGTTTTTAACTTTTATTATTATATTATTAAGGCTATATTTCACATTTGAACTTCACTATTAAATATTTACCTAGGACTACATAGTTTCAGTCACCCTTGTGACTATCCTCAGCTACATCTGAATTTCTGTTGGTAGAGAAATTCTGATGTAGCTGAGGATAGTCACAAGGGTGACTGAAACTACGTAGTCCTAGGTAAATATTTAATAGTGAAGTTCAAGTGTGAAATATAGCCTTAATAATATACACCTTATTAACTTCACTTACCAATTTATATGGTAGAACGCGTTTCACAGGCCACCGCCTGCATTTTCAACTACATGTCAACTATATATGACATATGTGACATGTAGTTGAAAATGCAGGCGTTGGTCTGTGAAACGCGTTCTACCATATAAATTGGTAAGTGAAGTTAACACTTTCTACACCATGCCCGTATGTGATACGTTCCGCATTTTATTCCCGCGTGAACCAAGACCGTATCCCTTACGTTGCGCGCGTTCCCGTTCTAAGCAATGGGAGAATACTGGTGTAATACAGAATTTGAACAGATAAACACGAAGCTTAGTTCATGAACTTCCCAACAGAGTGTGATTCATACACTTTTATCGATTCTTGTATTAATTTATATCGACTTTTTTTATCGAATTTATATCGGCCTACTGCGATTACCAGAACATCAACAAGAAGATAGGTTAGCATTTGTGAAGATGTCCAAGAATATCACACACGTGTTAATTACTAGACAATATGCAACCAAAATGTTGTCAGCATTCTATATTATGTATTTTTTCAGTAATTTCAGTTAGTACTTTTGCAATAAAAGGGTTTTTAACTCTCCAAACCTTGAAAAAATTATTTCTGAAAAAAGTAATTCCTCAAAAGAGCCTCCCATTTACTTGCCTGTCATATATTTATATGAGAATGAATACAATAAAGAATATAATTTCTATAAAGAGGAAGTTTCAATCTTCATGCGTAAGTAATTCATTATTTTGTAATACATATTGTATGTTTTTTAAAAAATCGCAAAATCGGAAGAAAACGCCCGGTTCACGTGATGAAAACGCTGAAAAATGGCGCGGTGTGGAAAGTGTTAATAAAGTGTGTTTAAGTCAATCTCATATAATTTGAAATATTGATTCACTTCACTGTGTAAGTTCCAACATTATTCGTTACATTATTCGTAAAACTAGAATTGGTTCTTCACATTCTGTAAAATTTACAATGCCTTCTCCTCCACACTACATGCAAAGCATTATTTAAAATCTATTTTAAATATTTTAAATTTGTTTTTCAAAATCTATTACGCGTGGGACATAATTTGGACAATGATTTTAATGATGCCAAACAAAAATTAATTTTCTGTTCTGCTATTACTGTTAAGGTCTTAATTTTGTTATTAATGAAGGTATGAGGGATTAAATACAAATTATAAACTGTTTCCAGGTTGTCAGAACATTTATTTAAGTCATCAATAATAATTTTAACAAAACTATCACCATTACGGGTGGGACAAAAAGTTACTGCTTGTTATTTTTACATAGTAATTAACCACACATATTTTTTTAAGGTAATCTTATACCAAATTGTACCTTAAGATGTATATTTTCTCAAATGAAAATGGACATAGCTGATTACTCTTGACTACGTGGTATTAAAGAGTGTTAAAATCATGCTAAAAATGGCAAAAAAAAAGTAACTACAACACAATAAATAAGTAAATCGACATAACTTATTTTATACATGAAACCACTTCAGGTACACCTAAGTCCTTAATATTCAGTGAATTTGAGGTTTTAAACTTACCGTATTGGCCCGAATATAAGACGATGTTTTTTCCCTGAAAATGTGTTTTTAAAAACTATACTCGTCTTATACGCGCAGCCTAAGACTCAACAACTCTCCAATCATGAATGCAGCTGTGCACGTGTATAGCGGCCGGGGATCCCCACGCAAATGGCGTGCGTCCGATCCAAGGTCAAAGTCGCGCGGAAATTACCGAATTTTACCGAACTTTATTATTCCCGAATTCGTGCTTCTCCTTGTACTGCCGTGTACTGCACTGCTTGGCATCTCTATTCTCTATGCATAATGCTTTGTTTGACCACCAACATGGCAGACCATGTGGAAAAGAAAGGATCTTCATTGTCTCAATGCGTAAATAAAGACGAGAGAAGAAGTTACGACATGAACTTCAAACTTCTGTTTTATGTGAAGCAAAATGTACTAATAAGCTTTTTTTTTTTTTTTTTTTTTTTTCGTAACTACCCTTCAAAAATTCAGGGTCGTCTTATATTCGAGGTCGTCTTATTTTCGGGCCAATACGGTATATTTGACCACCCAATTACAATAATTTTATAACTTCTCTCTTTGAGGGAAAAATTCCCATATTTTATGAAATGGCTGGCCTATATTTTCCATTCTGTGCAGATAAATGTGTCCATATTGTGTACAAAATTCAATTTGATCATACCAGAATCCTGAGGACTATTTTGTAGCAGAGGCCTTGGAAATCCAGATCAAAGTCTGAAAAGTCCTTAGGGATGGTGGTCTGCAGTTCAGACAAGCCATATGGCCAGTGTTGGTCTCTCTCTCCCAATCGTCATCATCATGGCTCTACAGCCCTATTTGGGCCCTGGCCGCTGCCAAAACTTTCTTCCAGTCGTCTGTACCCAATGCTTTTCTTCTCCATGCCCTGATGCCAAGCTTCTCCAGATCCTCCTCTATTTTGTCCATCCACCTCAGTTTCGGCCTGCCTGATCTTCTACTTCCCTCAGGTTTGAATAGGGTGAGTTTTTTAATAGGGTTTTCCTCTTCTATTCTAATAATATGGCCTGCCCAGTGCAATCTAGCTATCTTTATGTATTTTACAATGTCAACCTCTGCAAATAGCGAGTATAATTCATTATTATATCTTATTCGCCAGAGCCCGCTTTCATTCACAGGTTCTCTCTCCCAATAGGACATTGAAAAGGGCCATTTACAGATCCCACACCATTGTTCAAGTAATTTCATCCCAACCAATCAGATCTCTGTGCTTATTTGTTCTGCTTCCCGATGTTCCTATTCGACTCCCATTCTACCTAACATTTTTTCTTCCCTCCTAGATTGCACAGACCCTTTCGCTCATGTCTCCCAGCCGATGACAGCGAAGCAAGCTGCCGAAAGCTTGGAATCAATCGTACTCATGAAAACTTCAAGTCAGATGTTATAAGAACTAGTTATGCTTGAAAAAGAGGAGAGTTTTTTGTGATTTTGAGTTAACACATTGAAAAAAAAAAAGATTTCTAAGGGCCTGTACGACGACCATCTCATATCATATTTATCTGCCAGATAGAGAACGAATAATAAATGAATGAATAAATCTATCTGGAAGTTGGCCAAGAATTGCATACTGTGATCTGACAAAATCTATCAACTCCCAGATAAGCTAGTAGGAGGATGGAGTGGCTGATAAACTACCAACTGCTAGTTACGGTAGCTTGATAACAAGATGGCGGCACTCTGAAGCTTCCTGGCCACCTGAATTTCAGGATTGATGCTGGAAGATTTAACTTACACAAAACTGTAATTTTAGGCTGACATATGAATGAAATATAGTTGCACAAATTGATTAGTGCACTTAAAACAATATGTTCTTATGAAATTTAATTGCACAAATAAAAATTTGAGCTGCCGAACGTAGCAGAGGCCTACCGAATTACAACAAACACACCTCTTTGCTCAAAGAGCTAAGGATCATTTTACAAAATTTTACTGCGTTCTTCCCAATATCAGTTCAGCGGTGGTATTACAAGACATCTTCCAGTTAAGCTATCTGGAAGTCACGTATCGGGAGAAATAATCAGCAAGTGGTAATACAGGCCCTAAATCTATTAGGGCCTTTATGTGTTACATAGCTGGTAACATGTTTTATGTTATTAATTATGTTTGAATAATTCATTTTGTAATTTATTACTTTGTTCAGAAATATTAATGATTGACTATTTCTTCTCTGAAAAAGTTCATGTTAGTTTAAAAAAAAAATAAAAATTCAGTAATTTTGGAGTATAATATGGTTTAAACTTGGGATAGTAAAAATATACTACTTCATGCATGAATCTACCGTATATACTCGAATACTACCCAGAAATTTTGAATGAAAAACTGGGTTGCGGATATTATTTGAATACTGAACTCCTCTCATCTGAATTTCGACATTTCGTATCTGCTCAATAAAGCAGGATGCTTTGTAGTAACATCACAGTATAGTATAACAGTAGCGAAGCTGGAATGAAAGGAAAATGAGACAAAGAAGATGCTTTCTTATGCACATGATCAGCTATGGCTGGCGGCAAAACAAACCTGGCTGTTACCATGCACATTATTTTTATAGTTACATTTTAGCCTACCATATTTAATTCTTTTATGATACGTAAAGTTAATTATAACTAAAAATAATAATCTTGGCTGTTCGTGTGGTGCCATGTCATCATGTCTAAAACCGATGTTTTGACTCTCATGTTGTGGCCATCTTCTGGGTATACTGAACTATGATGTCTTGTTTTCTCCTTTTGTTTATAGTCAGTTGGCCACTAGGTCGCGCATGAGGTCATTATTGGTTGTCTGATGTGAATGGTTGTCATGGGAGGGCCTGTCTATAGTAAATTGCACGCCTAATTTATTTGTAGACCTGTATCCCCATTTATGTTGGGGTGCCTGCCGATTTCCTAGGTTTCTTTTATTCTTCTAGGCCAGCGTTTCTCAACCTTGGTTCAAGGACCACATCCGCGAAGATGGTGCAGATGGTCCGCAGACATAATTAAAAAATATCATAAAGCAAGTGGAAAGTAAAGAAGTAAAATTTTTTTCACATATTTCGTTATAATGACCTATAATTAATACCACAAATATTAAGAATATAGGCCTTCTTTTAAAAATGGGATGTCAAATTAGGGGTCCATAAAATGTGTTAGACATTTTAGAGGTCCTCGGGTTCAAAAAGGTTGAGAAACGCTGTTCTAGGCCACCAATGGTGTATAATGGTGGTCTGGTCAAACTATATTGCATGTTTTGTTTCAGTGGCGTGGAGTGCTAAGGCAGACTTATGACTGCTATTTTTACATCTTATGTGTTCATTCAGTCTTTCTTGTATCGTACGGCCAGTCTCTCCTATCCACAATCACACGAAATTTTATACACTCCTGCTACCTGGAGGAGGGGAACCTTATCTTTCACATGAACTAGTTCGTTTGCAAGCTTTGACGGTGCAGTGTAGATTGTTTTTATGTTGGACCGAATCAGTACTTTGCCTATCCTGTCTGTTACATTCTTGATGTACGAAAGTACAGCCGTGACATAGTTTTCTCGTTCCTCTTGCCCAGAGAACTACTGAGTGCCTGTTATACGGTTCTAGTAATATAACCACAACTATAAGAACTATACAAGAACATTTAATTATAACTGTTAATTAAGAATGAAGCTGGCAAAATAATAAATAAAAATTGTAACCGGGATTCACAGTGAAGTAATCAAATATACACACTTAATTCTGTTTACCACTCAACTTCACTTATATAAGTAATGACTTACACATAATGCATTTCACAGCTTCTTAGCTGCATCATCAGATGAGGTCAACTGCCGAGTTTGCTGGAAGACCGGTAGATGTCTCTGTTGGGCGTATCAGTGTAGTGATGAGGTCGTTTTCCTTTGGGATATCGAAATTAACCAAGTTATTCCTGTTCCTTTGAATGAAAATTTTTTCCCATACCGTTAGTTCTATCGGTTTTGCTACAGATTTTACTAATTCACCACAGATGGACCACAGGACATGAATTTGAAGAGGACATTAAATTAGTAAAATCTGTAGCAAAACCGATAGAACTAACGGTATGGGAAAAATTTTCATTCAAAGGAACAGGAATAACTTGGTTAATTTCGATATCCCAAAGGAAAACGACCTCATCACTACACTGATACGCCCAACAGAGACATCTACCGGTCTTCCAGCAAACTCGGCAGTTGCCTCATCTGATGATGCAGCTAAGAAGCTGTGAAATGCATTATGTGTAAGTCATTACTTATATAAGTGAAGTTGAGTGGTAAACAGAATTAAGTGTGTATATATGGCAAAATAAGTTTATATACTGTATAGATTTATTTTTGAAAATTTTCTTTCCAAATTTAGATGCGGGTAGTATTCCGGTTTATATGGTATTCTGTATTGTTTCTAAAGTATCAATATGCTTTTTTGTCATTACCATTTAAACAATTAAGACATTGATCTTACAAATGTAATTGTAAACTTCTTTGAATACATTGCTATATGTGCATATAGAATTTTGTATGTGACTGTTTACAATTTTTTAAAAATATTTTTATTTTACTTAATAGAATCATTACTGGTGTCCGAATGAGCAAAAGCTCATGCAAGTTCAGTACAGTAACAGAAAATATGACTACGGGAATTACAAACCAAAAATTTAGAGTCAAGTTACTCTACATACAACGCATACACGTTCATACATGGTACATACAAAATCTACTCTTATACAATTCAACGGCCCTAAATAGCGTGCTTGCTCCCTCACTTCGTGAGACATCACGTATACTCGGTGATGTTCGTCCCTTGCAGTATAAACTTTCATGAAGAGTACAAAATTAGGAAAACCGTTTCTTTATTATATAAGGCCTAAGTTAAATGAACACAATGAACAAACATTCTAATTTTATTTTTACTTACAATTTTCATAGCTCTGAACCACAAACAGTTTTAATAAACTGCCAGTGTAAATTTCTTAAAAATCCTGGAGCCATTTAATAATGGCGGGCGAGGTCGCGGGCACCAGCTATAATATATTGATGGTTTAACCCTGAAAGTATCGCGGACAATAAAAATCCAAACAAACCACTCCTTCCCTTGAAAAATTATATAATTTCTGAAAATTACAGTGAATTTATGAAATAAAATTCACATCATATTCATCTGTCAATAAACAGTTGAGAAACAATACGTATTATCAGTTTTCACAGGTAGCTTTGGAACTGCATAATCGAATCTGAGATAGTTTTCCCAGGCGTAGTTTGTATTGATAAAATGCATGAGGTCCCAGCTCAAATGCATGAGAGCATGAGATCAACCTCGAATGCGTGTGTCTCATGCTCAGTGCATGAGAGTTGGCAAGTCTGTAGCATCCCTGCTTCTGGATACAAAGGATGCAGATTTTAACCCAGCAGAGGTATGGATTTTTCAGAATGTAAAAATTCTGGGCACCAAGCCCTGTCAGAGGGACCATAAGCTGTGGATCTTGTGTCTTAAATAAAGGCTAGTTGACATGATGACGCTAGGTTTCGCAACCATTTTCATGAAAGTGATTTCGTGAAACTAATTATACCCATTTTCTTTTAAACTAATTCCAATGCAACTGCTCGTTTCATCTTATTTCTGAACTTAAAGTTGTTGAAATCCCACATACATGTTTGAAACATGTATGAATTCAGACATTTCAAAATTTCCTCATTTTACAAAAAGCGAACAAGCTAAATATGCATAAAATATCAAAATTACTATTATAGTTTTGTGAAAAGTTTAAATCAGCCGAAACTGCGTAGTGTCATAACTCGTCTCCAATGCATCTCAAGCAAGAAACAGTTGCGAAACTTAGTTACGAAACCTAATTTTGTCATGTAAACTAGCCTTAAAGGACTCTTACACTTTGTCCTACGTGAATGCAGGCGTGAGCGATGCAGATGTCTATGAGTAAGCAGGTTGTACAACGTTACTGCGTGTGATTAGTTGCTGAGAAGTCTCCCGTAGAAGACAATGGCTTAGATGTCTGCATATTCTATTTTATTGATGGAGTATAGTGTATGCGGACTGAATAGTATATTGTGATACAAGTGCCGTAAGCGGTGCATATGGATTGAGGAAAGAGTTTGAAAAAAGAGGCGCTTGTGAGTCCTAAATTTTTTGTACGATGATTATTTATATCAATTTAATTATATTAATTGAGATATTAGCTGAAAATATTATGTATATACACTATTGAAGATGGATGTTATATTTCAGAAAGTGATTCGCATGTGTTGGTTGTTATGGGAACCGAATATTTGTCCTCTTAAAGTCGGCACAAACTAGGGGGCCTTGGTTCCATAAAGGCTTGTATTATGATGATTTTACTTACGGCACTTGTGCTTTTTGTAATTTTTACCGCACGGAGATTTCTTTTGAATTCATAGCAACCAGATTGCGTGCGGGAATGTCAAGTTACGATCCACGGCAACATTATTCGTAAGTACCACTAATTAGTTACGTTATGCAAAAAATATTAAAAGGGCTTAAGATATACAATAGGCAGAGTACTCGCGTATTAATGTATAGGAATAGGTTACTTTGTGGCAAATCTATATCTCCGACTACAAGACTTCGAAAAGACATTTAGCCAGTGTACCAGAATGACTAGAAGTAAATTGTCAAAACAACTATTTATGCCAGACAGCAGCTGTTAGGCCTATACTACATGCTGACGTTGGATAGCTTATTTATTTCACACACTTTCATCGTTACTGTCAGCCACATTGAATGCATCGTACAGTCTCATATCCTCGTTTACGTTTGGACAAGGGATAAGCCTAAATTAGAGCCCCTGGGCCAAATTCTCTGGCCCTTGAATGTCTACTTACAGTAGAACCGCGCTAGTTTGAACTAATCAGGACTGTGGCCTGTTTGGTTTGGCAAAATTTAGGATTAAGATTAGGGCCCAATGGCTTTGGTACTTTTCTGGGAGGGTAAAAGACTTTGGTCCTGATGAAGTTAGGGTCTGATTGTTGAATAATTTGAAAGGAAACTCCTAACTAAGAAATCCAAAACCAAATGATTTGATCTGAACCAGCGCCTTTTCCAAGCAGAAGTATAATACAACAAAACTACCCTGTTACCTATTAGGCCTATACTACAATAACCGTAACCTAAAAAAACTGATAATCTCGGTCATTACTAGTCTATTAGTTAAAATTAATTTAAAAGCTTTTACATATATATATATATATATATTGAAAATAGTAGGATTTCTGGGTTCATGTTTTATTATTTATTTTGTTTACAGAATACTCTCGATTGATCTCGCTCGATAATGATCGATACTTTGCATTTTCATCTGTGCTTTTTAATCTTTTTATCGATGGTACATAAAAACCACTGCCAAAAAACGCATTTGTATGACGTCACAGGCTTAAGTTTACCCAGAATGCACTGTGGTTTCCGGTCGGACATATTCAACCACTGTAGCGGTAGGCCTAATTAGGGGATAAAAAGTGTATTTTAAATAGTTTGCAAAGCGTTTCGTGTGTTATAAACTATTTTTATAAAGTGTTACAGTGTTCATTTTTCGAGTTTTGTGGTTTCTAATGAACATTATTTATGGTGAACCGATGGATGGATTGGATATCTTCACGATTCACGAAGGTAGGCACCTGCATCTTGTTTCCACATGTCAGGGAATATAGTTTCTTTGAATACTATTCCTGCGAGGAAATGTCTTTTGTTAAGTCCTACGGTGTGCAATAATTAGTTTTGTCCTCCTCGAAGCGATATTATTTACGCATGTGGGAAAATATACAGTGTTAAACTTCATGCGCGCCTGAAGGGATTCATTGGTTCGGAAAGCAGGAATCTGAGGTTAAAATCTACTTGCCGTGAGTGATTAATTTACAATAGGCCTACCTGTCTTAATAGCAATATACTGTAATTGGAATATATTTCGATTTCGTACGGGTGTGTAAAGAGCCAATTTTTAATTTACGATCAACATTGGCATAGGTACAAAATAATTTCAGGGAGGGTCGAAAGTGCCGTGGGGGTTTGGGTGGTATGGAATACCCCCAAGAGATGGAGGGTACGGGAGTCCACCCCTGGAAATTTTTTAAATATTGAAATAATGAAAATCACATTTTACGCTGAGAGAGGTTCCACCTGGCGCCATAAACTCTGGTTTAGCTCAGTTGGTAGAGCAGTGGCACGGATAGCCAAAGGTCCTGGGTTCAAATCCCAGTGTCAGAGGAATTTTTATCCTATATTATTATCATGTAATGTCCAACAGAGTCTGTGAATGCATTTGCATATATCTACGTAAAAATATATGGTATTTACAAATAGGCCTACAGGTTCCGGGGGCATCCTCTTTCAGGGCCGATTATTTGCGAAAAAGCAAAACATTTAGACGACAGAATAGACAGTGTGTCAGCAATAATAATAATAATAATAATAATAATAATAATAATAATAATAATAATAATAATAATAATAATAATAATAATAATAATAATTTATTGTAATTATTAATTATTATTATTTATTGTAATTATTTATTATTATTAATATTTATTGTAATTATTTATTATAATAATTATTACAATAATACTTTTTTTATTTATTTATTTAGATTTGTTCATCATAACATAGTACAAAATACATGTTTATGAACATCTGCATTTGCACCCTTGCATTCATAACAAGCACTCTATAAAAAACTCAATATTCACAATACAAAGATATGCATAATAAATGTTACATAATATACAACTATAATTATACAATAATATACAATTATAATTACAATAATAATTTATTTATTTATTTTATTCCATCTTTCCAGTTTCCTTCGCAATATGTCAATGCATAACTCCATATTCACAAAATAATAATATTTTAAGGCAATTCAATTTATTAAAAATAGCGCCTTTTGCTTACAGTCATCTGTACCTAACCTGTGATTGTGCGATTCGCTCATAGAGGGCACACCACAACTGCTGGGTTTATCTTTGAAGTTCTCCGATTAAATAGTTTTAAATTCATTTTAAATGTCTTCTTTACCATTTATATAAATTTCCTCGAAACTTATGTCTTAGCATCTGTAATGTGAATCTATTTATTATCAATTTCATTGTATTTGTTGCGTATCTAACAAGAGTTAGTTTCATGTAATATGACAGATGGCAGGGCAGTCAACTTTCACAAAATGGAAGACGGTCCGGGGAATTTGACTTGTAGCACTGTGAAATATGTGAAGTGACGTAATATTTAGCTTCGTTGTGTTTGATCGGTCGTGAGATTTCTGAAATGATGCCTTCATCATATCCGTAAGTAAATTACGTCATCAATTGATTTAAGCAGCTTTTGAATGTCCTTTCTGGGGGATCTTAACATGTCATGCCATGTGGACCATGTGGGTGTAAGGCTTTTCTCGAAATGTATTTGCTTAGCTGGTTTTCTGCTACAGACGAATGTAGTTCTTTACAACCCTAGGTATTATAAAGATTTATTTCTCTTATTTTAGTATGGATGTACCACGAAGAAATTTTTGCTGCAGTTGGATCAACAGTAGGCCTACCATAGGTTAGTTGGACCAGAACGCTGATCAGGAAAATATTTTTCCCCTTAGAACTTGATATTATCACTTGAAAACTTTGACATTCGAACATAAAATTTGTGAAAAAATAATTTTATGCTGCGCATTAGGCTCCTCCCACCAACTCTCTCGTGGGACCCGGCTCGGAAGGTGGGGTTTATGGTTTCATCGCAGAAGAGATTCAATGTGAGACATAATAAACCTCATGCTATTCAGTATAGGCCTATTGCTCCTAAACTAACATAAACGTTCCTAACCTAACAAAACGACGGACCTTAGCTGGTGGGCAGCATAAATCTATCTTTCACCAAAAACAATTTTAGGTTGCACACTAGGCTCCTCCCACCAACTCTCTAATGAGACCTGCTGGGGAAGGAGGGTTTTAGGGTTTCGAATGTCTCCTCCTGGATGGTGTTGCTAGTAATGCTTTGCCCCCCTATCTACCTATTTGGGACCTATTCCTAACAGTAAATTTTGGATCGACCGGGATTCAAACTCGGGACCCCTAGCATTAGCCTATAGCTAGGAGTCTTAAACCACTACACCACGAGCGGTGAAGGGAGAATTCATCTATTTAAGTTTAGAGCATGAGAAATAACCGTTTTGGTGCAAGGGTCATTTTCAGAATATTTTATTTTATTTTGTGTACTATTGATATGGCGGCAGGGTAATATTCCTAACACTGTGGTTTTGTATATTTTTATGCGTATATGATAAATAGTACAATCATGACTTTCTGAGGAAACCAATGGTACTATAGTGAGGTGCGCGTGCAAGGCTTGGTAACGTGGGTAAGCAGCCGGCGGGCGGAGCTTGGCTGGTGCACGGCATAAATCTATCTTTTGCCCAATTTTCATGTGGAAGGCTGTTACTGATTAGTATTACTGGTACTTTTCTAAGTGAGTATATCACAATGGCTGTCCATATAAGGGCCTTTTCACATTGGGTCACTTGTGACAGTCACTGGTTTTTGCAGTGAACACACCTGGGTCACTTGTGACGGTCACCGCTCAACCATTTCATAAATACGGGTGGGACATTCTAGCACATTATACCCAGGTATAAACTATTTCTGTTTATTACATATCATAGATAATAAACTAGAATTGGTTCTTCACATTCTGTAAAATTTACAATGCCTTCTCCTCCACACTGCATGCAAAACATTTCTTAAAACTTATTTTAAATATTTTAAATTTGTTTTTCAAAATCTGTTACGGGTGGGACATGATTTAGACACTGATTTTAATGATGCAAAACAAAAGTTAATTTTCTTTTCTGCTATTACTGTTAGGGTCTTAATGTTGTTATTAATGAAGGTATGAGGGATTCAATACAAATTATAAACTGTTTCCAGGTTGTCAGAACATTTATTTAACTCATCAATAATAATTTAACAAAACTATCACTGTTACGGGTGGGACGTTATGGGTGGGACAAAAATTCCCTTGTTTGTTATTTTACATAGTAATTAAACACACATATTTTTTAAAAATTAATCTTATACCAAATTGTACCTTAAGACGTATATTTTCTCAAATGAAAATGGACAAGGCTGATTACTCTTGACTACCTGATATTAAAGAGTGTTAAAATCATGCTAAAAATGGCAAAGAAAAGTAACTCAACGCAATAAATAAGTAAATCGACAGATTTTACACATGAAACCACTTCAAATACACCTAAGTCCTTAAAATTCAGAGAATTTGAGGTTTTAAACTTATTTTTGACCACCCAATTACAATAATTTTATAACTTCTCCTTTTGAAGGAAAAATTCCCATATTTTATGAAATGGCTGCGCTAGTATTGCCAATAGTAGCTAAATGATAAAACAATTTGTAATCGCTTTTGACATCCCAAATGGCAGGTCGACATTCCACTTCACTTATAAAATCTTCAGTATTAATCAAATCTAAAGTCATGGCTGGATAAATAGTTCCACTGAGCGCTATTATACAAATGAATTATATGCATACAACTTGCATTATTGGCAATCATAAAATGTGTTTGGATTCTCCAGTCACAAGTAATAAACCGGTCACAAGTGACCGTCACATGTGTTCGGAGTAGACACTGCTGCATCAACTGTGTTTGGGTGGATCACCACGGTGACCCAGCGTGAAAAGGCTCTGAGAAGGAAACAGTCCATGAGGAGATGGTTCCTTGCTTTTGCTGACCTTTGGAGTTCTAAATATTTGAAAGAAACTTAGAAAACCAATATCCATGATTCAAAAAGGTTGAGTTCACATTGCTGTAATTTATTTATTGATTTGTACAATAGCCTACATTATACACTATCTGACATGGTAATTATACCTAAAATTCATTACAAAGCATATTGACTGCAGAAATTCTTTTAAGTATTAAAACATTTCTATAGTGATTCCACCTATGAAATCAAATTCAGCTATTATACTGTATTTTGAAGATAAAACCTAGTTTAAATAGGTTAGTACCAGGTAGAAATTTCAGTGAGATGTCGCTGGCGTTTTATACTATCTTTAACATTACTTTGATTTTCTGACACATATATAGGGAATTTGAGGGGAAACGATTGTCATATAGCTACAGTTCTTGATATTGTCAGCAGTCAATCATATTTTCACTCTTGGAGTGGGTAGCAGCAATGCCATTTTTCTGTTTGCAGTCTTGAGCACCTGGTTATGTATGTATAGGTGGCGAGATTTCAAAAGTTGACAAACATTTGCTTACGATGTGTTACAAGCTCCAAGAAGTGGGAACAGCGTTTCCCATAACCAAATCTCAGAATAACAAAGTAATTTAAAAAGCACTATAGTTGGTAAAACAGCAGGTGAAATCAACTAATAGTGCATGACAGGAGTAGGATATGCCAACTTGTCTATTTATGGGACTGAGGAAGAAGTAGTAGTGGAAGCTCCGGAAAGAAATGTAGAAGCCACTACAATGCTGCTAGGTATGGCAGTTGATACAACTGAAGCGCCACTTGCTACTGGTACAGTTGAAACATCCGAAGCGCCGCTAGATACAGGAACAGTTGAAGCGACTAAAGCGCCACTAGATACAGGAACAGTTGAAGCAACTAAAGCAGCACTAGATACTGGTACAGTTGAAACATCCGAAGTACCGCTAGAGACAGGAACAGCTGGAAGCTTTGAATCGCTGTTAGGCAAAGGAGTAGTTGAAACAACTGAACTGTCGCTAGATACAGGAACAGCTGAAGGCTTTGAATCGCTGTTAGGCATAGGAGTAGTTGAAACAACTGAACTGTCGCTAGATACAGGAACAGCTGAAGGCTTTGAATCGCTGTTAGGCACAGGAGTAGTTGAAACAACTGATGCACCGGTAGATACAGGAAGAGCTGAAGGTTTTGAATCGCTGTTAGGCACAGGAGCAGTTGGAACAACTGATGCACCGGTAGATACAGGAAGAGCTGAAGGTTTTGAATCGCTGTTAGGCACAGGAGCAGTTGGAACAACTGAAGCACTAGTAGATAAAGGAACAGCTGAAGGTTTTGAATCTCTGTTATGCACAGGAACAGTTGAAACAACTGATGCACCAGTAGATACAGGAACAGCTGAAAATTTTGAAGCACTGTTAGGTATGGGAGCAGAAGCTGCAGGTGTACTACTTGATATGAGAATAGTTGAAGGCAGTGGAACGCCACTGGATACATGAATAGTTGAAGCTACCGAAGTGCTGCTAGGCGCTTGAGCAGCAGGAAAAGGTTCTGAAGAAACTGCTGTTGCACTAGCAACGCCAGCTATAGGAATTGGTGGAATGACTGAAGCAGGAAGTGGAGAATGATGAACAGGACGTATAGGAATAATAGTCGGCACTACAGGGTAGGTAGGAGTGACCAGATAGGCGTGACCTGTGGCTGTTACATGACCCAGCTCAAAGGTGTGGAAACTTTTCCTGATATCAGTGACCCATTTGGACTTGTCGTCCACAAGCAACAGGAAAGATGTTGTAGAGGCAGTGATGGCCGCATTGGCGAACTGCGCCAGAGTCAATCCATCAGGCAGCACTAGCCGGGCTATTGGCAGCTTTCTGGATGGCACAGGGACGTTCAGTGGGCTGAACAGGAATCCAGTGTGAATGCCACTAGCATCTTAAATAAAAATAAATAAAATTTATTAACACATATTGTAATACAAAATTAATAAAATTGTTATTGATTTCTTAGGCGGTTTAGTGTTCGCTAGATTATGATAAAATATTTACAAATCCAGAAAATGACACTGAAGGCTAATTTACACAAATGTAAGTTTTGTAAATAGGGTTTGCAACTTTTGTTTTTTACTTTATTTGAATGCTCATGCACAAGAGCATGGAAACTTTCCGATGCTTATAGTTTCTTCTAGTGTTTTTCTTTATTTAAAGTTAGCAACACTTTGATGATAGAGTCTAATATTGCCTTTTCTCTTCAGGCTCCAAATAAGTTTTTTCTACTTTTTGTTGTTATAAATTGGATATTTAACATTACAAAGGTGCAAAGTGACAAAATTAATAAACAGTAAACTAATATATAAAAACTGTCTCTGAGGAACAATTTAACTTATTTCTGAGATTTTATGTATGGGCAAAACAGACAACTTATGATAAATCTTGGTGGACAGATTGGTAGAAATATTGAACTTAACACTCTGAAAAATTAAACAAAATCAAAATTTTTGAATGGTGCAAAGTCTGCAAACATTTCATAGGTGCAAAATTCCATCCATTGCTCACAAACCATAACAACTTTGCAGGAAATGACAGAGATTAAAACATGAATGGCACATTCTAATGAGAAAGCTTGCAGTCTTTGCACCACTGCCATCTCTTGGTGATCTTAAGAACTCCTTAAGTCTTCTTTGGATTTAGCCCTGATAATAATGTAATGCTCCTTAGCACTTTGCACCATATTTACTTACTTACACAATGGCAATAGACAATTCCTCAGCAAGCTAAAGGATTATGATCTATTTTTATGGATCTCGGACATTTATTGCTGCACTTATCTGAGCCCACCATTCAACCCTATTCTGTGCTAACTCCATCCAACCATTCCTCACAAGTCCTACTTCTCTTAAATCTATCCTGCTATTGTCCTCCCACCTATGTCTAGATCTTCCAAGTGGTCTTTTTCCTTCGGGTCTCCCAGTCAATACTTTTGAGATATGTCTTTCCATCCCCATGTCCAGCCCATTTCGCCCTCTGTAGTTTAATTACCCTTACTATATCCGGTGATGATACAGGTTATGAAGCTCATCGTCATGCAGTTTTCTCCAGTCCCCATTTTCATCTCTCTTATGTCCAAATATTTTCCTAAGCCCCCTGTTTTCGAACACTCAGATTATATTCTTCCCAAAAAGTAAGGGACCATGTCTCACATCCATATAGTACAATCGGCAGGATAATTGTCTTATGAGTCTTTATTTTTAGATTTCTAGACCATTTTAGTGCAAAATTGATTTTTTCTAAATCTGGCATTTTTCACCCGTAAAATAATTTATTTTCAGTTCATATTGAATTTTTAACCCAGACCATGTAGTACATTCCATATTTAATGGTAGCCTATGTCTAGAGAGCAGCAATGTATTCCTGAAAATAATTCCTTGGAGTCGTGAACAATAAAGCTTTGCATCAGGTTCAAACAACAGTAGCTATACATTCTTTGCAATACAGCCTCTTATTCTATATCAGAATGTGAAATGAGAAAGATGTATTGCTCATGCTTAGAGTAAAGAAAGTTACGTAAGTGCATCAATAAGATTTTATTTAGGTTGTGTATCCTTCGGGGATGCGATGCGATGTGGTAACGACATTCTTTTCATTTTTACAACCAATTTACATGTAGAGAATGTAGGCCTACATAATAAACCTATATTATACTAAGAAGCAAACTTCTATTTGCTCAGAGGAAGTTATTTGAGTTTCACATAAGATTTTTTAAAATGATAAAATCTAATAAATGTCACATAATTTGCAAATTTGGTCTGTATTAAAAAATCTCAGATAGGTTGTACTGGGGATGCAGCTGCCGTTACTTCAAACGTCCTGTGCATGTTGCGAAAATGTACAATAATCCTCCTCCCTTCCTTCCTTCCTCAATGGCAATAGACAATTCTTCAGCAAGCTAAAGGAATATTATATACTTTATGGAACCTGAAGGTTCATTGCTTCGCTTACCTGAGCCTGCCATTCAACCCTATTCTGTGCTAACTCCATCCAACCATCCCTCGCAAATCCTACTTCCCTTAAATCCATTCTAAGATTGTCCTCCCATCTATGTCTAGGTCTTCCATGCAGTCTTTTCCCTTCAAGTCTCCCAGTCAATACTTTTGAGATGTCTTTCCTCCCCCATGCGTGCAGCATGTCCAGCCCATTTCATCCTTCATGATTTAATTACACTTAAATGTGTAGGCCTAATAATACATGAGAATAATACACTTTATAAATTGTTTTTCCCTAACCTTGCAAAGCTTCTTCTAGTCGTTTTGACGACGCCAGGGACTGAAGCCCGGACTGCATGTATACAGCTGCCAGCTTGTCAGGGTCATCCCTGTCCCTCACGAGCACCATCAGGGGACCATCCCTGATGTCCTGTAGGTGCGCTGTAGTTTTCACCCTCAAGGGCTCTAAGAATGGGTTCAGCGGAGGTCTAGCTGGGACACTGAGTACCTCCAGCAAGGGGCTCACCTGAGGTCTATATGGGAATGGAAATAACTGGGGCTGAGGTCTGAAGTGGGGGTAGTAGGTAGGTAGGAAGTAAGGGAGTACGGGGTTCTGGGTTCGAGAGTACAGATCGTAGAGTTCCAGTATAGATGGTGATGTGTATTGATAAGTCTTAGCGAATATTATAGGAGCTTTGTGAGGGAAGTTTTGCACGGTTTCAATGTAGCTGTGTAGTACGGGTAGTCCAGGGACTACCAAGGGCCGAGCTTCCAGGTCTGGGTACAGAGCAGGACTGCCAACACCTGAAACAGGAATATACATAAAATGTGACATAGAATATTTATGATGATCTTTTAAGAAGAAATGGAAATCTGAAGTAAATCCAGGAATACAGATTAACAAGAAACTACATTTAAATATTTTGATGTATGCTGATGATGTCACAATCTAAAACAGTGAGGAGATCTTCAAAGATCTGTTTATAAATTACATCTAATAAGCAGTAAAAATATCAACACCGAAATCTAAGGTAATGGCACATCGTGGAAGGAATTTAATACAATAAAAAATATGCATTCATAATAAAATACTGGAACAAGTTCGCAATTTTAGTTACTTGGGATGTGACATCAGTTTTGATGTAGACAGAGACATAGAAAATAAAATCAAGAAATTTCAAGAAATATGTGGAACTATACCTAATACGTTACAAAATAAGCCAAGAACAGACACTAAAATAAAATTTCATAAAACAAAGGCCGTCCCAGTTCTTATGTACAACAGCGAATCATGGATAATCAAACAGAAAGACCAAAGCAAAATACAAGGTGCAGAAATGAGATTTCTACGAAAAGTTAAAGGTTGTACAAGAAGAGATCTCATACGAAATGAAGATATATGTACCAAACTCAACATATATAATATCAGCGAAAGAATAGATGAAAATAGAGAAAAATGGAAGGAACATATGGGCTGCATGAATGAAGAAATAATTCCACTAATTAAAGATAAATAGGCCTATAAACCGAAAGGAAAACGAGATGTCAGATGACATAGGAAAAGGTGGAAATAAATCTGAAGATGGAACAACCCTGCCTAAAACCTGAAGAGCATAAGAAGAAGAAGAAGAAGAAGAAGAAGACATGACATAGAAGAACTTTATATGTGACTGTGTCAAGGATATAGTAGGAATAAACCATTAAGTCTGTGTTTCTTTATGTTATTTGATCTGACCAAGTCACTATCCAAAACAAAAGCAACGTTGCAATATTCTCTCATTGTTATCACTGATCTTCATTCTTCCCTCGCTTTAATCAGTTCACACGGGTTATTGTTTACTGTAACTAGATCTTGCAACCATGCGTTTCACTCTACGCGGAATAGACAGCCATCACAGAACATTCTTATATTTTGATTGGCTGGGGTAACTAGCTGATTAGTGCGGTAAAAATAAAGAGCATGGGTTGAACTGTCGGCAAACTTTTTCTCCTAACAAAAGGAAGCCACCTGGCACTGCCTTCACCTGGCCATGCAATGAATAACTGGACTATACCCGACCATAAATCTGTAAACATGTTTCTGCGTAACAGTAGAAAACAGCTGTCAGGGTGTAAAATGTCAATTTTATTTTGTCCTATCTATTTGAATCATTTACAAAAATGAACAGATTCATGAAGATTGAAATCTATTTGAAAGAAATTACAAGAAAATTTTACAACAGTCTTGAAACCAGCAAAAATCCCATTGTTCGTCAAAGTGGTGAATACGATGTAAATCTGTATAACAAACACAGAACTACAAGATAGATATATATGCATAAGTTATATGCATTCATGAACCACAGATTATTATCTCTGTTGGACATTATACAAGAAAAATTCCTCTGACACTGGGAGCTGAACCCAGGACCTATGGCTATCCGTGCCAATGCTCTACCCACTGAGCTAAGCCAGAGTTCACTTCACAGTGCCAGATGGAACCTCTCTCTTATGGCTGATTGCCCTTAATGGTCTACCTCACTGACAGACAAGTTATGTCAAATTCAGTGCTGTGAGGCACACTGATTAGTGATTTTTGTGACCGGGCTTCCACTGTTATTGAATAGTAACATTCAACATGGATATATATGCATTCATAGACCGTCTGTGTGGTCTAGTGGTTACCATCGCTGGCTACAGTTCAGCAGGCCCGGGTTCGATCCTGGGTACCTCCTTGGATTTTTCTGAGGTAGGGAGGTCTGGAACAGGGTGCATTCAACCTCATGATACAAACTGAGGAACTACTTGATTGAGAAGTAGCGGCTCCAGTTACGGAAACCTCCATTAAACAACCATGGGTGTCGGCATGCTGACCACATGCCCAAATTCTGCCACCTTCTTATGGTAGGTGACGCAGCGGTCGGATGGTAGGCTTACTCCCTCTAGGGATTGTAGCGCCACAGAGTTTTTTGATATGCATTCATACGTCACGCATTATTGAACAGTGAAATAAAGCAAAACCGTCAAACCGATAAATCATAATTATAAAATAAAAAAGCATAATGTGGGTCGCTTTGATTATAACTAGGGGGTGGATTTCTATGACATGTCATATTTTTCCCCTTTGCACTATTTCAGGTCCGACTAATTTAAACCCGATTCCAAGCATCCTGGTGAAAATCGAACAGCTTTTATTGTGAATATAACTGCATATTTAAGAAATTTTCAACTATTGTAGCATATTTAATATGAATATGCATATTTAGGTCATATTTTTGGCATATTTGTGTGCATATTAAAGAAATTTTGAAGTTTCATATCATATTTTGTAGATTTTGCATTAAAATGATACTTTTTGAGAATTTACAGATATTTTAACAAAATGTATTGTAATGAAACTTAAAAAATATACACAATGTGTAAGTGGTAAAGTCATATTTTAAATTTTATTGGTCATATTTTAATGTTCTTTAGGTCATAAATGCATCCATATATCCTATTTTTTAGGTCATAGAAATCCGCCCCCTAATTATAACGAATTAAATAAGCTGCCATTTTCCTCCACCCTGGTTGGCTCAACCCTCTCACAACACCCTCTGGTGAGAGACTTGGACTGTGCAGAAGTTGTATTTTGCACGAGTCATTACTCATTGCCCCTCAGATAATACCCATCCTTAATGTAATTTCAATTCAGTGATATAGAAAATGGAAGCTGTACTTAAATCGGAATTCAGTAAGATTGAAATTAAGGAAGAGATTCTTAAAACAGAACCAATTAGTGAGTCCATTATATTTGATACAATACAGACACAAAAAATCAAATGTGACCATACAGTCTATAACGATTCTAAAGCATGCAGCATCATTCAAAAGAGTGAACCTGTACAAACTATATGTACACAGCAAATCAAACTTGAGGAGACAGATGGCACCCAATCTATACCACGGAGCATAATTCACAACACAGAGAAAATTGCAGGAGTTTCGCAAGGAAATTATGAAGAAGGGGATCAGCTAATGCAATCACACTCATCTGCTGTATGTACAACCACATCCTCTACTGGAAACAGGAAAGAAGTAAATAGTACTCAAGACAAATATTTATCGTGTGATTTGTGTACCAAGAAATATACCCGAAGACCGAGTCTCATAAAACATATGTTAACTCACATTGGACAAAAAGCGTTCTCTTGTGATATATGTTCAAAGAAATTTTCGCAAAAAGGGCATCTTACTACACATCTTCCCATTCACACTGGATACAAACCATTCTCTTGTGATATATGTACAAAGACATTTTCACGAAGATGGCATCTCAACAGACATCTGCTGAATCACCCTGATAACGAACCTTTCTCGTGTGATTTCTCGTGTGATATATGTGATAGGACATTTCCACGAAAACGTGATCACGAAGAACATATGCTCACTCACCTTGGACACAAAGAACGTATGCTCACTCACCCTGGACACAAAGAACATATGCTCACTCACCCTGGACACAAACCATTCTGTTGTGATATATGTTTTAAGAGATTTTCTCGAAGATGGGGTCTCAAAAATCATCTGCTAACTCACACTGGATACAAACCATTTCGTTGCGATACATGTGCAAAGAAATTTGCCCGAAGATCAGATCTCAAAAGTCATATGCTAATTCACACTGGACATAAACCATTCTCTTGTGATACATGTGCCAAGAAATTTGCCCGAAGAGGAGATCTCAAAGGACATATTATGCTAATTCACACTGGACATAAACCATTCTCTTGTGATATATGTGCTAAGACATTTTCTCGAAGAGGAGAACTCGAAGGACATCTGCTAAGCCACACTGGACACAAACCATTCTCTTGTGATATATGTTCTAAGACATTTTGTCTAAGAGGGAAACTCAAAAGACATATGATCAGTCACATTGGACATAAGCCATTCTCTTGTGATAAATGTAAGAAGGGGTTTTCCCTCAAAGCGAATCTCAAGAAACATCTACTCATTCACGCCTGATACATGCCATTCTCATGTGATATATTCACCAAGAAATTTCGTCCAAAAATAGAAACTCAAAACACATCTACTCACTCTTGAGAGGAAATACCTGATGCTTTGTCTTGTGTGAGACTATTACAATTGAGGTGGTCACATACTATGTGAAGCTTAAGTGTTGGCTGATTTTTGAACTGAAATTTCTTTAGCCGCGGTAGGGGTAAATCAAAAGCTTGTGTAACGTTCAAAATCGTCACGAAATTAGTGTAACGCTAAAAACCGTCACAAAATTAGTGAGGTGATGGAACGGACTGGACAGAAAACAATCAACTCAATGATTAGACTTGTCCAAAATTTAAAAAATCCAAAAATAAAAAATAAAAAAATCGAAAATCCTAAATTTAAAAATCTAAAAATCCAAAATTATAAAATCGAAAATCCAAAATTAAAAAGATTCAAAAAATAAAAAAATTCAAAGATCCAAAGTTTTAAAAATCCAAAAATTAAAAACCCAAATTCCAAAATTAAAAAACTCAAAGATCCAAAATAAAAAAGTAGAAAAATCCAAAATTAAAAATCAAGACAAAAAAAATAAATAAAAAAAAACAAAATTCAAAAAGTTAAAAAATATAATATCCAAATTTAAATCAATATACAAAATTTAAAAAATCAACATTTCAAAATTCAAAAAATTAAAATATCAAAATTTTATGAAATAAAAAATCCAAATTAAAAAATGCTAAATTTAAAAATAAAAAAATAAAGAATCGAAAATTAAAATATCAAAAATAAAGAAATCAAAGATCAAAAATAAAAAATCCAAAATTAAAAGATCCAAAATTCCAAAATTAAAAGATAAAAAATTAAAAAAATCCAAAAAAATCCATAATACAAAATTAAAAAAGTCCAAAATCCCAATATTAAAAGAGTCCAACAATCCAAAATTGAAAAAATAAAAAAATTAAAACAAGTTTCACTTCTGTCGGGTGGCATTCCACGCACAATTATTTTTACTTGCTTAATCCGAGCAGTGTAGTAAAAGTGCCAGGACTCTACTGGAACAAAAAATCCACAGTTTATATTTTATTATCATTATCAATTGTGATTGCATTGTAATATTATTAGATTTTCATTCATTCTATTATTTTTAGAAAATTTCTACATTTAGCTGCATGCAAATTATATTATACCTAAAAATTAAAATTAAACATAATATTTATGTTGTCAAAACAACTTTCAAAATTCCTCCTCAGGGGAAGAGTAAAACAGGCCGTGCACACGTAACCATTTCCACTCAATACTTGCCTGGCCGCTTCCCCTATCCCGCCGGCCATCCAAGCATGTCCCCTAGCCACCCAATGGCCGCTGCTCAATGCCAGTAATAATATTACACAATAAAAAAATACCCTTGCACCAAACATATTTTGCATGGTCTGCTTTACTTTTTTCCCCTAAAAAAAAAGACCCTTGCACCATACATATATAAAAAAAACGCCGTAATATGGCTTAATTGATGCAGGAAAATTCCCTTGCACCAACACTGCTCTTTTCATATCAAAATCCCCTACTTTCCAGGCAGCTTGGAGTGGGGGACTCGTGCACGGCCTGTTTTACTCCCCCCCCCCCCCCCCTTTGCTCTGTTTCTTCATTCTCTGCTATATGCAGAGTCAGATTGGTCATGTAGACATTTGGGCAGATGCCCAGTGTGTTGCTGGTAATTTTCATTTAGAGGAACTGTTGCCCAGCGATTACTATTAAGTATTTTATGGCATAAGAGAAGATTAAGTCGCCCCCTTACGCTCCAAACAATGCGTTGCTGTTCGCTTGTTATCTCGGCACACCCGATCGTTCCTTCTCTCCAAACTCCCGATCGTACCAAATACAAGCTACCAACCCATACACCAAAATGACAACCCTCTAGCTTACTCGGCAATCCCGACCAGACCACAATCACCTCTTCACATAATCTAAATAATGCATAACACTATCCACTTAGTTAAGTGCGCGAGCGGAGGCGGCAGCCGAAGCGAAGCGCCCTTGCATTTTCGAATAATGTACGATACACTGTTTGTAGGTTTCGAAAATGTGGCATATTATATCTTCCACACGTTAGTAAGCCTGTCAACTTTTGTTCATCTTTTGTTTACCGGTATGACGTCACACTACCAACGTCCAATCACGAGTTTCTATGTAATATGAGGACAGAAGAAGTGATATAAAAGAAAGTGCATCGCGAGGGAGCGGAGGGCGGGAACATTCATCCAAGGTGCGACTTAATATTATTTTTTCCCTATTTTATTTTATTGGAAACTGAAAAAATAGAGTGGTGAAAGCTTTGCATATAGATTGAGATGTAATTTAAGTCAACATAAATCTGAATTTTTTTATGCCTGTGTACATAAAGGAAATTGTAGAAAACCTGAAATCATCTTTGTGTCACATTCCCAGGTGATGGTAAGTCAAACATAATTTTGAGCCTTGCTGATCAGTAGGGCCTGGATTTTTAGGCTTTTACAAAAGGTATTTTACCCTTTTATTTTCGTGGAATAGCCCTTTTTAGGCTTTAAACAAACAATTTTAGCTGTCTTAATAAAACCCTAAATATTAACACTGAAAATTGCATTATAATTTTGACAGGCACAGTTATTCTAACAACTATTCCTTATATCGGTACTTGAAATATAGCATAAACAATTGAGATATTTACCCTTTAATGATATATTTATTCAATACACCACTCAATTCACTTCCGATCTACAAAAATAAGTAGACTGGCGAATTTGTTCTTTTAATACACTTCTCTGTCATCGGTTTTATTTGAAAGTTGAAACCACAATGGATTAGTTGCAGATTTCAAAGTATTGCAGACGGCTCAAGTTTCATTTCCTGCGATGGCGAGGCATCACATTTTCGAGTTATACAGACAAGCGACAATGCGACATATACATTGTTAATTTGAGCAACCTGTATAAATTTATTTTTTATTATGTCTCTTCTGAAAATGCACTAATTCACATATATATTTTCTTTTGCATTAATTGGAAAATGTATTTAAAAATTCTGTTTTCCTGAAAAAGTCCTCCTTAGCCCTTTTTAGGTTTTATAAGATTCATATATACGGAATGAAGGAGAATGGAATGGGAAAATACATCAAAATGATCTAATTAGGAAGCTGGGGAAATATAGGCTAAAACCCAAATCCGGGCCCTACTGATCTCTCTGTCTGTCTGTATGTCTGTCTGTCTCTCTCACTCACTCTCACACACACACACACACACACTCTCACACACACACACACACACACAGTGTTGTGATCTACATGTGTATAAGAGAAGCTTGACAGAATATTATGTTATGCTCTGAAAACAGCTGTATACTCCTTTTAGCTGCGAGGCCATATCAGGAGTTTGGGATCTGTTTATACAGTTGAGTAGGCCATGGAACTATTGATTGTCAATTATTTGCTATTGTTAGTGTATTTTATGGAGTAAATTTCTACTGATATTAATTTAAATGGATATGATACAGGACAAAATGGTGAGGATGATTCATGGTATGTAAATATCCAATTCGGCATTTGCCTTTACGACTGGGGAAACCATAAAAAAAAAAAGTCAAATTGGCAGGCCATGGGATTTGAACTGGGACCTCCCGAATGGGAGTTCAAGACGTTACCGTCTCGACCACCTCGCTCGGTATTTAATCTTTTAACTTAAATGTTTATAAAAATTTCCCGCCCTAGGCAGCTGCCTAGCAGGCCTATATGGACACTGGTGCTTTTATACAAGACTAAAAGCAGCATAGTGAGGAAGAATCCAATGAAATCAAAGATCATATTGGATATCACTGAACAAAGGTTCAACTATGTAGCCCTTCTTAGCTCCGTGGCAAAATTCTGGTATCGTATGCGGAAGTCCTGGGTTTGAATCTACCTTAGTTTATGTGAGGGCCGTCGACAAAGTAAGTTCCCCTGAGTCTGTTTTTCAGAAACAAAACACAATTTGAAGGAAACATTTATTGCAACAGATACAGCCAGTGTTCAGCTATTTTTCAACATATTCGCCACCGGAATCGAAACATTTTTCATTCTGTGGGACCAACGTTTTAATACCTATGTCGAAGAAGTCTGCCGCCAGGTATTTGGGTCACTGAGTGAAAAATCTGCCATTATTTGCCATTTCTTTAGGTGTAGGAAAAGCACTGGAAGGGAGGTCTGGGCTGTAGGGTGGATGTTTAACTACCTCCTAGCAAGCAACTTGCAGAAGTTCGGCTGGGAGGAGTTTAAGCATTCACCCTAAAGTCCAAACCTTGCTCCCAGTGATTTCCATCTTTTCCTACACCTCACGAAATGACAGAGAATGACTCAGTAAAAGTTGAAGTTTGACTCTTATAGATATCATAAAAAGTACGTGGGCCTTCCATAAAGTAAGTTTTCCTGGGGCCGTTTACAGAAACAACACACAATATCAGATAGATATTTATTGCAACAGACACAGCAAGTGTTTAGCTATTTTTCATAATATTCGCTACCGGAATTGAGACGTTTTTCATTTCGTGGGACCAACTTCTGAATACCTGTATCGTACAACTCTGCCGCCTGGGATTTGAACCACTGTGTGACAATCATCTCTGCCTCTGTCATTTCTTGAGGTGTAGGAAAAGATGGAAATCACTGGCAGCGATTTGGGCTGTAGAGTGAATGTTTAAACACCTTTCTGCCGAACTTCTGTAGGAGATATGCTGGAAGGTGTTGAAACATCCACCCTACAGCCCGGACTTCGCTCCCAGTGATTTCCATATTTTCCTACACCTCAAGAAATGACAGAGAAGAGGAGATGTTTGTCACATAGTGGTTCAAATCCCAGGCGGCAGACTTTTACGACGGAGGTGTTCAAACGGTGGTCCCACGGTATGAAAAAGTCTCAATTCCGGTGGCGAATATGTTGAAAAGTAGCTGAACACTTGCTGTGTCTGTTGCAATAAATATTTCCTTGAAATTGTGTTTTTGTTTCTGTATACGGCCTCAGGGAAACTTACTTTATGGACGGCCCTCCCAGAATTTCTGATCACATTTCATGACCGCAGAATTCAATTTGTTCCCTACAAGTTATAGTGCGTGTAGGAACTTACCGAATACGGTGAAATTAAGGGGCACAGTGGCCTCCAAACCCACTAGGAGCGAGAGAAATGGTATCAGAGTCTTCATCTCGTTTGTTGACTTTGAAATGGTAATCTGGTTCCAGACAATTTATACTTCATCATTATACGCTAATGACTTGCGAGACTAATATCTTCTGGACTAGACAGAGGCTTTTTCATACCGGCCATGCCACTTCGCGTTATTTTTCCTTTTATGTTACGAAGCGCGTCCACAAAGTGATTTTCCCCGAGTCCGTTTACCAAAACAAAACACAATTTCAAGTACTGTATATAGTTATTTAGGTATTCCATACCCCCCAGGGAGAGGGGGGTCCGGGGATCCTCCCCCGGAAAATTTAAAAAATTAAGATGAAAAATAACGAGTTTTAAGCTTCCGGGGATCCTCCCCCGGAAAATTTTAAAAATTAAGACGCAAAATAACGAGTTTTAAGCTTCCCACGCTTTATACTTGTATTAAGTAGTTTATGGGCAGACTTAAAAAAATTATACAATTATCCTTTTTTTATTCAATGGGGGGTTCAAACACCCAAAACCCCACCCTCGGTACGCCTATGCATTCACAGACCACCTGCGTGGTCCCGTGGGTGGTTAGCACTTAGTATCACTGGATACATTACAGCAGGCCCAGGTTCGATCCCGGGTAACTCCTCGGATTTTTCTCAAGTAGGGAGGTCTGGAACGAGGTGCATTCAACCTCATGATACAAACTAAGGAACTATTTGATTGAGAAGTAGCGATTCCAGTCACGGAAAACACCATTAAATGACCGTGTCTTCTTACGGTAGATGACACAGCGGTCGGATGGTAGGCCTAGTTCCTCTAGGAATGTAGCGCCACGGAGTTTTTTATATGCATTCATAAGTCACGCATTATTGAACAATGAAATAAAGCACAACCGTCAAACAGACAAATCATAATTATAAAATAAAAAGCATAATGTGGGTTGCTTTGATTATAACGATTTAATTCTTCCAGTACAAGAAACAACAATTTTAAATAAGCTGCCATTTTCCTCAACCCTGGTTGGCTCAACCGCAACCTACGAGAAACACCCTCTGGTGAGAAACTTTGACTGTGCAGAAGTAGTATTTTGTATAGTTGCATTTTGCAAGAGTCATTACTCATTGCCCCTCAGATAATACGCGTCCTTAATGTAATTTCAATTTCAGCTATATAGAAAATGGAAGCTGTACTTAAATTGGAACTCAGTAAGATTGAAATTAAGGAAGAGATTCTTAAAACAGAACCAATTAGTGAGTCCATTATATTTGATACAATACAGACACAAAAAATCAAATGTGACAACGATTCTAAAGCATGCACCATCATTCACAAGAGGGAACCTGTACAAACTACATGTACACAGCAAATCAAACTTGAGGAGACAGATGACACCCAATCTATATCACGGAGCATAATTCACAACACAGAGAAATTTGCAGGAGTTTCGCAAGGAAATGATGAAGATGATCGGCTAATGCAATCACACTCGCCTGCTGCATGTACAACCACAATCTCTACTGGAAAGAGGAAAGAAGTAAATAGTACTCAAGACAAATATTTATCGTGTGATTTGTGTACCAAGAAATATACCCGAAGACAGAGTCTCGTAAAACATATGTTAACTCACACTGGACAAAAACCGTTCTCTTGTGATATATGTTCAAAGAAATTTTCACAAAAAGGGCATCTCACTACACATCTTCCCATTCACACTGGATACAAACCATTCTCTTGTGATATATGTACAAAGACATTTTCACGAAGATGGCATCTCAACAGACATCTGCTGAATCACCCTGATAACCAACCTTTCTCGTGTGGTATATGTGATAAGACAATTCCACGAAAACGTGATTACGAAGAACATATGCTCACTCACCTTGGACACAAAGAACATATTATGCTCACTCACCCTGGACACAAACCATTCTGTTGTGATATATGTTTCAAGAGATTTTCCCGAAGATGGAATCTAAAAAATCATTTGCTAACTCACACTGGACAAAAACCATTCTGTTGTGATACATGTGCCAAGAAATTCGCTCAAAAAGGACAACTGAAAGGACATATGCTAATTCACACTGGACACAGACCATTCTCTTGTGATATATGTGCTAAGAAATTTTCTCGAAGAGGAGAACTCAAAGGACATCTGCTAAGTCACACTGGACACAGACCATTCTCTTGTGATATATGTTCTAAGACATTTTGTCTAAGAGGGAAACTCAAAAGACATATGATCAGTCACACTGGACACAAACCTACCCCATTATCTTGTGATATATGTGCTAAGACATTTTCTCGAAGAGGAGAACTCAAAGGACATCTGCTAAGTCACACTGGACACATACCATTCTCTTGTGATTTATGTTCTAAGACATTTTGTCTAAGAGGGAAACTCAAAAGACATATGATCAGTCACACTGGACATAAGCCATTCTTTTGTGACAAATGTAAGAAGGGGTTTTCCCTCAAAGAGAATCTCAAGAAACATCTACTCATTCACGCCTGATACATGCCATTCTCATGTGATATATTCACCAAGAAATTTCGACCAAAGATAGAAACTCAAAACACATTGGGAGGAAAGACCTGACGCTTTGTCCTGTGTGAGACTATTACAATTGAGGTGGTCATATACTATGTGAAGCTTAAGTGTTGTCTAATTTTTTGAAGTGAAATTTCTTTATCCGCGGTAGGGGTAAATCAAGAGTTTGTGTAACATTCAAAATCGTCACGAAATTAGTGTAACGCTAAAAACCGTCACAAAATTAGTGAGGTGTGATGGAACGGACTGTACAGAAAACAATCAACTCAATGATTAGACTTGTCCAAAATTTAAAAAATCCAAAAATTAAAAAATTGAAAATCCTAAATTTAAAAATCTAAAAATCCAAAATAAAAAAAAATCCAAAATTAAAAAAATTCAAGAAATAAAAAAATTCAAAGATCCAAAATTTTAAAAATCCAAGAATTAAAAACCAAAATTCCAAAATTAAAAAACTCAAAAATCCAAAATTAAAAAGTAAAAAATCCAAAATTAAAAATCAATAGACAAAATTTAAAAAATAATAAAAACAAAATTCAAAAAGTTAAAAAACCCAAAAATCCCAAATTAAAAAAAATATAATATCCAAAATTAAAAATCAATATACAAAATTTAAAAAATCAAAATTTCAAAATTCAAAAAATTAAAATATCCAAAAATTATTTAAAAAATGCTAGATTGTAAATAAAAAAATAAAGAATCGAAAATTAAAAAATCCAACAATAAAGAAATCAAAGATCTAAAAATAAAAAATCCAAAATTAAAAAAACCAAACTTCCATAATTAAAAAAATTAAAAGATAAAACATTTTAAAAAATCCATATTACAAAATTTAAAAAGTCCAAAATCCCAATATTAAAGAGTCCAACAATCCAAAATTGAAAAAATAAAACAATAAAAACAAGTTTCACTTCTGTCGGGTGGCATTCCATGCACAATTTTTTTTACTTGCTTAATCCGAGCAGTGTAGTAAAAGTGCCATCACTCTACTGGAACAAAAAATCCACAGTTTATATTTTATTATTATTATCAATTGTGATTGCATTGTAATATTATTAGATTTTCATTCATTCTGTTATTTTTAGTAATACTACATTTAGCTGCATGCAAATTATATTACACCTAAAAATTAAAATTAAACATAATATTTATGTTGTCAAAACAACTTTCAAAATTCCCTCCTCAGGGGAAGAGTAAAACAGGCCGTGCACACGTCCCCATTCCACTCAATACCCACCAGCCGTCCAAGCATGTCCCCTAGCCACCCACTGGCCGCTGCTCAACACCAGTAATAATATTTCACAATAAAAAAATACCCTCGCACCAAACATATTTTGCGTGCTCTGCTTTACTTTTTTCCCTAAAAAAAGACCCTTGCACCATACATAATATCTCACAATTATAAAACATGCCGTAATATGGCTTAATGATGCAGGAAAATTCCCTTGCACCAACACTGCTCTTTTCATATCAAAACCCCCTACTTTCCAAGCAGCTTGGAGTGGGGGACTCGTGCATGGCCTGTTTTACTTCCCCCCCCCTCTTCTCTGTTTCTTCATTCTCTGCTATATGCAGAGTCAGATTGGTCATGTAGACATTTGGGCAGATGCCCAGTGTGTTGCTGGTAATTTTCATTTAGAGGCACTGTTGCCCAGCGATTACTGTTGTTAAATATTTTATTTTATTAGAAGCTGAAAAAATAGAGTGGTGAAAGCTTTGCATATAGATTGAGATGTAATTTAAGTCAACAGAAATCTGAATTTTTTTATGCCTGTGTACATAAAGGAAGTTGTAGAAACCCTGAAATCATCTTTGTATCACATTCCCAGGTGATGGTAAGTCAAACATATAATTTCGAGCCTCGCTGATCACTAGGACCTAGATTTTGAAGCTTTTATGAAAGGTATTTTACCCTTTTATTTTCGTGGAATAGCCCTTTTTAGGCTTTAAACAAACAATTTTAGCTGTCTTAATAAAACCCTAATATTAACACTGAAAATTGCATTTTAATTTTGACAGGCTCAGTTATTCTAACAACTATTCCTTATATCGGTACTCGAAAAATAGCATAAACAATTGAGATATTTACCCTTTAATGATACAATTATTCAATACACCACTCAATTCACTTCCGATCTACAAAAATAAGTAGACTGGCGAATTTGTTCTTTTAATACACTTCTCTGTCTTCGGTTTTATTTGAAAGTTGAAACCACAATGGATTAGTTGCAGATTTTAAAGTATTCCAGACGGCTCAAGTTTTATTTCCTGCGATGACGAGTCATCACATTTTTGAGTTATAAAGACAAGCGACAAAGCAACATATACATTGTTAATTTGAGCAACCTGTATAGATTTATGTTTTATTATATTTCTTCTGAAAATGCACTAATTCTCACTTATTTTCCTTTGCATTAAATAGAAAATGTATTTAAAAATCCTGTTTGCCTGCAAACGTCCTCCTTAGCCCTTTTTAGGTTTTATAGGATTCATATATACGGAATCAAGGAGAATGGAACGGGAAAATACATCAAAATGGTCTAATTAGGAAGCTGTGGAAAAATAGGCTAAAACCCAAATCCGGGCCCTACTGATCTCTCTGTCTGTCTGTATGTCTGTCTGTCTCTCTCACTCACTCACTCACTCATACTCACACACACTCACACACACACACAGTGTTGTGATCTACATGTGTATAAGAGAAGCATGACAGAATATTATGTTCGCTCTGAAAACAGCTGTATACTCCTTTTAGCTGCGAGGCCATATCAGGAGTTTGGGATCTGTTTATACAGTAGAGTAGGCCATGGAACTATTGATTGTCAATTGTTTCTATTAATTATTTGTGTAAAATTTATGGAGTAAATTTCAACTGATATTAATTTAAATGGATTTGATACAGGATGAAATGGTGAGGATGATTCATGGCATGTAAATATCCAATTCGGCATTTGCCTTTACGACTGGGGAAACCATGAAAAAACCCGTGTCAAATTGGCAGGCCAAGGGATTTGAACTGGGACCTCCCGAATGGGAGTCCAAGACGTTACCGTCTTGACCACCTCGCTCGGTATTTAATCTTTTATTCTAAATGTTTATAAAAATTTCCCGCCTTAGGGAGCTGCCTAGCTGGGCTATATGGACAAGCCGGCCCTGGTTCTTTTATACAAGACTAAAATTAGCATAGTGGGGAAGAATCCAATGAAATCCAAGATCATATTCAATATCACTGAACAAAGGTTCAACTATGTAGCCCATCTTAGCTCCGTGGCAAAATTCTGGTATCATATGCTGAAGTCCTGGGTTTGAATCTACCTTAGTTTATGTGAGGGCCGTCCACAAAGTAAGTTTCCCTGGGTCTTTTTTTCAGAAACAAAACACAATTTGAAGTAAACATTTATTGCAACAGACGCAGCCAGTGTTCAGCTGTAGGATCTGAGGTTTTCCTGGCGCAGAAGCTGAGTGAAGTTTTCTCGGGCAGTCAGCCAGGTGGTTTCGTCAATTAAACCCGACGTTTCGGAGGCCAACGCTGCCTCCATCTTCAAAGGCGTTGAAGTGTCGGCGTTGAATTGACGAAACCACCTGGCTGACTGCCCGAGAAAACTTCACTCAGTGTTCAGCTATTTATCAACATATTCGCCAACGGAATTGAACAATTTTCATTCAATGCGGCCAACGTTTGAATACCTGTGTCGTACAAGTCTCCTGCCAGGTATTTGGATCACTGAGTGAAAAACATCTCTGCCTGTCTGCCATTCTTTGTCATTTCTTTAGGTGTAGGAAAATATCTAAATCACTGGGATTGAAATCCGGGCTGTAGGGTGGATGTTTAACCACCTTGTAGCAAGCCTCTGGTAGAAGTTTGGCTGGGAGGAGTTGAAGCATTCACCCTAAAACCTAGACATTGCTCCCAGTGATTTCCATCTTTTCCTACACCTAAAGAAATGACAGAGAATGACTCAGTAAAAGTTGAAGTTTGACTCTTATAGATATCATGAAAACTACGAGGGCCGTCCATAAAGTAAGTTTTCCTGGGGCCGTTTACAGAAACAACACACAATATCAGATAGATATTTATTGCAACAGATACAGCAAGTGTTCAGCTATTTTTCATAATATTCGCTACCGGAATTGAGACGTTTTTCATTTCGTGGGACCAACTTCTGAATACCTGTATCGTACAACTCTGCCGCCTGGGATTTGAACCACTGTTGGACAATCATCTCTGCCTCTGTCATTTCTTGAGGTGTAGGAAAAGATGGAAATCACTGGCAGCGATTTGGGCTGTAGAGTGAATGTTTAAACACCTTTCTGCCGAACTTCTGTAGGAGATATGCTGGAAGGTGTTGAAACATCCACCCTACAGCCCGGACTTCGCTCCCAGTGATTTCCATATTTTCCTACACCTCAAGAAATGACAGAGAGGAGGAGATGTTTGTCACATAGTGGTTCAAATCCCAGGCGGCAGACTTTTACGACGGAGGTGTTCAAACGGTGGTCCCACGGTATGAAAAAGTCTCAATTCCGGTGGCGAATATGTTGAAAAGTAGCTGAACACTTGCTGTGTCTGTTGCAATAAATATTTCCTTGAAATTGTGTTTTTGTTTCTGTATACGGCCTCAGGGAAACTTACTTTATGGACGGCCCTCCCAGAATTTCTGATCACATTTCATGACCGCAGAATTCAATTTGTTCCCTACAAGTTATAGTGCGTGTAGGAACTTACCGAATACGGTGAAATTAAGGGGCACAGTGGCCTCCAAACCCACTAGGAGCGAGAGAAATGGTATCAGAGTCTTCATCCCGTTTGTTGACTTTGAAATGGTAATCTGGTTCCAGAGAATTTATACTTCATCATTATACGCTAATGACTTGAGAGACTAATATCTTCTGGACTAGACAGAGGCTCTTTCATACCGGCCATGCCACTTCGCGTTATTTTTCCTTTTATGTTACGAAGCGCGTCCACAAAGTGATTTTCCCCGAGTCCGTTTACCAAAACAAAACACAATTTCAAGTAGGGATATATAGTTATATAGGTATTCCATACCCCCCAGGGAGAGGGGGGTCCGGGGGTCCTCCCCCGAAAAATTTAAAAAATTAAGATGCAAAATAACTAGTTTTGAGCTTCGGGGGGTCCTCCCCCGGACAATTTTAAAAATTAAGACGCAAAATAACGAGTTTTAAGCTTCCCACGCTTTATACTTGTATTAAGTAATTTATGGGCAGACTTAAAAAAATTATACAATTTTCCTTTCCTTAATCAATGGGGGGGGGGAGGGGTTCAAACCCCCAAAACCCCACCCTCGGTACGCCCCGCATTCATAGACCACCTGCGTGGTCCCGTGGGTGGTTAGCACTTAGCATCACTGGCTACAGTACAGCAGGCCCAGGTTCGATCCCGGGTAACTCCTCGGATTTTTCTCAGGTAGGGAGGTCTGGAACGGGGTGCATTCAAACTCATGATACAAACTAAGGAACTATTTGATTGAGAAGTAGCGATTCCAGTCACGGAAACCACCATTAAATGACCGTGTCTTCTTACGGTAGATGACACAGCGGTCGGATGGTAGGCCTAGTTCCTCTAGGAATGTAGCGCCACGGAGTTTTTTATATGCATTCATAAGTCACGCATTATTGAACAATGAAATAAAGCACAACCGTCAAACAGACAAATCATAATTATAAAATAAAAAGCATAATGTGGGTTGCTTTGATTATAACGAATTAATTCTTCCAGTACAAGAAACAACAATTTTAAATAAGCTGCCATTTTCCTCAACCCTGGTTGGCTCAACCGCAACCTACGAGAAACACCCTCTGGTGAGAAACTTTGACTGTGCAGAAGTTGTATTTTGTATAGTTGTATTTTGCAAGAGTCATTACTCATTGCCCCTCAGATAATACCCGTCCTTAATGTAATTTCAATTTCAGCGATATAGAAAATGGAAGCTGTACTTAAATTGGAACTCAGTAAGATTGAAATTAAGGAAGAGATTCTTAAAACAGAACCAATTAGTGAGTCCATTACATTTGATACAATACAGACACAAAAAATCAAATGTGACAATACAGTCTATAACGATTCTAAAGCATGTAGCATCATTCACAAGAGCGAACCTGTACAAACTATATGTACACAGCAAATCAAACTTGAGGAGACAGATGACACCCAATCTATATCACGGAGCATAATTCACAACACAGAGAAAATTGCAGGAGTTTCGCAAGGAAATGATGAAGATGATCGGCTAATGCAATCACACTCGCCTGCTGCATGTACAACCACAATCTCTACTGGAAAGAGGAAAGAAGTAAATAGTACTCAAGACAAATATTTATCGTGTGATTTGTGTACCAAGAAATATACCCGAAGACAGAGTCTCATAAAACATATGTTAACTCACACTGGACAAAAAGCGTTCTCTTGTGATATATGTTCAAAGAAATTTTCACAAAAAGGGCATCTCACTACACATCTTCCCATTCACACTGGGTACAAACCATTCTCTTGCGATATATGTACAAAGACATTTTCACGAAGATGGCATCTCAACAGACATCTGCTGAATCACAAACAACCTTTCTCGTGTGGTATATGTGATAAGACATTTCCACGAAAACATGATCACGAAGAACATATGCTCACTCACCCTGGACACAAAGAACATATGCTCACTCACCCTGGACACAAACCATTCTGTTGTGATATATGTTTCATGAGATTTTCCCGAAGATGGGATCTCAAAAATCATTTGCTAACTCACACTGGACAAAAACCATTCTGTTGTGATACATGTGCCAAGAAATTTGCCCAAAGAGGAGGTCTCAAAAGACATATGCTAATTCACACTGGACACAAACCATTCTCTTGTGATATATGTGCTAAGACATTTTCTCGAAGAGGAGAACTCAAAGGACATCTGCTAAGTCACACTGGACACAGACCATTCTCTTGTGATATATGTTCTAAGACATTTTGTCTAAGAGGTAAACTCAAAAGACATATGATTAGTCACACTGGACATAAGCCATTCTCTTGTGACAAATGTAAGAAGGGGTTTACCCTCAAAGCGAATCTCAAGAAACATCTACTCATTCACGCCTGATACATGCCATTCTCATGTGATATATTCACCAAGAAATTTCGTCCAAAGATAGAAACTCAAAACACATCTACTCACTCTTGAGAGGAAATACCTGACGCTTTGTCTTGTGTGAGACTATTACAATATTGAGGTGGTCATATACCATGCGAAGCTTAAGTGTTGTCTGATTTTTGAAGTGAAATTTCTTTAGAGGCGGTAGGGGTAAATCAAGAGCTTGTGTAACGTTCAAAATCATCACGAAATTAGTGTAACGCTAAAAACCGTCACAAAATTAGTGAGGTGATGGAACGGACTGGACAGAAAACAATCAACTCAATGATTAGACTTGTCCAAAATTTAAAAAATCCAAAAATTAAAAATTAAAAAATCGAAAATCCTAAATTTAAAAATCTAAAAATCCAAAATTAAAGAATCAAAAATTAAAAATTAAAAAAATTCAAGAAATAAAAAAATTCAAAGATACAAAATTTAAAAATAAAAGAATTAAAATCCAAAATTCCAAAATTTAAAAACTCAAAAATCCAAAATTAAAAAGTAAAAGAATTAAAAATTAAAAATCAATAGACAAAATTTAAAAAATAATAAAAACAAAATTCAAAAAGTTAAACAATCCAAAAATCCAAAATTTAAAAAATATAATATCCAAAAAGAAAAATCATTATACAAAATTTAAAAAACCAACATTTTGAAATTCAAAAAAATTAAAATATACAAAATTTATAAAAAAGCCAAATTAATAAATGCTAAATTATAAGTAAAAAATATAGAATCTAAAATTAAAAAATCCAAAAATAAAGAAATCAAAGATCTAAAAATAAAAAATCCAAAATTAAAAAAAACCAAAATTCCAAAATTAAAAAATAAAAAAATTTAAAGAATCTATAATACAAAATTTAAAAAGTCTAAAATCCCAATATTGAAGAGTCCAACAAAACAAAATTGAAAAATAAAAAAATTAAAACAAGTTTCAGTTCTGTCGGGTGGCATTCCACGCACAATTTTTTTTACTTGCTTAATCCGAGCAGTGTAGTAAAAGTGCCAGGACTCTACTGGAACAAAAAATCCACAGTTTATATTTTATTATTATTATCAATTGTGATTGCATTGTAATATTATTAGATTTTCATTCATTCTATTATTTTTAGTAATACTACATTTAGCTGCATGCAAATTATATTACACCTAAAAATTAAAATTAAACATAATATTTATGTTGTCAAAACAACTTTCAAAATTCCCTCCTCAGGGGAAGAGTAAAACAGGCCGTGCACACGTCCCCATTCCACTCAATACCCACCGGCCGTCCAAGCATGTCCCCTAGCCACTCACTGGCCGCTGCTCAATGCCAGTAATAATATTTCATAATAAAAAAATACCCTTGCACCAAACATATTTTGCGTGGTCTGCTTTACTTTTTTCCCCCCCAAAAAAAGAACCTTGCACCATACATATATAAAAAAACGCCGTAATATGGCTTAATTGATGCAGGAAAATTCCCTTGCTCCAACACTGCTCTTTTCATAACAAAACCCCCTACTTTCCAGGCAGGTTGGAGTGGGGGACTCGTGCACGGCCTATTTTACTTCCCCCCCTCCCTCTGCTCTGTTTCTTCATTCTCTGCTATATGCAGAGTCAGATTGGTCATGTAGACATTTGGGCAGATGCCCAGTGTGTTGCTGGTAATTTTCATTTAGAGGCACTGTTGCCCAGCGATTACTGTTGTTAAATATTTTATTTTATTGGAAGCTGAAAAAAATAGAGTGGTGAAAGCTTTGCATATAGATTGAGATGTAATTTAAGTCAACTTAAATCTGAATTTTTTTATGCCTGTGTACATAAAGGAAGTTGTAGAAAACCTGAAATCATCTTTGTGTCACATTCCCTGGTGATGGTAAGTCAAACATAATTTTGAGCCTTGCTGATCAGTAGGGCCTGGATTTTTAGGCTTTTATAAAAGGTATTTTACCCTTTTATTTTCGTGGAATAGCCCTTTTTAGGCTTTAAACAAACAATTTTAGCTGTCTTAATAAAACCCTAATATTAACACTGAAAATTGCATTTTAATTTTGACAGGCTCAGTTATTCTAACAACTATTCCTTATATCGGTACTCGAAAAATAGCATAAACAATTGAGATATTTACCCTTTAATGATACAATTATTCAATACACCACTCGATTCACTTCCGATCTACAAAAATAAGTAGACTGGCGAATTTGTTCTTTTAATACACTTCTGTGTCATCGGTTTTATTTGAAAGTTGAAACCACAATGGATTAGTTGCAGATTTTAAAGTATTCCAGACGGCTCAAGTTTTATTTCCTGCGATGACGAGGCATCATATTTTTGAGTTATAAAGACAAGCGACAATGCGACATATACATTGTTAATTTGAGCAACCTGTATAAATTTATTTTTTATTATGTCTCTTCTGAAAATGCACTAATTCACATATTTATTTTCTTTTGCATTAATTGGAAAATGTATTTAAAAATCCTGTTTTCCTGAAAAAGTCCTCCTTAGCCCTTTTTAGGTTTTATAAGATTCATATATACGGAATCAAGGAGAATGGAACGGGAAAATACATCAAAATGTTCTAATTAGGAAGCTGGGGAAATATAGGTTAAAACCCAAATCCGGGCCCTACTGATCTCTCTGTCTGTCTGTATGTCTGTCTGTCTCTCTCACTCACTCTCACACACACTCACACACACACACACACACACACACACACACACACACACACACACACACACACACACACACAGTGTTGTGATCTACATGTGTATAAGAGAAGCTTGACAGAATATTATGTTCGCTCTGAAAACAGCTGTATACTCCTTTTAGCTGCGAGGCCATATCAGGAGTTTGGGATCTGTTTATACAGTCGAGTAGGCCATGGAACTATTGATTGTCAATTATTTGCTATTGTTAGTGTATTTTATGGAGTAAATTTCTACTGATATTAATTTAAATGGATATGATACAGGACGAAATGGTGAGGATGATTCATGGTATGTAAATATCCAATTCGGCATTTGCCTTTACGACTGGGAAAACCATAAAAAAAAGTCAAATTGGCAGGCCATGGGATTTGAACTGGGACCTCCCGAATGGGAGTTCAAGACGTTACCGTCTCGACCACCTCGCTCGGTATTTAATCTTTTAACTTAAATGTTTATAAAAATTTCCCGCCCTAGGCAGCTGCCTAGCAGGCCTATATGGACACTGGTGCTTTTATACAAGACTAAAAGCAGCATAGTGAGGAAGAATCCAATGAAATCCAAGATATATTGGATATCACTGAACAAAGGTTCAACTATGTAGCCCTTCTTAGCTCCGTGGCAAAGTAAGTTCCGCTGGGTCTGTTTTTCAGAAACAAAACACAATTTGAAGTAAACATTTATTGCAACAGACACAGCAAGTGTTCAGCTATTATCCAACATATTTGCCAGCGGAATTGAAACATTTTTCATACTGTGGGACCAACATTTGAATACCTGTGTCATAGAAGTCTGCCGCCAGGTATTTGAACCACTGTGTGACAACCACTTGGCCTCGCTGTCATTCTCGGTCATTCCCTGTAATTTCTTTAGATGTAGGAAAATATGGTGTCATTCTCTGTCAATCCCTGTCATTTCTTTAGATGTAGGAAAGGATGGAAATCACTGGGAGCGAGGTCCGGGCGGTAGGGTGGATGTTTAAACACCTCCTAGCAAGCCTCCTGGAGAAGTTCGGCTGGGAGGAGTTCAAGCATTCACCCTAAAACCCGGGCCTCGCTCCCAGTGATTTCCCTTTTTTCCTACACTTAAAGAAATGACAGAGTGGCGGATATGTTTGTCACACAGTGGTTCAAATCCCATGCAGCAGACTTGTGCGACACAGGTATTCAAAAGTTAGTCCCACGGTATGACAATTGTCTCATTTGCGGTGTTGAATATGTTGAAAAGTAGCTGAACACTTGCTGTGTCTGTTTCAATAAATATTTCCTTGAAATTGCGTTTTTGTTTCTGTATACGGCCTCAGGGAAACTTACTTTATGGACGGCCGTCGTAGAATTTCTGATCACGTTGCATAACCGCGGAATTCAATTTGTTCCCTACAAGTTATAGTGCGTGTAAGAACTTACCGAATACGGTGAAATTAAGGGGCACAGTGGCCTCCAAACCCACTAAGAGCGAGAGCAATGGTATCAGAGTCTTCATCCCGTTTGTTGACTTTGAAATGGTAATCTGGTTCCAGAGAATTTATACTTCATCATTATACGCTAATGACTTGAGAGACTAATATCTTCTGGACTAGACAGAGGTTCTTTCATACCGGCCATGCCACTGCGCGTTATATTTCCTTTTATGTTACGAAGCGCGTCCACAAAGTGATTTTCCCCGAGTCCGTTTACCAAAACAAAACACAATTTCAAGCAAATAGTTATAACAACAGTCAGAGCCAGTGTTCAGCTATTTTTCAACATATTTACCACCGGAATTGATACATTTGTCTTACCGTGGCACCAACTTTTGAATACCTGTTTCGTAGAAGTGTGCCGCGTGGGATTTGAACCAATATGTGACAACCATCTTCGCCTCTCTGTCATTATTTGTCATTTCGTGAGGTGTAGGAAATGATGGAAATCACTGGGAGCAAGGTCTGGGCTTTAAGTTGAATGTTTAAATACCTCCTAGCAAGTCTCATGCAGAAGTTCGGCTGGGAGGTGTTTAAACATTCACCCTAAAGCCTGGACCTCGCTCCCAGTGACTTCCATCTTTTCCTACACCTCAATAAATGACAAATAATGAAGATGGTTGTCACATATTGGTTCAAATCCCATGCGGTAGATCTACGATACAGGTATTCAAATGTTAGTCTTACGGTATGATAAATTTCTCAATTCCGGTCGCGAATATGTTAAAAAATAGCTGAATACTTGCTGTATCTGTTGCAATAAATATTACCATGAAATTTTGTTTTGCTTCTGTGAACGTCCCCAGGGAAACTTACTTTGTGTAAGACCCTCGTATTATTTCTGGATAAGAGCATCATACATTTAATTGTATCAACTTCTTAACTCCTGAGTTTAGTCTGAAATTGTCTGTGTACATTTTCCCCAGACATAGGTACTTGTGCTGGACTTCGTATAATTCCAGACAGAAGTAGGTTAAGTACCGTGGTAAGAGAGGGCACTCTGAATGTGGTGACCACCGATGCAATTATTATTATTGCTTGTTGTGGCTCTTGTGAATCTGCGGTCAAAACACGAACATCCCTGCTAGAGTGGCGCAAATACAATGCTCCTTGTGCCGCTGTTCCATGCAGCCGGCTGAATTCAATCTGCAGTGCGTAAATGAGATTGGAAGGAAATTCTGTCGTACTTTTATTAATTATGTTCCAGGACTAGCTTACTCAATGGCAATAGACAATTCCTCAGCAAGCTAAAGGAATATTTTCTATTTTATGGAACCCGAAGGTTCATTGCCGCGCTTACCTGAGCCCGCCATTCAACCCTATTCTGTGCTAACTCCATCCACCCATTCCTAGCAAATCCTACTTCCCTTAAATCCACTCTAAGGTTGTCCTCCCAAATTCGTCTAGGTCTTCCAAGTGGTCTTTTCCCTTCGGGTATCCCAGTCAATACTTTTGAGATATGTCTTTCCTCCCCCATTTCATCCTCCGTGATTTAATTACCCTTACTGTATTCGGTGAAGAGTACAGGTTATGAAACTCGTCGTTGTGCAGTTTTCTCCAGTCCCCATTTTCATCTCTCTTAGGCCCAAATATTTTCCTAAGCCCCCTGTTTTCGAACACTCTCAGATTATGTTCTTCTCGAAGAGTGCCATCACATCCATATAATACAACCGGCAGGATTATAATCCGGGACTAAGTGTTGAAACAATATTGCCACACCACTTAACAGGTTGGAAGGGATGTAATTCCAAGGCTAATGGGCCATTCACAATGAAAATTAATCGTAAACGTCCATAAACTTAAAAGATTGGAGCCATGTTTTTCATATTGCATTAACTTATTTTTTCATATTGCATTAAACGTTAACTTATAGCTAAGCCCTGGATTTTTAGCTTTTTTTAAAAAGGTATGTTAGCCTTTTATTTTCGTGGAATAACCCTTTTTAGGTAGGCCTATTAAAACAAAAAAAATTAGCCGTATTTTGCAGATGTCCAAGTATTGCAGACGTCTCAAGTTTCATTTCCTGCGACGGCAAGGCGGCACATTTTCGAGTTACAAAGACAAGCGACAAAGCAACACATACATTGTTAATTTGAGTGACCTGTATAGGCCTAAATCTATTTTTATTTCGTCTTTTTCTTAAAATGCACAATTTCACAGATTTATTTTCCATTGCATTAATTGAAAAATCTATTTAAAAATCGCATTCTTTTTAAAAGTCTTCTTTAGCCCCTTTTAGTCCCTTCAGTGCGATTTAGCCCTTTTTAGGTTCTGTAAGATTCATATATTTGAAAGCAATGGGCATGATACGGAAAAGTACGTTAAAATGTTCTAATTAGGAAGCTGGGGAAAAACTAGGTCAAAACCTTCAAATCCGGCCTCTTGTTAGAACCTTGCAAACTTCAAGCTTTCACGCTAAGTTTATGCGAAACGAAACGAAACAACCAATCGTTATAATTGGGTCAATAACATAAATGTAGAATAGACACAAATCTGGCGAATAAACTAGTATTTTCATACAAATTTTTGGGTCTTTTTTTTTAGTTTTCGGGACTTTTTTGTATTTTTGCAGTCAATTTATAGCTCATTTTAAAAGTATTTTAGGTCATAAAAATCCGGACCCTGGTGATGAGCGATAGATCAATGTTATTGTACTGGGCGGATTCCTACAATGAGAGTGATGAAGATAATAAATTGTAAGTCATTAGCATTCTTGTCAACACCTTTGTGAAGAAAATAGTGATATAACATGTAGGGTTTCCAACTCACTTATACCAACTTTCAAGCACGTACAGTGAATACTTGATTATTTAGGTAAACTCCTTGTTTACGTTCTCTACTTGTACTATGGGTAGAGGGAGTAATTGTGTTCGACCCTGAAATTCCATGTCGATTTTTCAATATGCGAGGGTGGATCGAAAAGTAACGCACAATATTCTTTTTATAAAAAGTTTCATAGGTACAATTACAAACAAATGCACACATGAAGGGACATCTTTTGTCTATTTTTCTATATAGTCGCAAAGTTTCTCAACACATTTATCCCATCGTGATACCAGTTTCAAAATACCCTGTTCATAGAAGTCCGTTCGGTTGGAGTATAGCATCTGCGGACTGCTGTTTTCACTTGTGCATCTGACGTGACAAACACTGTAACATTCATGCTGATGGTGTCAAACTTCTTCACGACAATGTTCGCCCCATGTTGCTGCAGTTGTTCGTGAGAAAATCAGCAAATTTGGTTGGGAGGTGGTCCAGAATTATCCATACAGTCCTGACCTGGCACCATCGGACTTTCATTTGTTTGGTCCCATGATGAAATTCCAGGCCGCCTCTCCGTCATTCTCTGTCATTCCCTTTCATTCCCTGTCATTTCTTTAGGCGTAGGAAAATATGTAAATCACTGGGAGCGAAGTCCGGGTTGTAAGGTGGATGTTTAAACACCTCTTAGTAAGTCTCCTGCAGAAGTTGGGCTGAAAGGTGTTTAAACATTCACCCTACAGCCCCGAGCTCGCTCCCAGTGATTTCCATCTTTTCCTACACCTCACGAAATGACAAAGAATGACAGGGAGGCGAAGATGTTTGTCACACAGCGGTTCAAATTCCAGGCGGCACATCCTATGACACAGGTATTCATACGTTGGTCCCACGGTAGGACAAATGATTCAATTCCGGTAGCGAATATGTTTAAAAATAACTGAACACTGGCTGTGCCTATTGCAATAAATATTTCCTTGAAATCGTGTTTTGTTTCTGTAAACGACCTCAGAGAAACTTACTTTATGGACGCGCGTCGTATATTTCCCATGTTAGGGTAGAGAAAGTTATGTGAATATATTTTTACTACATTATCTTAAGCTCCATTCTCTTAACGTCTGAATCTCATTTTCTTAGTTTATCGAGCCATTTTGAAAACTTAGCGGCCTGTCACACTGAGCTTCGATCGATCAAGACCAGCCGACTGCCATCTTGCGCTCTCGACTAAATTTCTGTTCCTTGTCACACTGCATCGAGCGTCATCGATCAACGAAAATATTATAGGTTATGTACCTATATGATTTTACTAGGTCTACTCATCACTTTATATTAGAGGTAAAGTATTCTTATTAGGAATACGAATGCCTATTTCCTGCACATTATCATAGTACATGTGTTGGGATGTAAGGTTTAATATTATGCCTACTATATCAGGCTACAACTGTTTACTTCAAGCTTCCATCAGTCGGCCGAGCGAAGAGGTTTGTTGTTTGTTGTAGTTCGATCGCCCACCGCTAGGTGCTTACAACTCGATCTTTTTTGTGTTTTTAAAATTAAATTACATAAGAAGATATCGTTTTAAATGCCTTAAATGATTCGTGCAATTATATTTCATTCAAATATAAGTTCAAAACGACATTATTGTGTAAGTTAAATCGTCCAGCATCAATTCTGAAATTCAGGTGGGTACGAAGTTTGCCATCGACTGGCGATTGAAAAACGGACAGGTTTGATTTCACAGACCAGATGATCTCTCACCCTCGTTGTTGATCGCTGGCGATCGATGCTATGTGACCTGGTACCACTGCTGTCTATAGGTTCATTATACTAGTCAGTCGGACGCTGTCCCTCGATCGATCCAGTGTGACAGCCCCTTTTAGTGGTTTCTGTAGACATAGCTGGTTGTTGCACTGAGTTGAAGGGGCTGCTTGGTCTTGAAATGTGAGCCCCCGCGCGACAATAAATCCGACTACTTCCTCCCTCCACCTCCAGAACAAAGCGAACTCTTCTTCCGAGATCCAGCAGGAATTGTTGTTGTTTTCGAACAAGTATAAAATGACATCTCACACAAGTTAATTTGCCCTGTTTCTAATGTCACGTGATGGGGTGTAAAAGTTGGAAAGCTTTCTCGCTAACGCCTACCTTATTGAGAACTATTGGGAACTGAGGTACAAGTTTACAGTTTAATTTGTTTTGTTATTGCGAACTGATTGTGAAATGCACACTAAAAGAGCACAGATGATGTACAAATTACTTACTTACTCACCCAATGGCAATAGACAACTCCTCAGCAAGCTAATGGAATATTATCTGTTTTATGGAATCCGGAGGTTCATTGCCGCGCTTACCTGAGCCCGCCATTCAACCCTATTCTGTGCTAACTCCATCCAACCATCCCTCCCAAATCCTACTTCCCTTAAATCTATCCTAATATTGTCCTCCCACCTAATTCTAGGTCTTCCAGGCGGTCTTTTCCCTTCGGGTCTCCCATTCAATACTTTTGAGACATGTCTTTCCTCCCCCATGCGCGCAACATGTCCAGCCCATTTCATTCTCCGTGATTTAATTACCCTTACTATATCCAGTGAAGAGTACAGGTCATGAAGCTCGTCATTATGCAGTTTTCATCTCTCTTAGATCCAAATATTTCCCTAAGCCCCCTGTTTTCGAACACACTCAGATTATGTATGCGGCCATGTCTCACATCCATATAATACAACCGGCAGGATAACTGTCTTATAATTTACTAGCATGTGCCCGCGGCTTCGCCCGCGATAATTATTTCAATAATAACAAATACAAAATTAAGAGCATAATAGTTAAATCATATTTATTAACACCTAAATCACGTGAATTACATAACACGATTAGATAGCGTCGCCTGGTAAAAGCGATCTCAGATTCGAGTTCCTTGGCCCAGAAAACCCCTGTATAGCAAGTTTCGTTCAAATCGAACGATGTTTGGCCATATTTAGGGTTGATTATCCTTCTTCCGTGTAGGTTGAAAATGTCATATGTCTGTGGGCCTTGACACTCTAAACAAATGAATCGACCAGCGTGGGCTTACAACATTCAAGCGATCGCGATGCTTTTATTTCCACGGTATGACAAAAATAGCCAAAGCCAACTGCAATTGATTTGACATTGAAATGTATTACTGAAATCTGATGCTTCGATAGCGCTAAAATCACGTTTTCTGCCAGTTTTTCACTCATAACTCGCGAACGAAAGCTAAAATTAAAAATTCGGCTTCGAGGTGCATTTGCCCACCTTTCAGTCCATCTATCTTTAAAATTTCAGATCTCTGCGTTCAGTAGATTTCGATGATCATCGCGGACAGACAGACAAACACGTCCTTTTATTATTATAAGATAGCATGTGCCCGCGGCTTCGCCCACGATAATTATTTCAAAAATTTAAAATTAAGATCATAATAGTTAAATCATTATATTTATTAACACCTAAATCACGTGGACTACATACCACGATTATGTAGCGTCGCCTGGTAAAAGCGACCTCAGATTCGAGTTCCTTGGCCCAGAAAACCCCTGCATAGTGAGTTTCGTCCAAATCGAACAATGTTTGACCATATTTAGGGTTGATTATCCTTCTTCCGTGTAGGTTGAAAATGCCATATGTCTATGGGCCTTGACACTCTAAACAAATGAATCGTCTAGGATGGACTAACAAAATCAAGCGATCGCGTTGCTTTTATTTCCAAGGTATGAGGTATGATGACAAAAATAGCCAAGTGATTTGATATTGAAATTTATTACTGAAAACTTATGTTTTGAAAACGCAAAAAATGCACGTTTTTTGCCAGTTTTTCACTCATAACTCCCAAACGAAAACTAAAATTAAAATTCCGGCTTGGAGGTGCATTTTCCGACCCTTCAGCACACCTATATTTAAAATTTCAGATCTCTGCGTTCAGTAGATTTCGCTGGACATCGAGGAGAATTCCTTTTATTAATATAGATAATATGAATTATAATGATACCTTCTCTAATTTGTCAAACATCCATTTAATTTAATCCAAGCCCACCTGATACCACTGGTAACAATACGTTCTGTGAATTTGTTTTGATAATTCTATGTAAAAAGGGATTAAGTATTTTCAAAAACATTTAATTTTTGGCATTTAGAATCACAATTTTTCAAAATCCTTTCTTAGTGAGCACCTACATTATGAAGCGAAGGTACTGTCAAAATTCCAAGTGTCTACCTGTTATAGTTTACGCTGTACGTTGATTCCTGTCATTCAGTCAGTCATTCATTCAGTCAGTCAGTCAGGACAAAGCCTTTTATATATATAGAGATTTATTTTTAGATTAATTCTGGACAGAAGACGAGAAGTTAAGAGTTTCTAAACTGCTTAAAAGCATCTACCGATAATTTCGCACCTAATTATAATCCTTGCATATAGGGTAACATTTTTAACGTTTCGTTTAGTAAAAATTAAAACTGTAATGTTAAGGAGATATGACTAGGTCCTTAAAATTTAATGTGAATAACCTACATTTTTTTAAAACACTCCTTACTTATTTATGTGCCAGTAATAATGTATTCGCTGTTATAATCAAGTTGGTTTCGCTTTGCTCCTGTCCTAACCTGTACGGCCGAGCTAAAGCTATAACCTACATGTTCAGTGAATCATATACAAACATCATTAATTACCAGTGCATTCTGTGAAATGGAAGCATATATTGGGGTCCCCCTAAGACAGACAAAAATTGCGGAAGATATATCTTTGTAGTAGCTGAAATCTAGATATAGCCGAGCATGGTGGAGATATTCCCTTTCTGCATTTAAAAGGGGAATTTGTCTCCTCTGTGGGATTTTACTTTTATATATAATACACAAGAAACTGTGGGAAATCGTAATTTACGGCGTTATTTTGAGTTACGATCTGTCGGCAAAAATCATGTTTTTCTCTCTGCTTTTGTTGTCCTCTTTTACGTCACTTTTTTGTACCATATTTTCTTTTCTTGTACTGTAGAAACTCTAGAAGTGGCTTTCTGGTTCTTTTTCATGATGTTCGCCATGGCCTGCTATAAACAAGTGTCTACGGCCACCTCTATTTCCATCAAAACGGTTACATGTTATAATCAAGCGTGCTTGGCCATCTCTACTCCATGTTATAATCGAACGTACATGGCCACCCCTACTCCATCAAGACAGTTACAAAGTTCGTTACTTCACTGGTGCTCTATGCTGCAAATTTTAGTTTATATTGTCAACCCGCCAAGGTCTATTATGTTCTTATTTCATGTGTAGATGTTTCCCTATCGAAAGTTAAGTTTCCCTTATTATAATCACTTCTTCTTAGTAACCAACACATGACAGACTGCCCTACAAAATTGTATTAAAATTTGCCGGCCAATTTGACTTGTGTTTTTTCATGGTTTCGCCAGTTACAAGGGCAATCTCTGATTGGATATTTACTTACCATGATTCGTCGCCGCTACTTCACCTATCAAAATTAAATAGCAGTGAAAATAAATAATGGCAACAGATGAATATGAACTCGGCCTATTGGTAAACCCAAAGATCCTACCAGGATTTTTACGTCCTGCAAAAACCCCATCGACTGCGGCCAGGTTTGATCCCGCGATCTTCGGATCTAGAGGCGGGCACGCTACCGCTAGACCACCGCAGCCGACTGCGTCTTTTTTATATGAAGGTTAAAAGATAGCTTGAATATATGTGTACCATGAAATAGTTGTTTAAATGATTAATAATATGTTTTTGCATTTTTTGTAATTTTCAAGAGATAGGTAATTTTCGGCATTTTTAGGTAATGTTTCAATATAGGTAGAGAGGAGCTTTTCCATGTAGAAATCGTTACTTTCAGACAACAGACAATCGTTTTTATTTGAGAATCTCCGCCAAGTGTTCATAGTACATTTTAATTCAGGTTTATTGTAAACACCACAGCAGTTTGTCTTGTAGCAATAAATAATTATTTTTTCTTTCTTTTTAAATGGCACATATTTGCTGGGGCAATTTGAAGGGCAATTCCAGTTCAGAAAGAATTAATTTTTCACTAAGGGTATAACAAGTAGTTCTTTAGTAACAAAATAAGTGTGTTTTAAAATGTATATTCATATATAACGCACTGTCATAATTTTTAAAGCAATTTATTACTTTAAAAATACTAATAAGTAATAATGGTAAATTTATTGGGCTTCTTTAAAATTTCGGATAATTTTTTTCACTATTTTAGGTCACAAATGCATTTTTTATTTTGCATTTTTTCACTATTTTTGGTCATTAATTGCCTTGCCCTAATTATCATTGTAGAACTGTTCTGTTTATGAACTGCACTCAGTTTTCTGCAGTGAAAAACAACGAAATAACCTTCACCTATAGCAGCGTGCAAAGCCCCCTCATGACTTTGTGCGTTTTTCTTTTATCATTGTGTTGAGATAACAAGACGATGTATCACTGCTAAATACGAGTTCGATGGGTCGATAGTTGTACTTCTTGGCACTGGCTGCATGTGATAAAAAGAAGAGCTTATGTCGGCATTTTCACATCCGCTATTATACCAAGGGAAACCCCGATACACAGAAGGAAGAAATAGGTATATTGAAGATTCAATAACTTCGTCTGGGCAGTTTTGTGATTTACTGGTTCACTACATGATTTGCGGCCCTAACTTCGTTGCAGTATCTATTGACGCAGCAAAGAGAAACTACTTTATCTTCTTTTTCTTTCTTCAGTTGTATATAGGCCTACAGTCCCTTCAGCTACGAGACTGTACCAGGAGTTCGGGATTTGTGTCTATAGAGTAGGGTAGGCCATGGAACTATTGCTCGTCGTTTGTTTCTATTGTCGGTGTATTTAATGGAGTAAATTTCAACTGATATTAATTTAAATGGATATGATACAGGATGAAATGGTGAGGATGATTCATGGCAGAGGCGTAACGAGGGGGGGGGGTTCTAAAAAAAGAATTGTATATTTTTTTTAAGTCTGTTTATAAATTACTTAATACGAGTATAAAGCGTGGGAAGCTTAAAACTCGTTACTGTGCATCTTAATTTTTAAAATTTTCTGGGAGAGGACCCCCGGAAGCTTAAAACTCGTTATTGTGCATCTTAATTTTTAAAATTTTCCGGGGGAGGACCCCCGGACCCCCGGACCCCCTCTCCCTGGGGGGTATTATATACCCCCAGACCCTGCGGATGTTATAACCCCCCATATGGTCGGTCTGGTTACGCCTGTGATTGATGGTATGTAAATATCTAATTCGGCATTCGCCTTTACGACTGGGGAAACCGTGAAAAAATCAATGGAAAAATTGATCGGGCACGGGATTTGAACCTGGGACCTCCCGAATGCGAGTCCAAAACGTTACCATCTCGGCCACCTCGCTCTTTAACATCAGTTATAAATTCGGTAAAAAGAGCACAGTTATACAGTATGTGAAGTAAATTGTTGACTTAATTTTTTTTCCCCGAAAAGGAGTCATGAATATTTTGCTTTTACTGTAACTGAAATGTAAAGGGAAAATAACAAGTAATAGCACATTTACCTCTTCCTCCTTGTTGTTAACAACTTCCAATAGACATATATTTAAAAAAAAAAAAAAAAAAAAAAAAAAAAAAAAAAAAAAAAAAAAAAAAATCATTTCACATTTGGAGTGGTATTTGGAAACATTAACAGACTAGAAGGTTTTACAAGTAAAGCTGTAAATCACCTGTAAAATTGTTAAAAAAGTGTCTATCTGATTGAATTAATGCGATAATTTAGTGTCACTAAACCTTGAATTGGGAACATTTATTTTTAGAAAATACTTCTTTTGTGAGGTCATATAGGCCTATAGGATTTTTTGGGGTAATATTTAGTCATTTTTTAAATCATATATGCAGTAATATTTTCCACTTTTGTAGGTAATAAACAACCGAACCCTACTTATTACTAATTGGATTTTTCTTTTCCAGGGACCAGATGCCTGACAGAAGACATCATTGGTTAGCTTCGCTGGACAACTATTTATTCCTGTTGGGCCCCTGGACTAAAGCTGTACCCTTTGATGGTTTTGGCCTGAAAGGGGCTACACGTTTTATTCAGGATCGTCCCGGAATTTACGTTATCCAGTCCAGTTTGTCCTCCTTTTCCTGTGTGGATACGCATAACGGTGCCAACATTTGGCAGGGAGGATAAATGATAGAGTAGGGCCCCTTTTCAGGGGTGAAGAAGGTCTCGGTTCAGACCGAGGCTATACCTATGGAAGGAGCATCAGGAGATCTGGAAGGACACACAAAGGTAGGGTTTCAACTACTTTATTGATTAAAAATCCGACGCCAGGTTTCATCAACAGCGGGCTTCATATGCTCATAATGTTAAATGTAAGGAACATTTTCTCCTGAACTATTAGTCCAATCAATTTGAAATTTTTACAGTGGAAAGGCTCATATTTTTATGGCCTTCTCTCATAAGGATTTGCATAGATATGCATAGATATGCATTTTTACTAACAATAAAAATTAATTCTTTACAAAGAATTTGTTTTTAATTTTTACACTGTATATTACAACCTAAAATCTTTAATTAATAAGTAGGGTTCGGATGTTATGACATGTCATATTTTTATCCTGACCTCCATTCTCGCCGCAAACACAAATTAAACATAAATTGCACATTTGTTATCCCAATCGGGCCGTTTTTATTTTGCATGTAAAGTCATATTTTGGTCATTTTAATGGTCTTTGTCATATTTTGGTCATATTTGTAATTTATCGTCATATTTCGGTTATAACTTCGGTAAAGGAGCACAATTATAACTTTAAAATGTTCTAAATGGTCAGGTTAAATTTGAAATGAATTTAATTAATTTGATGTTCATGCCCAACTAATAGGTAACATAATTTTAAAAGCAATGAAATTGTTCATATTTTATAGGGACATGCATGGTCTACAAAAAGTTATTTGGAGTTCATGAACCAAGCAAATAGGAGCAAATCCTTTAAAAATAGAAGTTCATTAAAATAAAGTAGTAAATCACCGGGTAAAAGTAATATAGTGTCATTAAACGTTTTAAATAGGAAAATTTATTTTTAGAAAACCCATTCTTTTATTAGGTCATATTTAGGATTTTTGGGCCATATTTGGTCATTTTTAAGGGCATATTTGAAGTCATATTTTCAACTTTTTAGGTCATAAACAACCGAACCCTATTAATAAGCTATCACAAAATGAATATGGTACAAAAAGTACATTAGCACTATATAGAAGCCCTGAAAATTTCAAGTTTCCAGCTTTAATAGTTTAGAAGAAAATGTTCCTTATATAGTGAAAAATAATCTTACAAAAATTGAGGTTCCAAGTTTCAGCTGCGTATCAGTACAATCCTGGACGACGAATATTTAAAACAAATAATAAATTCACTTAGAACAAGATACAGACTAGATAATTATACTGTACTATAATTAAAAGGAAACTTTCTAGCATTGTAATTGATAAAAAAATTAATAAAAATGCATAATTTCATCATATCTGACCTTCTGGGTTCCCTTTATTTAATCTCGAGTCAGACCAGTGCGTTTTCAACTCTTCATTTGATGGAAATTTTGATTCATATAGGCCTAAGGGTATGTCCTCATCTGGCTGGTGTTTTAATAAAGAAAAACTAATGTGGTAGAAACTATAAATTTTAAATATTAATAAATTAAATTATAATTGTGACTTTTCGTTAACACACACACACAGACATGTTTATGAAAATAGTATTTTTGGATTCAGGGAGCCTCAAATTTTGTATTTATAACTTGAAAATTCGACATGGCATTTCGGGGCCGAACACCACTGGCTATTTCCGTAACGTATTGTGGAAGCCATTTCTTAAATACTCTTTTTCCAAGAACTGCCGCTACCTGCTGCCCAGTGATGGGAAGTAATTGAGTAAAAGTAATTGGATTACAGTAACAATTCCTTTTTTGGTCCCATTTACTTGTAATCAATACTTAAAAAAATGTAATTTCTACTTGTAATTTACTTCTGGAAATAAAATTGTAATTGTTACAATTTAGTAGTCGTTAGTATTAGTATCATTCTCGCTTGCTATATCATCATCATTACTGTTTTTGCAACCAAATTAGAGGTAATATTAACAAAAAGTTACTCAATGTTTCCGAAAATATTCTCACTGATGTGTTTTTTTGTTTGTTCATTAATAATTTGCGCTTGTACCCAAAACAGAACAAAAACAAGGAATTTTTAGGTACTACCATTTTGTAAAGTAATTGTAAATGTATTTGTAATTTTACTGATTAAGTTACTTTTTGGAAAAGTAATTTGTAATTGTAATTAAGTAAAATGTCTATCAGGTAATTGTAATTTAGCCCAATTACTTTCTTTTTGCATTTTTCCCATCACTGCTGCTGCCACCCTAATCCTCTTCGACCTGTCAATCAATGAATTGAAAGGTAATTAGGCGTATTCACACTTGTCTGCAGTCCAGTACAATGTTGCCAAGTACATACCACAGTATGGTTACTTCACTTGAGAAGTAGTGAATGACAGTGGCAACACTGGAGAAATCCACGCGACTACAAGAACACCTGTTCGTTGTCGGTATCGGTGCAGATTTTCGGATTAGGGAACAATGCTATTATTTTCTTTTGTAGATAGACGATGGTTTGGGACGAGGTCTTCTTTAAATGGCACCAACAATATAGGTCGGACAGATTCGGAACGTCTATGGGGTGCTAGTCAGCAGACCTAGGAGATGACGCAGTTTGCGCGCATCTGTTCTGCCCTGCCTTGCCCTGCCCAGGTTGGTAGTGGTGGGGAAGCGCGACATTGTGTGCGCATAGTCATTCACTGTTTAGACCTGTGTGTGAACGTTTGTTGTCAACCAGTGGAATCCGCCTAAGGAATATAATTATTATATTATATTAGCACCTTGCCCGCTGCTTCGCTCGCGATTATTTACTCAACTGCTAGATGTTTTATTTAACATAAAAATAATTAAAATACTATATTTATTAACGCTCACGTTGTTTTTACAGTAATGGCAGGAATTACATAAACTTTATATATGCTAGCTTAAAAGGCCCGCGTCACCCGGGTTTAGTATTTTTTAATATGAAATTAACTTATGGAGGACATTCGATTTTGAAACTCTAGGTCCTTATATAATATGTATGTAGAATTCGAAATAAGGAAGAACGACATATGACAATCAGACTATTCCCTCAGAAAACTCTAGATATAGCTTTTTATGGCTCATAGAGGATGTCGAATGTTGCATTCCATTGCTTCTACACACCATGCCTGGGAGTAGTGCAAATAAGAAGAAAAAGAAATTCCGGAGGGAAGACTCTGAATGCTAGCGGCGCTTCGTAAGCTCGTACTGAGTTGTCCCTGTAATACGACCGCTTATTCTACATCAAAATGTGAAGTGAGAAAATGATGCTTTCCATGTCGAGGGTAGAGAAAGTTATGTGACTGCTTTATTTTCGTGGATTTTATTATTACGAACACAACAAAAAAAGAATCAGCCAAATCGGTCGAGCCGTTCTCAAGTGATATTCATGTTTTGTCATAATTCATATGTTTCTGAAGGATCTGTGTGTAAGATTTCATAAAAACTAACCAAAGAATGTAGACGGGTATAGAGATTATATATTAGCGGTATAAAACAGCTAAGGGAAGGATAGTATTGTTGAATAGAATTTTCTCCTGATTCTATAGGATCTGGTTTTGTATAATCCTTCAAAGAATTTAAATTTGTATAGGGATTGGAAAATAGGGGTAGAGAAGAGCTAAGGTATGATCCTTTTCTGCCTTGAATTGTCTCTTGATTCTGCAGAATCTATTTAAAAATCTGCTAAAAATCTTTCGAAATATTTAGACTTATATACAGATTAAGTAATAGGGTAGAAAACTGTTTGAAGAATGTAGATTTGTACAGAGATCACAACGTATGGGTAGAAAACAGCTAAGATGTGAACTGTTCTGTTATTCAAGTTACTTAAAATGTTCTTCTGATTCTACAGCACTTGTCTTTAAAATCTTGTAAAAATCTCTCAAAGTATCTAGATTTGAATAGAAATTATATAATATAGGTAGGCCTATACAACAACTAAAGGGTGATTTGATCTAATATTTTGTTGCCTAGAAAATATTTCTCATTCTAGAGGTTATGTTAGTATAATTTGATGAAATTTTGTTAAAGAATGTATCCTATATTTGTATAGAAATTACACCTTATAATAAGGGTAGAAAACAACTACGGGAATTTTTATATATTAATTTTAATATGTACAGTACTAATATTATCATTACATTGTGTAGACTATTGTAGAGTATTCATTTGTATTAATATTGTAATCATAGCAATACATTTATATAAATAATAATTTTCTCCGGGTTATATGGGGTAAGTTATGTAGGTAATGATTGGTGAAACACGGTCAAAAGTGTAGATCTGTATACAAATTATATGACGACAGAAATAATATAGACCTATTAAACTAAGGGATGGTTTGTGAATTGCAGGGCAGGGAAACTTTCATGAGCAGCACAACGAAAAGAGGCGCAGGATCTTCAAAATCGGCGTCTCAACATCAAAAAAGGACACACATACGCACAAATTGCTTCGCAATGCATTCTACATAAAACACAAACCATTTCAAAGGATTTTTCCATTAATTTTTCATTAAAAAGTACCATCGTCTTGCCCTAACCTAACACGATAGCATGCTCTTAAAGCCTCGGTAATTCACCGCCCATTTTAACTGTAATACGTTTTCATGTTGATAAATTATATTAAAATATGAAAAGGGCGTAACAAGATATTAAAACTAATAAGGCATTTGATAAGGTAATTGGACATAAAAGTTACTAGCACAAAGGATCAAAAAATAAAATAAATAATTCAACAAATATCTAAATAAAAGTAGTGCAAATTTACAAGATTAGGAAAAAGTTTAATTCATTCCTCTTCCCCAGCGGGTCAATCTTTCAGTATGGGGACAAGCAGCCAGTTAATATCCTTTATTATTGAGTCCACGAATAAAATATTTAAGGCTTTTTACGTAATGGTTAGTAGGCCTATTTTATAGAACAAAAAAGACCTCTGTATCGTTCCGATAGCTGTAGCGCTGGAGTAATTACCACTCTATTACTCGTAAACCATTCAAAATATAAACGTGGTACTTGATGTATAATAAAATTCAAATATTTCCCTAAAGCTTACATGCTTGAATCATTTTCTGGTCACAGAAATAAACAAATTGTCGCGTAGTCAAATATGCTTCTTCCTGAACAGTTCACGGTCATCACAAATCAGTCCGACAACGGAAGCGCATGGAATAATTACCACTCAATTACTCGTAAACCATTCGAGATATAGAGCTGGAACTTCATTTGTATTAAAATTCAATTATTTCACTAAAACTTTCTCGCTTGAAGTTTTTTCGGGACACAAAAATACAAAAAATTGTCGCATAGTGAAATTCGCTTCTCCCTCCATGAATTTTGTGTAACGGGTGATGTTAATAAAATAAAATAAAAACATTTGTGTCAGCTTTTTTAAGGCTCTGTTTTAACCATCAGTAGGGCTGATGTGTGTAGATTATTTCTGTACAAATTTCACAGGAATCCGACCAAGGGTTAATTAAAGACTACGAGTTTAATCACGCGGTGTAAGGATTTTCTAGTCTGAGTAAAAGCTGACTAACCATACCCCGTCTAGCCACCACGTAGGCGTGGTGATAGCTAGTAGGTAACTCGCAACGAAGCTGCTAATAGGAATCACTCACAGACGTTACGGAAATGACTGAGCTCTACAGTACCTTTAACATGGAAAGAGAAATTGAAATCGAGGACAGAACCTCAAAATAAGAAAAAAGTTACAATTTTTAAATTGTGGGCTAAGTCACTGATGGGAAGAGAGATTAATAGTAGGGCATAAATCAGATTCAAGAAAAAAACCTAAGAGAGAAACGGGATTCCCTGAAGCGGTAATAACTTAGCTAGCAATTGCTTAGGTTTGAATAATGTCTTTCCCATGCTGTAACCAGGCGATTTTTCATTATTCCTTCCTGAACAATACGTGCATGCTCTTCCGCTATTCAATCACAACAATTAATAAAAAAAGAGAAGCTCCCCTCCTATGTAGTTTATTTATTTTTTTCTGCTGATGGAAATAATCCATCAGCTATATCCGCTGTCTTCAACAACACTGCCTGGTCCGATCCAGACTGGTGATCAATACATCGCGCAAGGTCTCTTTTGTGATGACGGGAGGGTTCTTTCCCTATCGTTAATGATCTTTTTGAAACAAAATAAATAACCTAAGTTAATAAACTATCAAATATAATTGTCGAGAGAACAAAAGAAAGACGGGCAGGCCCCATTTCAGTTATTTACTATTTCTGTGTTTGAGTTTTACCCAAGAATCAACCAGAATTTATTTATTTATTGTACTAAGAATATTACAGGCTAATGCCCAATTACAATATTCTCGCTTATATTAATACACCAGATTCTAATATTAAATATTTAAAGCGATATTCATAATAATTCTATAACTAAAAAGTAAACACACAGAAAAGAAAAACAGAAACACAAACAATATGACAATTACACAAGGGAACATAATATGAAAAACAAACAATAATATAAATAATAATATAATAGTTTTGGAGGAATATATATATAAGGAAGATTCAAATATTCCGGTTTTATTATTGCAAGTAATCCAGTCATCACTAGGTAGGCTAATGATTTTTTTTCCTTAAAATAAAAGTAATTACGTAACTTTAGTTCTTTAATTCAGCTGTATTTATACTCCTTTTAGCTACGAGGCCAAATCAGGAGTTCAGGATCTGTGTCTATGCAGTAGAGTAGGCCATGGAACTATTGATTGTCAATTGTTAGTGTATTTAATGGAGTAAATTTCAACTGATATTAATTTAAATGGATATGATACAAGATGAAATGATGAGGATGATTCATGGTATGTAAATACCAGTGATGGGAAGTAATTGAGTAAAAGTAATCGGATTTCAGTAACGATTCCTTTTTTGGTCCCATTTACTTGTAATCGTTACTTTTTAAAAAATGTAATTTTTACTCGTAATTTACTTCTGGAAATAAAATTGTAATCGTTACATTTGAGTAATCGTTACATTTTAGTAATCAAAAAGTATCGAATTGAGGATTTGGCATTGTTGCTTTCTTCTACTCGCTGGAAGTCGCTGCAGCGGCGGAGAATTTAGCGTTCTTTTTAAAGCGAACATAAAGCGCTTTACAGCTGTTCCAGCATCGCTGTATGGTCGCTGCAGCAGTGGTGAAGCAATGTCAGATCTGGCTTTACGGGATTTGCTGCATGGACTATCAGCCGTTGTTTTTTACATTTTAGTTTGCTGCAGCGAAACTGTAGCGATTTACGCAGCGACGCGACGCAAGTCAGCATTTCTGCGGAAAAACGTGGCAACGCGACATCAGCTGATGAGCGGAAGTCGAATGTTTTTTTTTTTTTTTTTTTTTTTTTTCAATGGCGACCACAGCCAGAGCAATTTACGGGGAGCGATACTACATTTAATTAGATTTCTGTATGGTTTCCATTTATTTCAAGACGTATTCAAGAAATGAAAATTGCTGTTCTCAGCCTATAAAATTTATTTATATCCCTTTCTTTGAAAAGAAGGTTATGTGTTCCGCAGCATAACACTAAGCACAAACTAACCTCAACTTCAAAGTTAAATGCAGAGCATTCAGTGGCGGACGCAGAATTTTTTTCGGGGGGGGGGATTTGATTAGGTATAAAGAATACTAAAAAAGATAAACTTACATATACAATTAGTTTATAAAACTGACCACTTAGGGTACATATATAACCTTTTTTCAAATTTCGGGGGGGGGGCGATGTATCCCCCCTGCGTCCGCCACTGCGAGCATAGGCGTAACCAGGCCGACCATATGGGGGGGGTTATAACATCCAGGGGGCCTGGGGGTAGGGGGGTTCGGGGGTCCTCCCCAGGAAAATTTTAAAATTAAGATTCACAATAACGAGTTTTAAGCTTCCCACGCTTTATACTCTTATTAAGTAATTTTTAAGCAGACTTAAAAAAAATTGTACAATTTTCTTTTTTTAATCAAGTTCAGCCCCCCCCCTCGTTAAGCCTCTGACTGCGAGCATTAGAGGCTCTGCTGAAAATACTGCTTCTGGCATTGAAAATTCACATATGCTGTATGAGGACCGTGATTTACAACAAGGTGATATTCACATATAATTCTGATAGTAGGATTCTGGATCCCGGTATTCGTCTTTTTCTAATTTTAATCAAATCTAATCTATCGTGATACTGCAATATTACGACGCGTGTTGCGGGGGTTTCACTATTGGCATTTATGCCACTTTATGGGTTTTGCCATAAACTGTCATGGCCTTCCTTTTAACCCCAGTGAAGCTGAAGCGATTTACAGATTCAGTTTAAAAAGGAATGCACGGAAAGCATCATGCGCAGACAGAACGGTGTTCGGTATGCAATAACATCAGACATTTTAAAAATGGCATTGGAATAACTATGTATATTTTCATTATTTGATGTTTAAAGATTATGCATAATATTGTAAGCCGTGGGAAAATAAATAAATATCTATTTCTTCCCATTTATAACTTTTTTCAGTTAAATGTTTCAGTAAGAACACTTCTTAATTAAGTATATTTTGAAACTTCCTTCTCATTCTCGCTTGCTATGTCTTCATCATTTTACTATTTTGCAACTAATATCCAAATTAGAGGTAATATTAACAAAAATCATTCAATGTGTCTGAAAATATTGGTGTTGATATTTTGTTTGTTTGTTTGTTCATTAATATTTTGAGACTTTTTAACGTCCCAAGCTGCTTTACCACTGAATGGCCCGATAGTTTATGGCCTTGTGCCCCCCCCCAAAAAAGAAAAAAATAGGTACTGCCATTTTGTAAAGTAATTGTAATTGTAATTTTACTGATTACTTTTTTGTGCCCTCCAAAATGAAGGAATTTTTAGGTACTGCCATTTTGTAAAGTAATTGTAATTGTAATTGTAATTTTACTGATTACTTTTTCAAAAAGTAATTTGTAATTGTAATTAAGTAAAATGTTTCTCAAGTAATTGTAATTGAGCCCAATTACTATTTTTTTGTAATTTTCCCATCACTGGTAAATACCCTAAAGGCATGAAAGGGAAACAATGAAAAAAAAACCCATGTCAAACTGGCCGGCCCCGGGATTTGAACATGGAACCTCCCGAATGCTAGTTTGAAAAAAGCAGAATTGCTACAGTAATTTCATTTACAAAGAATTCCTAAAAATTTTAAAAACATTTCTAATGTGAAATATAGTCAATCTCTGAAATTCTACAAAAATATTTAATATATTTCATAATTTTAAAACATACGCTAAAATATATTTACGTTAGTAAAAATATGTATTACTAGTGGCATATGCCCAGTCTGTCCAATTATAAATCAGAGCCTGAGGGAGGGGGAAACTCGGGCAGGGGGAAACATGCTATAGACTACTCCAACCGAACGGACTTCTAAGAACAGGGTATTTTGAAACTGGTATCACGATGGGAGAAATGTGTTAAGAGACTTGGCGACCGTATAGAAAAGTAGACAAAAGATGTCCCTTCATGCGTGCATTTGTTTGTAATTGTACATATCAAACTTTTTGAAAAAAAATATGTTGCCCTGCTACTGCGTCTTTGATACAGCCTTCTGCCTATCCTATTTTTTTCAATTCTGTGCTGGCGGGAAGGGAATATCGCAATAGAAGACTCAGCGAAAATAACGAGAAAAGCATTTTGTTTTACAGCAGTTGGTATTTCGAAAAAGTTTATTTACAGAGTTGGGAGTTTATATGAGATGTCATAACTTTTGAGAAAGAATTCAACGCCACGAGGAAAGCTTTTGATGTTGAAGATGAAATTGCTCTTAGTGGAATAGTTTCGAAATTTCTTGCTTTCCTTTGTTTTTATAATGTAATGTAGTCTCCAGTGAGTTTAGAAAGAAGATAAATACGTACCTCACTTTTAAAACTATTTGCAAGAAGCTTTATTTGTTTTAGTAAAAGAAACAAAGATTGCTGGGGGTCAGAGGTAATATAATAGACTTTATAATAATAAAAGTGCAATGTTCATATCAAAATTTGATATTTGTTTAAAATGAAAATATTTTATAGTATTCTTATTAATATTCAAATGGAATAGGAATTTTGCCACTTCAGTCGATTGATTGGTTATAAAAGTCGAATAAAGATAACGCATATGATATTTTATAAGAATGGTCACAAAATGCTCAAAATTCGGATTTAAGAGAATACTATTATGAATTACTTTGTACAAACAGGCAGCTAGATAAATTTAATGGACAAGTCAAGTGGAAAGACGTTAGATTTCTCATTCAAAAAATTACTTAAATAGTCCTAATAAATTTCTAATTGCTCTTTTCTGAATGAATTATTTAATGTACCGGTACATTCCAACCCTAAAACCAATTCCCCAGATAATTGCCTTAAAATGTATGTGATTCAAGAATAATATAGCCCTATCCATTTTGTACAGGAAAGAGGAGGTAGGGCTACTCGTTTTAAACTTATTGGAATTGCAGCTAAGGGGCCAAGTTTATTAGCTAAATTTAATACATGTGATTTCCAAGTTAAATTTTACCCTCATCTAAAATAAGTTGCAAAAATTTGAAGTTGCAATTTTTTTTTTATAATTATATTTTGATTGGCAGTTGTTTCATAATATTTATTGGACAGTACTAGGTTTATGGGACAAAACATAAACTGTTTTTTCAGCATTATCGATAATTTATTAATAAAGTAAAGTGTTCCCTATACAGGCCCAGAGGGTTCCAGGAGATTGAGGCTCCCAGATTTTTAGACATTCGGAAGATGAAGGTGGTAAGGTTGTCGGCCTTATGCACCGACTCCTTTCCCCCCAGGATTGCTCTTGGTACTCATTTCTGTTGGAGACTGAGTCGACCCCAGGGCCACAGTGCTACCAGAGGGATTAGGCCAATTGAAAAACTCCATCGACCTCATCGAGGATCGAACCCGCGACCTTCACGTTTGTAGCGCACTGCTTCAACCACGACGCTACGGCGTACCCCCATAATTTATTAATATCTATTCAATACTGGTGTTTAAATCTGCTTCTCAATTACTAACAACTGATGAACGTATTTCCTGCTTTATAGGAGTGGACACAAAATGTTCAAAATTAAGATTTGATAGAACACTGTTACTTTGTTTATAAAGACAGCTGCGATAATTCAAATGATAAAGAAAAAGAAAAAAAAATTAAATTTCATATACAAAATGTTACTTGTAATTTAAATTTCGAACTGCTCTTTTCTGAATACTTCTTAGTTCTAAAACCAATTTCTAAGATAAATGCCACATACACAAAATTATATATTATATACTCTAACTCGAGCGAACTAAATGAACCAAACGAACTAGATCTTTAAATTGAACTACACATTTCTCAACCCTACTATTGATCGAGTATCGTGTCATGGCATCATCGATAATACGCATTTCTTTTCTGTATTCTAAATTCTGGTTTGGAGATCATGTAGTTAGACATCTATTGAAAGTAAACGTATAAACTTTTAATAATAATAATAAAAATTATAATTTCAATTTTATGATGAAACTGGCATTTTCATGAATGACAAGATTACAACGCCTACGGGGGGAAATGGAAGCTATTGATTGCAGTGCATATGTAAAATTGGAATACACTGACAATGAAATAAAGCAAGAGGTAAACAGTGATACAGAGATAACAGAACTAAAAGATATTAGTGTTAAGATAGAAGAAGAAACAGTTGAAGAAGACTCGTTTTTAACACAGCCAGAAAACGTACAAAATGAAACGGAACATACAAGTATACAGTCCAGTGATAGTGCATTCTGTTATGATAACAAGTTTGACAATTACTTCGATACTAAGACAACTGAAAACCCACGTACCCATACTGTTCATAAACGCTTTGCTTGTGATGTATGTAAAGCCACATTTAGTAGGAAAAACGATATGACGAGACACCTACTAATTCATACAGGAGAAAAACCTTTCGCATGTGAAGAATGCGAAAGGACTTTTTCAACCGTCTCTTTACTGAAAGCCCACCTAGTTACGCATACAGGACAGAAACCGTTTGTATGCGATATTTGCGATAAAGCGTTCTCTCAAAGGGCTTCTCTTCGGGTACACAAGCGTTGTCATGCTGATAAACAATATACATGCCATGTGTGTGCAAAATCATTCTTTTATTTAAGAGAGTTGAACAGGCACATGCGCATTCATACAGGAGAGAGACCATATACTTGTGAAATATGCAACAAGTCTTTCTCTGCAACTGATGCTCTGAAGTGTCACCAAATGTTTCATTTGGGAGAGAAGACATTTAGTTGTCAAATATGTGAAAAAGGTTTTGTGAGGAAATCTAGCCTTAAGGTACATCTAAGGACGCACACGCAAGAGAAGCCTTATAAATGCAATATCTGCGAAAAATCCTTTTCTCAAACTGGTAGTTTAATTGCTCACATACGTAGACACACTGGAGAAAAACCATTTTGCTGTGATTTCTGTAAGGAGGGATTTATTACAAAGAACGATTTAGTTGTTCATATAAGAACTCATACAGGGCACAAACCATATGCGTGCGATATGTGCGAAAAGACATTTCCACAGAAACAGCACTTAACTAGTCACCGGTGGACTCATTTAACGACGACTAACATCACGAAAAATGAAGTTAAAAAAGTATACTATCCACGAAAATTAAAGTTAACAAAGTAGACTATTCTGTCCGAAAGTGAGGTATTATTTATAGTAACTGAGGTATAGTTTGTTTTGGTTTCACGTTATCACTTTATTATGCTTTAGCCAGGAGTTTGCTGATGATACTGTTATTGTTTCATGTCATGAGATACAATTGACAAATTGACCAATTTCTTTACATGTGTGGGTTTCATTATGTTTTGGTCTATATGTCCAACTGTGAATGGAGCTTGCTAGTGTTAAATTTGTTCAAATATTTATGCTTATTCAACTTATTGTAAAACAGAAGAATTTGAGGTTTATTCTGTTAATCTTGCACTGTTATTTTAAACACTAGATTGTACCGTAACCATTTCATTTATAAAATGTAATTTAGGGTTGCAAGATTTCATAACTGAAAAACTGGGACGGTTTTAAAATTGAAGCATAAGTACCAATGCTGTTTCATAAAATAATATTGTTATTATGCTTATAAATATTAAAAACATATTAATGACAATACTATTAAGTACAAAACTTTCTCATTTACCATGTTTACTCAAATCTAAGGTGCCATCAAATCTGTTATGCACTCCAATTTTGAAACTTATAATAATCATAAAGAAAAAGTTTGTTGGCAAATGCAACGTACATCAGTGGTAAGATAAATGTTTAATTTTATCTGGTATATTCTATTTGCTATATTATCTTATTATTTTATTTTAAAATGGGTTTGTGAATTACAATAAATGTCGGTAGGTTTAGGGATGAGAATGTGAGACAATAAATGTAAGTTATATGAAGGAGTTAGCCGTAGCATAGTGGTTGAGGCAGTGCACTACAAACCGGAATGTCGTGGGTTCGATCCCTGATGAGATGGTTAGAGTTTTTCAATTGGCCTAATCCTTCTGGTGGCACTTTGGCCCTGGGGTTGATTCAGCCTCTAACAGAAAAGAGTACCAGGAGCAATCCTGGATGTAAAGGCTGCTGGTATGTAAGGCTGACAACCTTACCACCTTCATGTTCTGAATGTCTAAACAACTGGGAGCCTCAACCTCCTGGGCCTCCATGGCCTGTATAATGAACACTTTACTTTACTTAAGTTACATGGAACCCTGCTGCTTGATGTTAGTTTAAGCGTAAAAATAAAATGTTAACTTCAACTTGTGTACGTGCCAGTTATAACTTTAATCAGGTCGAGAATTACAGCAATGCCAAATTAAAATATAAATTTGCATTTGAGTAATGCACACTCCAATTTTGAATGCTTTAATATGCAGTGGCGGCTCGTGAATAGGCACTGTGAACTTCAGTACCCCCTTTTTTCACTTGATATTATTGATAACATTTAACATATAGAGTCCTTTTTTCTTTTATTATTTCTTTATACTTGTACAATATATAATCCTTAAGCTTAATGCAAGTAGCCATCCCCCAGTTTATTAAAAAAATTAAATAAAATCTTGGTGTTTGACTGCTGTGCGCATGCCCATGTAGGAAGGTGCATCCTATGGCTCCAAGGGAGAGAGAACACTGTTGCTTCCACCCTGGCATATTGGTGGAAGGTATTTGTTCTTAAATTTTGTTTGAAGTAAAACTTCTTTAGCCATGGTAGGAGTGAATCAAGAGCTTGTGTAATGCACGCAATTAGTGTCACACTCAAAATCGTCACGAAATTAGTGAGGTGTGGCGGAACGGACTGCACAGAAAACAATCAACTCAATGGTTAAGCTTATCCAAAATTTAAAAAATCCAAAAATCCAAAATTTAAAAAATCGAAAAATCCATTATTAAAAAACAAAAAATCCAAAATTAAAAAAACCAAAATTCCAAAATTAAAAAATTCAAAGATCCAAAATTAAAAATTCCAAAAATCCAAAATTTAAAAAATAAAAGATCCATAGTTAAAAATCTATGTATCCAAAATTTAAAAAATCAAAGTACAAAATTAAAACATAAAAAATCCAAAATTTAAAAATAAAAATCCAAAAATAAAAAATTGAAAATCCAAAAAATAAAGAATTCAAAGATCTAAAATTTAAAAAATCGAAAATTAAAAACCCAAAATTCCAAAATTATAAAAATTAAAATATATACAAAATTTAAAAAAATCCAAAAACCCAATATTAGAAAGTCCAACAATCCATTATTAAAAAATCTAATAATCAAAAAATTAAAACAAGTTTAACTTCTCTCGCACACTTTTTTACCTCCTCTGCACGTACCATAGGTACTATAGGTAGAGGAAGTATTGTTTTCGACCCCAAAATTCGAAGTTGGGTTTTTAGCATATATACACGTTTCAAGGCCCCCTGAATCCAAAAATACCATTTTTGGAAACATGTCTGTGTGTCTGTGTGTCTGTCTTTCTGTGAACACTCTAGCTCCAAAACGGAAAATCGTATGAAAACAAAATTTCGTATTTGGGTCAGGTACCTTCTGAAGATGTGAGGATAAGATTGGCGACTATTTTATCTTATTTTTAAGGGGACTTTACATGAAGAAATTTTCGTTTTTCGCGATTTTCTCGAAACCGGCTCTAACGATTTTCTTTAAAATTTGCACATGTGTTCCTTTTACTGAGAGCTAAAACTTTTATTTGAAACTTTTTTTCGAGAAAATTCTCTGAGGGTAGTTACAAGCCCCCCCACTGTTCACCCACTGTTTGTAGAATGTTTGTCTTGCGTGATGAACAACTGAATACGCACTCTTTCACGGCCTCCTATTCTATATAAGAATGTGAAGTGAGAAAGATGTATTGTCGGCCATGCATAGAGTAAAGAAGTATCTGAGGGAAATATTCGATAAATTTCGGAAATTATTCTTTACTGCGGAAAGTTCAATAAACGTCTGCAGTCACTTGTTCTTTTTTTAAGTTTGAGGTATTTATAGGATAATTAGCGTAAAATTGTGCAGGGTGTCCACTGGTCGGGAAAATCCGGGAATCCGGGAATTTCGTATGGTCGGGAAAATCCGGGAAAAGTCAATGAATTTGTTAAAATAACCGGGAAAATTCGAAAAATTGCAAAGTGTGATCAAAAAGACTTCTAGACAATAATAGGCCTATATGAAAGTATATTTATTTTATTTTATTGTTTCTAATTTTTGTATCTGTTATAGCCTAAGTAATTATTGTTTGCAATTACTTTTGTTACTAAACGTTTTTCTTATTTAAAGTATGTATATTCCTATAATTTTCTTACACAGTTATTAGAAAATGCTTCATATTTTGGTCGGGAATTTCTGAAATGATCAATGAAAATCAAGGAATAAGCCGGGAATTTCTTTAGCATTACTTGGTGGACACCCTGTTGTGTCTTGTGATTCTGTACAATGATATGTGAATACTGCTAACTTTTATTTGGGCAGAGGAAGTTATGTGACTTTCACATCAGATTTTTTTTACATTGTTTGGACCTCGCGCTGTTACTAGGTCATGACCCCTTTGATCATATTTTCATATAAAAGGAAAAGGGATACGGGTCAGTTATGGTGACCATTCTGAGCGATCGGGAGGAGTTGACGTAGAAAAAGATGGGATTATCCCCTGAAGACAAATAATTTGCTCGTTTTAATAACACCGTATACGTCCTATCAGAAGTAAAAAGGAAAAAGGTTGTGACAGAAGGGAAGAATGGATACCGTTCCCTGTAGTGGACATGCAAACCCCGAGTGCACTGACCCCGAAATAAAGCAAGAGCCTAACAGTGACACGGAATCCCCGGAATGCAAAGACAATAATGACACGGAATGCAAAGACATTGCTGTTAAATTAGAAGTAGAGCTGGTTGAATCAGAGACTTGCTTAGAATTGCCTGGAAACATACAAAATGAGACCGAAGATGGTGAGTCTGAACTTCGTAGCCCTTCCTTCTGTTTTGATAGTCTTTTCAATTATGCTGAACCTTCTACAAACGGACACCCAGTTACCCCTACTGAACCGAAACCCAAACGGTTTGCTTGCGATGTGTGCAGTTCTGCATTTAATAGGAAAAAACACCTGGTAAGACACCTACGTACTCATACCGGTGAGAAGCCCTTTTCATGTAGTGAATGCGAAAAGAAATTTTCATGTAGTACATCTCTAAAGGCTCACTTAGTGATGCACACAGGAGAGAAACCGTTTGTTTGTGAAATTTGCAATAAGACGTTCTTTCGTAAGGAATCTCTTAGGTTTCACCGGCGTTCTCACACTCTGGACCCGATTACGTGTGAAGTGTGCGGTAAGGAGTTCTTTTATCACAGAGACCTACAAAGACACATGCGCACTCATACGGGGGAAAAGTCATTTTGGTGTGAAATATGTAACAAAGCTTTTTCCGAGAGCAGTGATCTAAAGAGACACATACTTTACCATACTGAAGAAGGCAAGAAAAGATTTTCGTGTCACGTATGCCAGAAAGGCTTCATTAACATGTCGGGTCTTAGGACACATCTAAGAAGTCACTCGAAAGAGAAGCCATATGTCTGTTATGTCTGCAACAAAGCATTCTCTCAAACAGGAACTCTACACACACACTTACGTAGGCACACTGGAATTAAACCATTCTCATGCGATTTTTGCAAGAAGGCATTCACTGAGAAAAACCATCTTGTTTCGCACATACGAACTCATACAAAAGATAACCCATTCGTGTGCGAAGTCTGCAACAGATCTTTTGCTCAGAGAAACAATTTAAAAAGGCACCAGCAGATCCATGCACCGAAGAAAGTCACCACATCTCAAAAGGAGGATCCAGTAATTCCAGTCACTAAATCGTAACTTTTAATTGATCTAGAAGGAAACACAAACATTGCTAGTCTGAACATTGTCTTAGACGTATGTTTTCTTTCAAGCATTTCCACATGGTAACGATACGGTTGACCTCAAAGTCTACATACGGTCCTGCTGATTTTTTCGCCAGATTTTGTGATTAAATATGTATAGTGCATAGCTATCTGTGCAATGCCGATGAGTTCATAGTTCGTTACCCTCCATTGGGTTTAAAAATAATACCTTCTGTGGCATAATGTCAGCTTCATAGCTTCCATAACAGTTTTTGTATGCAAGGGTATAACATAAATATTACTGGTAGCTTATTCGCACTGTATCTCTGCATTGCTCATATGCTATACAATAATGTACATTTGGATACACCTAGTATCCGCTAGAAGATTTGCCTTAGATTTCTCTATTTAAGGTATTCTATCATGACGTGTCTAAATACAATATCAGGTGAAGGGTATACAGAACTAAGATTTCTTCAATCGCCAGATGGTTTGCCATCCTTAGTGGTAATTTGGGTTAGACACTGTGTATCATAATACTCCTTTATACGTTTAAACAAAAGAAGATTGAAGGTGTTGAGAAGATTTAATCTTCGTATGATTAACATACTTCCAATGAACTTATTAAACGAACTATAGAATGCTTGCGATTTTCAAAGATTTGTTATTACATATGTTATCTATTTATTTACTATTTATTCCAAAGGGAGTGGGGGGAAAAAAGTTTTTGCAAAACAACTGGAAAGTTTTAAATTGTGTTTAATATCTTAAGACAATTGAAAGATTTTTTAAAATTGTTTTTAACCAGTGGATAAAAGTTAAAATATAAAAAAACACCTTTCAAACTCTACCCTTGAATCTTCCTCGGGTGACAACACATTCAATACTGCTCAGAAGGAAGATTGAGTTTCGTCATGGTAACTCTTTTTCCACTATCAATAAAGACACGATTCCTAAAATATCTGTTTTTCCATTACTTTGGAATATCAAATATTGCTTCCTCTATGCATTCCACAGGCGGCCGGGGAATTTTTACCTCTGGATTTTCCCTCCCTGGAATGCATAGAGGAAGCAATATTTGATATTCCAAAGGAATGAAAAAACATATTTTAGGAATAGTGTTTTTATCAATGGTGGACAAACGAGTTACCATGATGAAACTCAGTCTTCATTTTGAGTAGTAATGTGTTGTCACCTGAGGAAGACTCAAGGGTAGAGTTGAAACATCGTGTTTTTTTTTTAATCTTTCAACTTTTATCCACTGGTTAAAAATAATTTGAAAACTATTGTTTAATTGTATGTGAGACAATGGAATTCAGGACCAATATGGATGTTTTGTTTAATACCTTAAAACTATTTATTCAAGGTAATAGAGTTGTATTAGAATTGGTCAGAAAGCAGGGTAACTCTAATGCAGCATTGAAAAGTATTGCTTGCAGTATTCTTTATAATACAGCGAATTAATCAAAAAAGAAAAGGGGAAAATTTAAGACTATTGACAGTAGACAAGTGTAGGGGACAACTCAATTCAGAACATATATTTTACTGTCAATGTGTTGAATTCACAATTGTATTAGGAAATATGTAGGAAATGCACTAACATACCTTAGTCTACTAAGATTGCTTGGCTGGAATTGTATGAAAATTGAAAATTGATAAGTTTCTTTCATAAATTGTAGTCCTATGGAAGCTGTTAATTAATGTAGAAAAGATTTAGAAAGGATTTTCTTCAAAGAAAATTATTAATATTAGAGTATATTAACTATACCCTGAAATAGACCAAACTCTTTAAAGTGGACTTTTAAATGCCAAGGAGCCTCCAGTGGATTTATTCTGTACCAGTATTTAAATGGTATTTTCCAGTTTCATACAGGGTGTTAATGAACAACACTGAAATATTTTACCTGTGTATAGAGGGGACATAGACAAGTAACTTTTATTAGGAGATTTTTGGTCTATGGATACAATGTTTCCTGTTACAGCATAAAATCTCCCAGGGCAAGGCCGCCACTGACTTGTAACATTTGAAAAAAATTCAAAACAAAGGAACTTCGTTGTTAACACTGTAGTCAGTAGTTATGAATAAAAAAAGAATAATGGAGTCATGTGATTAGTCTGTAAGTTTTGCAGATTATGAAATCTCTAAATCATGATATAGCTGTGGATGAATGATTAAGAATCAGGTTTTTATCGATCACTAAGAAGGCATGAAGTCAATTTAATGAAAATTTTAACCCTATTTTGCTTCATTACTGACTTAGGAGCATCAAATTGTAATGACTTTAATTCTCTGTAGCATGAACATTTTACATCATAGAGCATAATTCTCCTAATAAAAGTTGTTTGTCTACGTCCCCTCTATACACAGGTAAAATATTTCGTTGTTATTCATTAACACCCTGTATTTCAGCCGTAGTAAATTGCTGAATTAAATTTGTTAGTTTAAAAGTTTCAAAACTTTGAACAAATAATTTCAAAATGTACTTGCATGTGGCTAATTCAGCTGTTATCCCACCTTCTGTTATTCTTCATAATGCCTTTGTGGTTTCACCTTCTTCCTGGTGGGCGGTATTTCTTCTGTGAAATGTGTCTCTATAAATTAAACATATTTAAAAGATCTAAAGTCAGTTAGTTACTAGTCTATCCTGTCACGTTACATGTTTTGTTAATATTATAAGTTTATTGGTTGTTGTTGAAAATCTTGATTTGTAGTTTTTGTGCTGGGTAGGCTATTAAATTAGAGTGGAGAACCCTAAAATGTAGGCCTCATGATGGAAACATTGTATAACTACACCATTTCAATTACAATTTCGGAAAAAGTAAATTCAATTTCGGAAAAAGTAATTTCAATTTCGGAAAAAGTAACTTCAATTTCGGAAACACGAGGGCTATTTTTTAAACCTACGATGGGGCATGAAATGAAAACCACAGTTAAAATCTAAACTCTTTTATTTGGAACATTTAGGTAGGCCTACACCTTCTAGCTACTTCTCTACCTAGTCGCGCTCCGATTGAGACATTTGTTGAAGCGTGATGTAACTTTCAAGTACCCTTTTCATAGAAGCTTGCCGCCAGCCTATTGAAGAGGGTACTTGAAAGTTGCACCTCGCTTCAACAAATCGGAGCGCGACTAGGTAGAGAAGTAGCTAGAAGGTGTAGGCCTACCTAAATGTTCCAAATAAAACAGTTTTGATTTTCACTGTGGTTTTCATTTTATGCCCCATAATGTTTTAAAAAAATAGCCCTCGTATTTCCGAAATTGAAGTTACTTTTTCCGAAATTGAAATTACTTTTTCCGAAATTGAAATTACTTTTTCCGAAATTGAAATTACTTTTTCCGAAATTTTAATTACTTTTTCCGAAATTGAGGTTGAAATGGTGTAGAATGGTATGAGGGGCATGTCAAAACTTCCATCTAAACTACCATATCAAGAACCAGAAGTTTGCTAATTCCGGGGAGCGTGGGCAAAGAGAGTTAAGTCCACTTTCTTGTTACTGAGAATTAGAGTGACTTAACACACTCTACCAGCCCAACATAGCTCTAGAGAGGATAAACCCATGAGGCACACATCCATAACTACCGTACAATTTTGAATATGACTTACTGGACTTAACACAAATATAGAGAACATTTTTATCTATAACTCTATTGACATATCTCAATTTTTTAGGTTGGTGGACTTAACTCTCTTTGCCCACGCACACCGGAATTAATCTGAGGCTCCTTATCACAGTTTCCTTATCTGGGGTGGATGTTATAAAGAACAATTATATTATAAACACATTTTACTGCTCTTGTGAAGGATTAGTTGTAAAAAATGTACACGTTTACAAGTATATATTGATTTAACTGTGAATCAATGTAAACTTTGTGTATTATGGACAGTAAATAAAAAGTTATATAAACATGCTTGACTTGTGAAAGGAGTATTCCTATAATATAACTGGAAATACGAGGCTGTCTTCTTTGTAAATGTGGGATCATTTTTTGAGAATTTGAAAAGATACCAACATTCGTATTAAATTTTACTTACACTAAACCATGGGCCTCGAGAGCTTGGTATGTATATTAGAAATATTGGGAAAAAATAAGAACATGTCTCCTCTTAAGCTCCTCCCACTCGTTTCACAATTTAAACAATAAGAGACATCTAGGTGAATGGTGGAACTATTAGCAACGTTGAAAATTTTGATTTTTTTTTTTAAGTGAAAATTTTTTAAGCGTGCTAGGAGTAAATCGAGAGCTAACCCAAAGTTGTATTACACTCTAGCGTTATGAACAAAATTGTCATGAAAGTAGTGGAGCTGTAATGGACTGCACAGAAAACAATCAACTCAATGATTAGGCTCATCCAAAATTAAAAAGTCTAAAAATCCAAAATTATAAAATATAAAAATCCAAAATTAAAAAATCTAAAAATCCAAAATTAAAAAACCCAAAAATCCAAAATTAAAAAAAATTACGGGAGCGTGCGGGGGAAAGATATCAGGCATTTGAGTGGGGGCTATTACTGCTTCGAACTAGTGGTGTGGTGATCCCTTCACCATTATAAAAAATAAAACATGTAAAAACTCAAAAAATAAAAAATCCAAATATCTAAAATTAAAACAAATCAAAAATTAAAAATCGAAAATCTAAAATTAAAAAAAAATCTAAAAATCCAAAATAAAAAATTAAAAGAACCAAAATTAAAAAAATTAAAAATTCTAAAATTAAAAAATCAAAGATCCAAAATTTAATAAATACAAAATTCAAAGTAAAAAAATTTAATTAAAAATTCCAAAATTAAAAATTCTAAAATAAAAAATTCAAAGATCCAAAATTAAAAATTCAAAGATCCAAAATAAAAAAATTAAAGATCCAAAATCGAAAAAGCAAAATTCTTTTCCTCTTTCTACTATTATATTTCTTTACATTACCTACCCATTCCTATCCTGTACATTTTCGACCTAAGGAGATTCGAACACGAAACCGCTAGTATGATAACCAGTTGTCTTACCCACCACGCCATCGAGTGATAGTTGCAGTGTGAAGCGAGAATTCATTTATTTAAGTTTAGAGAGCTGCATTAAAATAGCAGGGATTGGTAATTTTGTATTAATTGTAATTCTGAATGTACTTCTGGTTTAAGGGAAGTTTTAATTATTACAAGGGTCGTTTTGATTTTACTAATCAACTCGTCTTGAGTGAAATCTAAAACTCTCGTTCCCAAATCAACCTCTACCGTCACGTGGTGGGTCATGAGTAACCTGACCTAACCTAACCTAACCTAACCTAACGCTAAAAAGGCTCTGGTGATGATTTCGTACAGGGGTTACAGTAATTAGTGCAAATGCTTTGGTACAGCACAAAAAGGCTGCAGGCTAGGGGATCGGGGTAAGCTAGCCGGCGCCATAGCAAAGCTACAGCTGGAGTGGGGAGAGCGGCGTCCTGTTCTTGGTTTATGCCGAAATAACGCAGGTGTGAGTAACATGAAAAAATAAAAGTTTAATGAACATAAAATGTCCCAGAGGACCCCCTTTTAATCCCTCGCGGGCACCCGTGGATTCGTGGACCACAGTTTGGGAAACTCTGCTCTATATGCACGAGTCATTGCCTCTAGGATAGTATATTATTAATATAACAAGCGTATTGACAGTGAAAAAGGGCATTATTAATTTATTTCATTTCATCAAGCAAACAGCAGCGTGAGGTGACAGTTAAGTGTGTATGATGCAGAATGGAGCCGGTACTTAATTTGGCGTGTACTAAGATTGAAATAAAGGAAGAGATTTATCAAATACAACCAAATTGTGAATTTGAAACCATTGCATTTGACACAACATGTACACCGAAAATAAAATGTGAGAACACTGACCATAACGATTCCACAGCATACAGCCCCATACACAACTTTGAGCAGATTTCAGGAGTTTATCAAGTAAAAAATGAAGAAGAGGGTCAGCTAATGAAATCAGGGTCATCTGCTGAATGTACAGGGACATCCTCTGCTGGAAACAGTAACCTGGGTTCTCGTATTACTAACAAACATTTCAAGTGTGATATCTGTAACAAGAAATTTTCCAAACAATGGCATATGAAAGACCATCTGCTCACTCACACTGGACATAAACCATTCATGTGTGATATATGTATGAAGAAATTTTCCCGAAAAGGGCATCTCGTTACTCACATGGTCACTCACACTGGACAAAAACCATTTTCATGTGACAAATGTACCAAGAAATTTTCCGAAAAAGGGCATCTGAAAACACACTTACTCACTCACACTGGACAAAAACCATTCTCGTGTGATGTTTGTACTAAGTCATTTTATGAACGAGGGAGTCTAAACAGACATATGATCATTCACACTGGAAAAAAGCCATTTTCTTGTGATGTATGTTCCAAGGAATTTTCCCAAAGAGTGAATCTCAAAACACATCAGGCCACTCACAATGGATACAAACAATTTTCTTGTGATAAATGTACGAAGACATATTCGCTAGGAAGGCATCTCAAAACGCATCTGCGCACTCACACTGAACAGAAACCATTCTCGTGCGATATGTGTACTAGAAAGTTTTTCCAAAGATGGCAACTCAAAAGACATAATATGCTCTCACACAGTGGACAATAATCATTCTCGTGTGATATATGTGTTATGGTCAATCTGATTATTCAGGGCAGTTTTCATAATGCTTGGTCATTATAAATAATGACCGATAAAATCGGGCAATTTAATAACTTTACGACAATCTAGGATAATTTCTTACACTGCCCGGTCAATATTAATACTGCTACAATTTCTCTGGTCAATTTAATATATTGACAGCAATTTGGCAACGTGCGTCTGGTGTGATTCTCCCTACCCTAACCTAACCTATGTAACTCGAAATGTCACCAAATTGGAAGCTGCCATAATAAATAAAAGCTCTTGGGATTTGACATTTTGTGTGTATGTGTTTTTTTTTGTTTTTGTTTGTTTTTGTTTTGTTTTTTTGTTTGTTTGTTTGTTAGGCATACGTATTTTTCATACTTATTTACTTTAATATAATATCCTTATTTTTGTATGTAGAGAAATATGAATAACAATTTTCTGAAATTGCCCATTCAATTTCCAGCATTATTCATAATGCCCGGCAGTGGCGGCTATTCAGGGGAAGTAGGTGAAGTAGCACTTCACCAGTATTTTTCCTTTACAATACATATTTTTAAAGTTTATTTTCCATATTTTTACTATAAATGTATCTGTATTTTTGAATTGCCCGCCACGCCACCACCTGGTGTCAAAGCTAGGAGACACTGAAATCCTGAGTGCGCAACTTGCTTCAAGTCGGCCGTGTGAAGGTGCACTGGAAACCACGCCCTCCGTTGCATGGGTAGTCTGGTCAACTAAAACTGAGGATATGCAAGCAGCAGTTTTCTCGCTTATCCCACGTCCCCATACCGACGCGAACAGACTACCCACGAAGCCGTCCCTCTTGTTCAGTCATTTTCTTCACCAGTATCTCACACTGTCAGCTCGGAGAAAGAGGTGGGCACGTTAGATCTTCCACCGTCTGACGCCGCCAAATTCGAATGTGTTAAATTCAGAAAAACCAGGATTCCACAACCCCGATTAAGTATTCTGTCGCACTGGGAACACTTAGCGATTTCCTCTACCTCGATCATTAAAAATACTATTTTCTCGTCTCTTATTCCATTTCGGGGAACTCTCACGCGATTTTCCCTGCCCTAATTATTATTATTATTGCTGTTGTTATTATTACTATTATTATTATTATTATTATCATCATTATTATCATTATTATTGTTATTATTATTATTATTTTTGTTTTTGCTATTTTCTCTCGTCACACAACTCACAACGTTCGACGAGACGAGAGAAATTAGCAAAAACATAATTAGGGCAGAGAAAATCACGTGAGAGTTCCCAGAGATGGATTAAGAAACGCGCAGTTTAGATAGGCCTACTCATAATTTCTAAAAATATTTTAAGTTTGCTGTATGAAATGGTATTTGCAGCACGCCCTCGTTTTGAGCCACGAGCCGCTACTGGGTGAATTCCGTTATTAACATAATCATGTGGCATTTTTTTTTCTCTTCACCTAATTTTCCGGCCACGAGCCGCCACTGATGCCCGGGCAATGTGTTAATTTCTATATAATTTATCATTTTGTCACATCCCATTGGGCACTTTTTAAATTGCTTGTATGTTCTATAATTTAATTATTACTGGTATTTTACATTCTCTCGTTAGCCGAATCTATAATAATAAAAGGAAGTGTTTGTCTTTCTGTCTGTACGCGATGCCCAGCAAAATCTACTGAACACAGAGATCTGAAATTTAAGCATACGTGGACTGAAGGATGGGAAAATGCACTTTGAAGCCTGATTTTTAATTTTCGCTTTTGTTCGTGAGTTATGAATAAAAAATCTGATGTGAAAGTCACATAACTTCCTCTGCCCCCCAAAAAAGTTAGCAGTATTCACATATCAAGACACAATTTTACCCTATTATTATCCTATAAATACCTCTTCTTTCAATGATGCGACTAAAAGCGCAGGCTAGCCTATATAACAAACTTTAAAAAAGAACAAATGACTGCAGACGTTTATTGAACTTTCCGCCGTAAAGAATAATTTCCGAAATTATCGAATATTTCCCTCAGATACTTCTTTACTCTATACCGGGCCAACAATACATCTTTCTCACTTCACATTGTTATATAGAATAAGAGGCCGTGGAAGAGCGTAATTCAGTTGTTCATCACGCAAGATAAACTTTCTACAAACAGTGGGTGAACAGTGGGTGGCCTGTAACTACCCTCAGAGAATTTTTTCGAAAAAAAGTCTCAAATAAAAGTTTTAGCTCTCAGTGAAAGGAACACATGTGCAAATTTTAAAGAAAATCGTTAGAGCCGTTTTCGAGAAAATCGCGAAAAACGAAAATTTCTTCATGTAAAGTCCCCTTAAAAATAAGAGAAATTTGTCGCCAATCTTCGAATCACATCTTCAGAAGGTACCTGACCCAAATACGAAATTTTGTTTTCATACGATTCTCCGTTTCGGAGACAGACAGACAGACACACAGACACACACACAGACATGTTTCCAAAAATAGTATTTTTGGATTCAGGGGGCCTTGAAACGTGTATATATGCTAAAAACTCAACTTCGAATTTTAGGGTCGAAAACAATACTTCCTCTACCTATAGTACCTATGGTACGGGCAGAGGAAGTAAAATTGGGCAGCAAACGTGCATTTTGTTTTCCGCTTTCGAAGCATCAGTTTTGATTAATACATTTCTTTTGTCAAATCATTACTGTAGGTGGCTTTGCCTATTTTGTCATACCTTGGAAATAAAAGCATCATAATCGCTTCATTTTATAAGCCCACCTTGGTCGATTCATTTGTTTATAATGCCAAGGCCCGCAGACGTCTGAATTTTCAATTTAGTTGGAAAAGAGATAATGATTATAGGCTTAAATGGACAAACATTAATCCATTTGGACGGAACTCATTATACAGGGGTTTTCTGGGCCAGAGAACTCGAATCTGAGGTCGTTTTCCCCCGGCGGCACTTTCTAATCGTGGAATGTACTCTAAAGTAGGATTTTTAGCTGTTTATTTATAATTATTAATCGTTTAGTTTATAAATGATTCACGTTTAAGTGTTAATGAATACAATGTTTTAATTATGTTGCACTTAATTTTTAATTTCTGAATTAATTACTGCAGGCGATTCTGCGGGCACCCGCTAGTTACATTATAAATTAGAAAAAAAGTGTGCGTGAAACGCCACCCGACAAAAGTAAAACTTGTTTTAATCTTTATTTTTTCAATTTTTTATTATTGGATTTTTTCAATTTTGCATTCGACTTTTAATATTAGGTTTTGAGACTTTTTTGATTTTGGATTTTAAAATTTTGGATCTTTGAATTTTGAATTTTGGATTTTTAAAATTTCGATCTTTGAATTTTTTATTTTTTTAAATTTTGGATTTTTAAATTTTTTATTTTGTTACTTTTTAAATTTTGGATTTTTAAATTTTTAATTTTGTTTTTTTAAATTTAGGAATTTTGGATGTTTTATTTTTAAAATTTTGGATTTTTGGACTTTTTAATTTTGGATCTTTGATTTTTTAATTTTGGAATATTGGATTTTTAAAATTTTGAATCTTTGATTTTTTTTTTGTTTGCATTTTTTAAGCGCGGTAATGAACCTCCGGGTTCCATAAAATAGATAATAGACCTTTAGATAGTTTAGGAATTGTCTATTGCCATTGAGCAAGTAAGTATTATTATTATTATTATTATTATTATTATTATTACTACTATTACTACTACTACTACTAGTACTACTATTCCCATTTGCAGGCCCTCGTACTAGGACTGAAGAATTTCCTTTGATTACTCCTAATCATTGAGTTGATTGTTTTCTGTGCAGTCCGCTCCGAAACACACTACTAATTTCGTGACGGTTTTGAGCGATACATTAATTTCGTGACGGTTTTCAGCGTCACATTAATTTTGTGACGATTTTTGAGCGTTACACAAGTTCCCGATTTACCCCGTACCGCCGCTAAAGAAGTTTCACTTCAAAAAAGAAGTTGAATAAATTAAACAAAAATTATAAAATAAAATAAACGTCAATGCAAGGAATTTTAGAGAATTCAAAACTAATGAATTTAAACGTCACTTTAATATCATACAGTCGGTTTCAAAAACATTAAGCTGTGTTCTAAAAACATTCACTGAACAAACTATGCTGTAAATGTTTGAATTAAATAGATTTGAACAGTATTTAAAATCTGTAAAAAATATGGCAATAAAATATGCATAAATATCTTTATAATATGATGCATTATCGCAAAAATTACAAAATATTCAACAATATGCTAAACGAAACCATACATTTTGTAATTTCTTTCAAGTCTTGTACATGTTTAAAACTATGTAATAGAGTGCTTTAGTGAAGATATATTTCATAAATTTTCAGCCTCTAAAAATGAAATAGTAAATGCGAGATCAGAGATGCCTCACTAATGCTTATAACGACCGTAAAGAATTTCAAAGACACTTAAATTTCACTTAAACTAAACCATGGGCTCGAGAGCTTGGAATGTGTATTACAAATATCGCAGGAGTAAGTAGCATAAAAAATAAGTGTGCATGAAACGCCACGGGACAAAAGTGTGACATTTTAATTTTTGTATTTTTAAATTTTGGATCGTTGAACTTTTTTAATATTGGGTTTTTTGCCTTTTTTTGTTGTTGGTTTTTTGGATTTTTAATTTTTGATCTTTTAATTTTAGAATCTTGGATTTTTTTAAATTTGTGATCTTTGGATTTTTTAATTTTTGATTTTTATATTTGTTATATTTTGGCTTTTCATTTTTTAATTTTGGATTTTTTAAATTTTGAATTCTTGGATTTTTCTAATTTTGGATTTTTTATAATGGTGAAGGGCTCAACACGCCACTAGCTCGAAGCAGTAATAGCCCCCACTCAATGCCTGATACCTTTCCCCCGCGCGCACCCATAATTTGTTATAATTTTTCAATTTTTTAATTCGGAATTTTTGTATTTTTTTTCCTAAATTTTGGATTTCTTTATCTTTTTAGATTTTGGATAAGCCTATAATCATTGAGTTGATTGTTTTCTGTGCAGTCCGTTCCGTCACAGCCCGACTAATTTCGTGACCATTATTTTTGTTCGTAACGCAAGTTTGGGTTAGCTCTCGATTTGCTCCTAGTGCGGCTAATTTCGGTAAACTTCCACTTGAGCATAACTAATGTCACTTCCTCCCTAATAATACGGCACATGGAGATCGTGTTAGGCAAAGACGTTAGGTTAGGAACGTTTATGTTAGTTTAGGAGGCGATGAAATTGGTTACGTTATAGTCCGTGATTCGTGGACCACAGTTTGGGGAACACTGCTCTAGATGAACGAGTCATTGCCTCTGAGATAATATGCTATTAATACAACAAGCATATTGACGATGAAATCTGATGACGTGTTCTCGTTCGATCTAAAACGAGATATATACTGCAGGAATTATTTATTTCATTTCATTTCATCAAGCAAACAGCAGCGCGTGAGGTTAAAGTAAAGTGTATATATCCTGCAGAATGGAGCCGGAACTTAATTCTGAGAGTACTAAGATTGAAATTAAGGAAGAGATTTATCAAATACAACCAAAGTGTGAATTTGAAACCTTTACATTACCGGAGATAAAATGTGAGAACACAGACCATAACGATTCCACAACTTATAGCCCGATTCACACTTTGAAGCAAATTTCAGGAGTAAAAAATGAAGAAGAGGGTCAGCTGATGCAATCAGATTCTTCTGCTGAATGTACAGGCACATCTGGTGGAAACAGTAACAAACTTTTCGAGTGTGATAACTGTAGCAACAAAAGAAATTTGCTCATCCATACTGAATATAAACGATTCATATGTGATATATGTACCAAGAAATTTTCTGAACAATGGCAACTGAAAAACCATATGCTCACTCACACTGGACAGAAACCATTCATGTGCGATATATGTACAAAGAAATTTTCCCTAAAAGGATATCTCAGAAAACACATCATGATCTCTCACACAGGAGGAAAACAATTCTCATGTAATATATGTACCAAGAAATTTTCCGAAAAAAGGCATTTGAAAACACATATTCTCACTCACACTGGACAAAAACCATTCTTGTGTGATATATGTACCAAGTCATTTTCAGGACGAGGGACTCTAAAGAAACATATGCTCATTCACACTGTACAAAAGCCATTCTCTTGCGATGTATGTACCAAGGAATTTTCTCAAAGAAGGTATCTGAAGTCACATCTGCTCACTCATACTGGCTACAAACCATTTTCTTGTGATAAATGTACGAACAAATTTTTGGTAAAAAGGCATCTCAAAAATCATCTGCTCACTCACACTGGATATAAACCATTCTCGTGCGATATATGTACTAAAACATTTTTCTATGAAGAACAACTCAAAAGACATATGCGTAGTCACAGTGAACATAAACCATTCTTGTGTGATATATGCACCAAGACATTTTCCGAAAAAGGGCATCTCGAAAGACACATGATCACTCACACTGGAGAAAAACCATTCTCATGTGATATATGTCCTAATAAATTTTCCGATAAAAGGGGTTTGAAAAAACACATGCTCACTCACACTGGACAATAAACATTCTCGTGTGCTATATGTACCGGTGGGAAAGCTGAAAAAATTGTTGAAGTCTGTGGCATCATCAATTAATATCAAAATTCGACTAATTTTAACTGTGATGTTTCCAGTAGTTCTATACAGTTTTCAAAGATATACTTTAAACAAACAAGACAGGAAGAAAACGAACAGTTTTGAGTTGGAACTCAAAAGACTATTAAAAATGTTGTGGTCAGAAAGAAAAAAAAATCTATCATTATCGAGGCAGATAAATTGAACATATTCACTCGAGGCCATGGAAGGGATAAGAAGAGGCAGGAAAAGAACATGGAACCAGGGATACATACTACCATGAGTTGGAAATGAAGGGACTTTACAACAGCCACACAAGACAGAGGTCAGAGGAGAACCAATGTTGATAAAGCAGTGGAAAATTGAGCAATAACAAACACATCTTAGGGGTAGCAAGGTCCCTCCTATCTTGCTGGAAAATCCCTGTGGATTTCTTAGGAGTCTCATGTAACACAAACGAAATACTACTAAGAACTCCGTGGCTGTACATCCCTTAAGGGACAAGGCCTACCACCCGACCGCTGCATCATCTCCCATAGGTAGATGACATGACTGGGAAGCATGTGGTCAGCATGCTGACATTCACAGCCATTAATGGTGGTTTCCATGACCAATTTTTTTTTATCACGAGGCTGAGTGCACCTTGTTCCTACCTACCCTACCTACGTTAGAAAAATCCAAGGTACCGGGGATAGAACTCAGGCCAACGGATCTGTAGTCAGCAACACTAACCACTTGACCCTGCCAGCAGTCACGAAATAGTACTAACAAACAAAAACAAAACAAAAAAGAAACTGATAATGTTGTGGATCATATTGAGACTTCCTTCCATAATAGAAGATATTTGTGAATATACATTATAATGCTTAAGGACAAAATGGCTGTTCCCTGAATTAATTATTTAAACATTAAAACAAACTTAATAAAGAACAAGGTGAAAACTATTGCTTCAACTCTATGTACATACTTGTTATATTAAAGATTCATTAATATATTATGGAAGAAACCAGCTCTCTGCATGTAGTAAACTAGGAGGTGCCCGTGGCTTCGCCCACGATAATTCTTTTAAAAATTAAAAATTAAGAGTATAATAATTATTAAAGCATTATATTTATTCACACTTGCACGCGAAGCCATTAATAATATTAATGAAACAGCTAAAATTCCGGCTTCAGAGAACATTCTACAATTAAAAAGCGCCCCCTGGTAAAACTATATCAGAATCGATTATGCAGTTCCAAAGGAACCTGTATAATAAACACATAATACTTTTTTTTCAACTGTTTATTGACATGAATATGATGTGAATTTTATTTCATCGATTCAGTGTAATTTTCAGAAATTATATAATGTTTCAAGGGAAGGAATGGTTTGTTTGGATTATTATTATCAGCGATATTTCAAGAGTTAAACCATCAATATTTTACTGCTGATGCCTCCGGCTTCGCCCGCCATTATTCATCCTCACCAGGATTTTTTAAAGAAATTTACACTGGTAGATTATAAAAAATGTTTGAGGTTCAGAGCTAAGAAAATTGTAAGTAAAAATAAAATTAGAATATTTGTTCATTTCGCTTAGGCCTTATATAATAAAGAAACGGGTTTCTTAATTTTGTAGTCGTCATGAAAGTTTACACTGCGAGAGACGAACATCGCTGAGTATACCCGATGTCTCACGAAGCGGGCGAGCAAGCACGCTATTTAGGGCCGTTGAATTGTATAAGAGTAGATTTTGCTGCACAGACAGACAAACACTTCCTCTTATTATTACAGATTATTAAAGCATTGCCTTAGTATTAAATGAAGTTTTTATGGAAAGAAAATGCTAAGTCACTTTTTATAATTTGTTTTTGTTGCCATCTGTTAGCTTATGTAGTGGGTTATACAGTATCAATTAATGCAACGATATTGAATGATTATAATTCCAGGGTGCGCAGGCAAAGAGAGTTAAGTCCACTTTCTTGTTACTGAGAATTAGAGTGACTTAACACACTATACCAGCCCAACATAGCTTTAGAGATGGATAAACCTATGAGGCACACATCCATAACTACCGTACAATTTTGAATATGACTTACTGGACTTAACACAAATGTAGAGATAATTTTTATCAATAACTCTATGGACATATCTCAATTTTTTTTAGGATGGTGGACTTAACTCTCTTTGCCCGCGCACCCTGGAATTGTAAGAAAGACTACATTAAATTCAATAATGTACAAGATATTTAACTAGAATAATTCATCACCTCCCTAATTAATACAAGGAAGACTATAGTATTTCCACAAGTCAACACTATGCTGTATATGACAATGTCATCACTTGGGCCCGGATTTGAAGGTTATAACTAGAGACAGGCAAAATATGAAATTTCATATTCTAAAATATGGCTACTAGCGCTCTGAAAACTCGGATCTTTACAAATCACGAAGTTTAGATGGCAATGCAAGCAAGAAAAAAGTTCATGTTTCATAATATTTTGGTAAAATCTTCATATTTCGTGAAAATCTTCATAAAGCTTCATATTTTGTATGATTTGCAAATTCTCCCTTCATTAATACTTATTTGACAAATGAATCAAGTTTTCCACATTATTAAAATGTTTTGAAAAATTTCCCTGGAATTGCATCTCAAATCCCTAAACCGCTAACTCCAGAAAGCTAAGACATTTGGCAACACTTCTAACTGTTAAGAGGTACCGTACACCATTCCGCTCTAATAATAGCCTACTTCCATTATGATCGGGAATGGAATTTCTACATATTGAGTGGAGGTAGTCAAAATTTTTGCATTCCGAAAGCTAACTTGACAGCAAGGGTGGGGGTAGGGGATGTTTACAGTTAGAGGAACCAGCTCACTAGCAGGGAGGAGGGAATATTCATTTATGTGTTGTTTGCGATTCGTGGTGATTTGGATCGTGTGCCTAAATCTGGAATGCGCAATTGGTGACAGAGTTAAACTGTTTTAAAACAGATGGAACGATTGTTATGTGCACATTTTGTAACAAAAGTGTTAAGTATGGAATATAGTCCTTTTTATTACCTGTGTAATATTATCTAAAGACAAATTTGTACTAACATTCAAATTATGTTTACGCTACATTTGATATCTTGGGAAAGAACAAATATAAGATGCATCTTCGCATGAGACATATCCCGGCCAGCCCTCCCCCAGTGAAGCAATTCATTTTATGCCGTGATCTAGCGAATTCTTTGAGGATGAATAGGCTGACAAACCGTTGGGTACAAGGCACATATTCTCGCATTTAATATTTGGTACAAGGGGCGCTCTGGAATTTTTAATATTTGGTACAAGGGGTGCTCTAGAATTTTTAATATTCGGTACAAGGGGCACTCTAGCAGTTTTAATATTTGTTACAAGGGGCACTCTCGCATTTTTAATATTTGGTACTGTCGGGAGTGTCGGCGACAATATACAAGGATAGTTTGTCACCTGCTTCCCTGAGAAACAAAATGTGAATATTGAGTGATCGAGTGGGCGGAGCTTAAAGTGCACTTAATATTTGGCTTTCGCCGTTATCTTTATTCTGAACAAATGGGTGACTGAATTACATAATAATTTTGTTATTAATTTATTTCTTAATACTGGTATCTGCAAACACAAAGTTTCAGCTGAAACAACACACAAATATTGAAAATTAAAATTAAAAAGACACACACACAGTTCAGACGTTTCTTACCGACAGAAGATGTACTTTTTGCCAGAAAACATTGAAAAGCTGCTTTTATCTTATTGTAATAAATATTAGTTGATGTGATGATGTGATGTGAAAAATGTAGGTGAATAGAATATTGTGAATATTTAACGTATTAATTACCAGTTAACTAGTGTTTTTATTTTACCCTCTCATTGTGAATATGGTAGATATTCCTTTGTGTGTTGTCTTAAATCAAATAACAAATATTCAGATGATAAAATTGGTGATTTATTGCATTTCATAATATTTTTAATTTTTTTCTTCATAATTTCATATTTAGCATAAATAAATTTCATATTTTGGCAAAATTTTCTTCATATTGTGCCTGTCTCTAGTTATAACCTATTTTTCCCAAGCTTCCTAATTAGAACATTTTAGCATATTTTTCCATTTCATGCACCTTGCTTCCGAATATATGAATCTTATAGAACCAAAAAAGGGCTAAATCAGACTTAAGGGCCTAAAAGAGGCTGAGGACTTTTACTGAAAAACTGTGGGCTAAAGAGAACTTTTGCTGAAAAACTAGGGCTAAAGTGGACTTGCAGAAGAACATGAATTTTAAACAGATTTTCCTATGCATCAATTGGAAAAAATCTCAGCGTTACGAAAATGAGCCTTGCACCATTAGGAAAGTACACAAAATGAAATAAAATATTCCGAAAATGACCCTTGGACCAAAACTGGTTTATCTCATGTACTATAATGCTCCCTAAACTTAAATAGATGGATTTTTCTCTTCACCGCTCAGCATTCGCTCATGGTGTAGTGGTTAAGGCTGCTGGTTACAATGCTAGTGGTCACGACACTGGTGGTCGCGGGGTGGGGGAGAATATATCCCCCCGAAATTAAAAAAAAAGGCTATATATGCACTCTAAGCGGCCAGTTTTATAAACTAATTATATATAACTGTATGTTTGAGTGTCCATTCTTGATTGCTTTAACAAAAGTTAGTTGTTAAATTTTCACTTGACAAGCAAACTTAGATTTACCTTTGGTAATCCGGACGGCCGTTTCGCACTATTTTAGTGCATCATCAGCGGTTTTCGAACTGCTACTGGTGGGTGCCTGTGTTGTACACCTAGGTGGTGTGGGTGTTGCGTTGGTCTTGAGGTGGGAGTGGGAGTATTTGGCGGTGTTTGAATGTCAGGTATCGTGTCAAAAAGTGTGTGTGATTTGAAGTGTAGTTGGTCATTCAGTATAGATGTGGGGTGATTTTTTGTGTGTTTATATATTTCTAGTTGTTCTATTGTGTTTAGTTTGCGACTTTTGTGGAGTGTGTGGAGAATTTCCATGTTCGTGTCTATGTTGGTGTAATTGTGGTTTGTGTCAAGTAGGTGTTCTGCATAATTTGATTTTCTGTTGTGGGGGTGTTTGAGTGCTTTTATGTGTTCTTGGAATCTTGTTCTAAAGGATCTGCCAGTTTGGCCTATATAGAAGTTGGGACAGTTATTGCATTTCAGTTTGTATACTCCAGTTTTGTTGTAGGTGTCCATTTGTGTGCTTTTCCTTGTTAGGTGTTTCTTTAGCGTGTTGTTCGTTTTGTAGGCTATGTTGTACTTGAGTTTTTTGAAGGTTGATGCTGTTTTGTGAGTTTTCTTACCGTAGTATGTTAGTGTGATGAACTTCGTTTTTGGTTCTTGGGTTTGTGTGTGTTCTTTTAGCTTGTGTTTAGTGTTTCTTAGTATTCTATCTACTGTGCTGGGGTTGTAACCATTTTCTTGGGCTATGTATTTGATGGTGTTTAGTTCATTTTTGAAATCTTCCATCTCCATTGGTATATTGAGTAGGCGGTGAACCATGAAGTGGTAAGCTGCGTGTTTGTGTTGGGCAGGGTGGTTGGATGAGTCGTGTATAGTTGTTACTGTGGTTGTGGGTTTCCTGTAAATTTTGAATTTGTGTTTATTGTCTGTTTTGGTGATTGTGACATCTAAGAAGTTGATGGCTTTGTCTTCTTCTGTTTCCAGTGTGAATTTCATAGATGTGTGTATCTTATTGATGTATGTGTGAAGCTGTTCGACCTGTCTTTTGTTCCCATTGTACATCATTAGGACATCGTCGACGTACCTGTACCAATATATGATTTTGTTTGCGTGTTTATTTACTTCTGTGTTGAGTATGTACTTTTGTTCAAGATTGTGTACATATATTTCAGCTAGTATGCAGGAAATGGGAGACCCCATAGGGAGGCCTTCAGGTTGTTTGTAGAACTTGCTGTTGTATGTGAAGTAGTTTTGTTGTGTAATAGTTCGTGTGATGTTGATTATTTCGTTTATATGTTCTTGTGGAGCCTTGTTGTCTTTTAACATTTGTTCCAGTATTTCAAGTGTTTCTGTTATGGGGACTTTTGTGTATAGGTTTGTGATGTCAAATGATGCAATTGTTGCGTTGTGGGGAATTTCAATATCCTTAATGTTGTTGACTAATTCAATGTTGTTTTTGACAGCTCTGTGGTTTTTAAGTTTGCTTGTCAAGTGAAAATTTAACAACTAACTTTTGTTAAAGCAATCAAGAATGGACACTCAAACATACAGTTATTTTAACGCCGCGACACGTCTACTCGTCCATAAATTTCGAACCGCCAGGATGGACTGCCTGAAAACTTCCCTCAACATATCCTTCAACCAACAATGTCTTCATAATAATATCACTCCTAAATACGCCCGTATAAACATCAAAAACACCTCCCATGCAGCAAAAAAGACAAAACAAACAGCTCAGTTAACATACATAAAAAACAGTATCAAAGAACTATATGCAAAGAAAGACACACTCAACAAAAAGGCCTACATGCTACACCTACAACTCTCCAACATCCTACACATTTCCCAGTTCAATGAAATCTTATCACACACGGAAATCGTAACAAATAAAATGGCCCTGAACATAAAACAGAAACATAACCTAAAACTAACGAAGCTAAAAGCCGAACAAAAAATCACGTACACAACAGAGCATAAGTTCCACACACAAACACGCAACTTCACAAACGTTCATTTCACCAAAAACGAAATGAACCTCGTAAATAAAGGCCTAAAACACAACATCCAACACAACACCAACAAACCATCACATCACTCTAGTGTGATCATAGACACAGAAACTGCAGTACAGTATACTAAAGTACAACACCAAGAGTACATCAGACAAGACATAAAACGAAACATAAACACAACCAGAAACACTAACACCACAACATCTCAGGAACTGAAAACACTACAGAACATCAAAAAGAAACAACAAGAACATAACCTCACATTTGTGAAAGCAGATAAAGGGAACTGCACCGTAATCATGAACTCTGAAGACATTCACAAGAAAACACTCTCATACTTTGAAGACAACAATATTATAGAACTGCCCCAAGACCCCACAACACAATACCACACAACAATAAAGAACATCATAAACCAGAGTACACATACCATACCAAACAACAAAAAACCTTATCTGAAACAAATAAAGCCTGAGGCACCAAAACTCAATGCCCTCCCGAAAATTCATAAAGCTGAGGTCCCAATCAGACCTGTTATCAACTACACAATGGCACCAGCATACAAAATAGCTAAACACATGGAACACATAATAAGATCAAACATTGTATTCAAAAACCACAGAGCTGTCAAAAACAACATTGAATTAGTCAACAACATTAAGGATATTGAAATTCCCCACAACGCAACAATTGCATCATTTGACATCACAAACCTATACACAAAAGTCCCCATAACAGAAACACTTGAAATACTGGAACAAATGTTAAAAGACAACAAGGCTCCACAAGAACATATAAACGAAATAATCAACATCACACGAACTATTACACAACAAAACTACTTCACATACAACAGCAAGTTCTACAAACAACCTGAAGGCCTCCCTATGGGGTCTCCCATTTCCTGCATACTAGCTGAAATATATGTACACAATCTTGAACAAAAGTACATACTCAACACAGAAGTAAATAAACACGCAAACAAAATCATATATTGGTACAGGTACGTCGACGATGTCCTAATGATGTACAATGGGAACAAAAGACAGGTCGAACAGCTTCACACATACATCAATAAGATACACACATCTATGAAATTCACACTGGAAACAGAAGAAGACAAAGCCATCAACTTCTTAGATGTCACAATCACCAAAACAGACAATAAACACAAATTCAAAATTTACAGGAAACCCACAACCACAGTAACAACTATACACGACTCATCCAACCACCCTGCCCAACACAAACACGCAGCTTACCACTTCATGGTTCACCGCCTACTCAATATACCAATGGAGATGGAAGATTTCAAAAATGAACTAAACACCATCAAATACATAGCCCAAGAAAATGGTTACAACCCCAGCACAGTAGATAGAATACTAAGAAACACTAAACACAAGCTAAAAGAACACACACAAACCCAAGAACCAAAAACGAAGTTCATCACACTAACATACTACGGTAAGAAAACTCACAAAACAGCATCAACCTTCAAAAAACTCAAGTACAACATAGCCTACAAAACGAACAACACGCTAAAGAAACACCTAACAAGGAAAAGCACACAAATGGACACCTACAACAAAACTGGAGTATACAAACTGAAATGCAATAACTGTCCCAACTTCTATATAGGCCAAACTGGCAGATCCTTTAGAACAAGATTCCAAGAACACATAAAAGCACTCAAACACCCCCACAACAGAAAATCAAATTATGCAGAACACCTACTTGACACAAACCACAATTACACCAACATAGACACGAACATGGAAATTCTCCACACACTCCACAAAAGTCGCAAACTAAACACAATAGAACAACTAGAAATATATAAACACACAAAAAATCACCCCACATCTATACTGAATGACCAACTACACTTCAAATCACACACACTTTTTGACACGATACCTGACATTCAAACACCGCCAAATACTCCCACTCCCACCTCAAGACCAACGCAACACCCACACCACCTAGGTGTACAACACAGGCACCCACCAGTAGCAGTTCGAAAACCGCTGATGATGCACTAAAATAGTGCGAAACGGCCGTCCGGATTACCAAAGGTAAATCTAAGTTTGCTTGTCAAGTGAAAATTTAACAACTAACTAATTATATATGTAAGTTATTTAATTTTTTTGAAGTGAAACTTCTTTAGCCACGGTAGGGATAAATACAGAGCTTTTGTCACACTCAAAATCGCCACGAACTTAGTGAGGTGTGATGGAAAGGACTGCACAGAAAACAATCAACTCAATGATTAGGAGTAATCAAAATAAAATACTCAAAGGGGAAACTAACAATGGAAGGTGATGGAAAGGAAATTTTTCAGACCTAGTACAAACACCTGCAAATGGGAATAATAGTAGTAGTAGTGGTGGCGGCGGCGGCGGTGGTAAAATAACAATAGTAATAATAATAATAATAATACTTACTTGCTCAATGGCAATAGACAATTCCTAAGCAAGCTAAAGGAATATTATCTATTTTATGGAACCCGGAGGTTCATAACCACGCTTAAAAAATTACACAAAAAAATTAAAGATCCAAAATAAAAAAAATCAAAGATTTAAAAAATTGAAAGTCCAAAATTAAAAAAATCCAAAATGAAAAATCTGAAAATCCAAAATTAAAAAATCGATAAGTTAATCCAAAATTAAAAAATTCAAATAATTAAAATTTCAAAGATCAAAAATTTAAAAAATCCAAAATTCCAAAATTTAAAAATTCAAAGATCCAAAATTTAAAACATCCAAAATTAAAAATTAAACATTCCAAAATTAAAAAACGAAAATATCCGAAATTTAAAAAAAATTAAAAATTTAAATATAATAAAATCCAAAATTTAAAAAAAATAAAAAAAAAAATAACAAATTCAATGATCGAAAATTTATAAAGTCCAAAATTTAAAAATTCAAAGGTTCAAAATTAAAGAAGTCCTAAAACCCAATATTAAAAAGTCCAATAATACAAAACTGAAAGATCTAATAATCAAAAATTGAAAAAATAAAATTATGTTTGACTTCTGTCGCGTGGCGTTCCAGCATTCTTTCTATCTATTCAAATCCCCCCCCCCCCCCGAAAAAAATTTGCGTCCACCACTGGGTCAGGAGTTGGAATCCTGGTCGATCCAAAATTTACTGTTAGGAATAGGTCCCAAATAGGTAGTTAGGGCGAAGAGAAGATGAGAGAAAGGGAGGAAGAGAGAGATAGTAAAATTAATAGAAAAAGGAAATAAAGGAAAAATAAATTTTACGTTCGCTTAAAAGACATTTCCACGAGGCATTGCCTCTTAGATAATAGCAACAACCATTAACCAGCTACTGACAGTGAAATTGGGGATTGCTGCTGTAATAATTATAATTAATTCACTCTAGTTCATTACGCGAAAAGCGTGTCTTGAAAATAAGGTGGGTATGATACAGAATGGAGCCTGAACATATTTCAGGGTATACTAAGATTGAAATTAAGGAAGAGATTTCTCAATCACATCCAAAATGTGAACAAGAACCTATTGCATTCGATACAATAATGATACCAGAAATCAAATGTGAGATCGGAGATGAAAACGATTCCACATCATGCTTGGATGAGATTTCAGGTGATTATCATATAAATAATGAAGAAGGTGATCAGCTAATGCAATCAGACTCACCTGCTTTATGTGAAAGCACATCCTCTGCTGGAAACGGGAAACAGCGTACCAACAAACTTATCTCGTGTGATATATGCTCCAAGACATTTTCCAAAAGAGGGAATCTCAACACACATATGCTCATTCACACTGGACAAAAACAATTTTCATGTGATATATGTATGCAGAAATTTTCCGTAAAAGGGCATCTGAAAACTCATATGCTCACTCACACTGGTCATAAACCATTTTCGTGTGACGTATGTAGTAAGAAATTTTCCCAAAGGGGACATCTGAATGTACATCTGCGTACTCACACTGGACATAAACCATTCTCGTGCGATATATGTAACAAGAAATTTTCCGATGGAGGAAATCTCAAAAATCATATGCTCACTCACACTGGTCATAAACCATTCTCGTGTGAAATATGTACAAAGACATTTTCCAGAAGAGAGCCTCTCAAATTTCACATGCTTACTCACACTGGTCACAACAAATTCTCGTGTAATATATGTGCCAAGAAATTTTCCCGGATGTATGATCTGGAAAGACATATGCTCATTCACACTGGACTTAAACCATTTTCGTGTGATGTATGCTCCAAGAAATTTTCCGGAAGAGGGAATCTCAACGCACATCTTCTCATTCATACTGGACATAAACCATTCTTGTGTGATGTATGCATGAAGAGATTTTGCCGAAAAAATGAACTGAAACGACATATGATCACTCACACTAGACAAAGAACATTCTCATGTGATATATGTTCCTATAAATTTTCCTCAAAAGGGAGTCTCGGAACACATCTGCTCAGTCATATTATACAACAACGTTTGTAATGTATGCACCAAGAAATTATCTCTAAAAGCCATTTACTCACTCATGAGAAGAACGCTCTCTCCTAATGTAAATAGTGTAACAAGCGTTTTCTTTTGCGTGAGACTGTGACAACTGCAAACTGACATCGTGATCTTGTATCTGAAAGCCGAGATTTTCTTCATAAAACACCTGATTGTCATACATATTTTGTTATAGATCATTCTATGGAAATGTTTGCGATATTTACTTTGCTAAATTGTGAAGAACCTTGTGATTGGATGTTAATGGTGTGGAGTCACATCTTAGAACAGATAGAATGCTGGGTAAAAAGGTTGACAACCACAACAAAGCATGCAATATATGTAATATGACACATTAATAAAATGAGAGAACTAATATGACTGTTCCTAACCTAATGGAACCTGTCACTATTCCTAACCTAATTGCCCCTTACCTAGGATAAATCCAAATTGTACCGTTCCATGATACATGATGCAAGAGAGCATAGTTGATCATCCCACTTTGATGAAGAAAGAAAAGAAAGGGGAAAAAAAACCATTACATCGTCTATGCAAACCTGCACATGCGAGATAGGGCCCTCGACAATGGGACTTTGTGTTAATGAAGTAATTGTTGGTTATTTTTTCAATTGAGATACACATGGAGGATATTTATATTCCTTTGTTGAACGTTTCTGCATTATAATTTGTTAGATTCAAATAATTATCTTTCTGTGTGAACTGTAAAACTAAAAAAAAAATATGAAATATGATTGACGGGACGAAGTAATTGTTTTGGATTATTTTTTTGTCATTCTCTTTATTACTTACATTAATTCCTGAAACAAATCAAATTATTCATTACTAGTTCATTTTCCATTGTCTAATGTTCATCTCTATATATAAAAGCCAAAACCCACTGACTCACTGACTGATCACGGTTTCTCAAAAACTATACAGCCTAGGAACGTGAAACTTGGTACACATATTGCTACTAGGCTCTAGATGCGCACTAAGAAAGGATTTCAAAATCGTTGGCCTCTAAGGGTCTATAAGGGCCAAAATAGGGTTGTAAAGTTATGATATTCACCAAAAGGAATTCATACTGCATGTACACAATCCCCATGGCAACATTATTTTTTTTAAACTACACAGGTGGCTTGGCATGACACTATGATTTCATGTAGACCTAATAGATATAAAATTATGAGAAAGGCTATCAATATAATTCCTATAAATGATTACCAACTATTTTGTGACACGAAGTAAATTTAGAAGGTCCTGGGTTCTATTATTAAGAGTTGAACTCTTTTCTTATAGTTAGCTTAGGACTATATTACGAAAGGTAGTTCATACAATATCATTAGATATAATTTCCTGATTAATTTTCATTTACCATATCATCTCTCTATCTTTACCTTAGTACCTCTCCCTTTTGGGGTCTTTTAAGCGACCCACGTTGCCCGGGCCTTACTGAGCCGCGACCTGTCGGGAGAGGGATTATCTATGGATCATATACATACTTTCTTGACCAGACAAGGACATAGAGGGCCTCCCGGATGAGTGATCAATCCAATGCAGGGGCCACCTCCGATACAACACAAACACATAGGACGAGATACATCATTCACACACTCACTCTGAACAAGGCGAGGATGGGATGAGGATGATAATGGCTACCAGATGATATCCGGGGACCACTAGGGCCTAAAGTTACCAGAGCCTAAAGCTACCAGACATTTGTCTCAAAGGTGAGGAAAAATCCCAGAAAACCCCTACCTAGGTAACTTGTCCTGCCCGGAGCCCGCTGCAAGAGAGGAGAGAACGCATCCCCTACGCCCAGCTATTGACTGCATGTTTGCCAAAATTGAAACGATTAAATTATAAGACATAATCAGAGTAGGCTAAATTACGGGTGGAGGAGTACGTGGTATATAAATACGTCCACCGTGTTGGCTGATGATTTATAGAAGTTCATTGAATCGACTTTAAATTGTGTTCACTTAACCTTATACACATAAATCTAACAATGCGAAGCATTGATGGGTCAGCTAGTTAACCATAAAAGCAAAAAGAAACATTCACAATGGATCTTTTGAATCCCTGTTATTATTGTTGTTATTCCAATTTAGCATATCCGATATCAATTTATATTATACCTGAAATAATCTTCAAGTCTTGAAAGCAGCAAACAACCTTTTTGAAGTAAAACTTCTTTAGTGGCGGTAGTGGGTAAATCGGGAAAATCAGTCACACTAAAACAGTCACGAAATCAGTCACACTAAAACAGTCACGAAATCAGTCACAATCAGTCACCATGAAATCAGTCACAGTCAGTCACACTCAAAACCGAACGAAATTACTTACTTGTTTCGGTGCGGACTGCACAGAAAACAATCAACTCAATGATTAGGAGTAATCAAAGGACATTTTTCAGACCTTACTTCCTCAATGGCAATAGACAATTCCTAAGCAATCTAAAGGTATATTATCTATTTTATGGAACCCGGAGGTTCATTACCGCGCAAATCCAAAATTAAAAAATACAAATTTGCAAAATTAAAAATTATAACATCCAAAACTTAATAAATAATAAAATAAAAAATTTGAAAATCCAAAAAAAAAAAAAAATAAATAAAAAAATAAACAATTCAAAGATCGAAAATTAAAAAAATCCAAAATTAAAAAGTCCAAAATGCAAAATTGAAAAAAAAACCCAATATTAAAAAGTCCAATAATGCAAAATTGAAAAAATCCAAGAATCAAAAATTGAAAAAATAAAATAAAGTTTTACTTCTGTCGCGTGGTGTTCCACACACACTTTTTTTTTAAACAGATTAAATGCTGTTCATTTTAATATAATTACAGATTGAGTGTGTTTTAATGTCCAAGCAAAGCCCAGCCCCTGCATACAGTTTTTGCCTGCAGTGTCGGCTCGTAGCTAATATTATTGAGGTGCTGCTCCAGAATTTTTTTAGCCTTTGTTTTAAAATTGTGTAACAGGAAATATATGTATATTAAAAATAAAACTTATTCAGAAACTTGATAAAACCCTAAAAGAACAAACTAAAATTTTGTATACTTACATTGATATAAATTGTTACTGTTAAAGTTTGATCTATTCGTTTAAAAATGAAATCCATTCTGCTTGTTTTAATTTCCGCGAATAGATCAATAATTTGCTCCTTGATCTGCCATGGTAAAGTTAAATAAAAGAACCGAAAAAATGAATAAAATAGAATAGCTGGAAACAAGATAATAATATAATATAATTATTCTACACTTAGTCATATTATATTAAAGGAAGTACAGAAGAATATAATAGCATTGTCCCCTAATTTTAAAATCTGCACCGACAAAGAACAGGTGCTCTTGTGGTTTCGTGGATTTCCTCAGTGTTGCCGTTGTCATTCACCACTTCAAATGAAGTAATCGTGCTGTTGTACGAATATGGCAACATTGTACTGGACTGCAGACAAAGTGTTAATATGCCTAATTATTTTTCTATTTAATGATTGACAGGTCGAAGAGGATTAGGGTGGCAACAGGTAGAGGCATTTCTTGGAAAAAAAAAAAAGACGCACCCACAATGTATGCATTGTGCTGGTGATATTGTTATGAAGAAACATAAGTGCATGTTTCTGATAGTTGCGTTGGAATTTTAAACTGAATTTTATGAAAATGTAGAAAGAAGGAATTTTTATTTGACAAGCCGGGAAAATTTTTTGATGAGAAGAGAAATCCCCCATCCTCTCCATTAATTTAAACCCTGGACATTGGCCTTAAAAAGAAAACAAACATGCTAATAAATCAAATACGAGCGAATAAATAAATATAAAAACCTTAACTTTTCCTGGTGAACATGGCAAAGTCCTTATTTCTAAATACAGAGGCGAGGCTCCTACTTCTAACTACTGGGGGGGGGGAAGTGTCTGTCGCAAAATAACAACAGCTGCAGCAGCTAGGGAACCTAAGTCCAAAGATGATGATGATGATGATGATAATAATAATAATAATAATAATAATAATAATAATAATAATAATAATAATAATTATATTTATTATCACCTGCACACTACTATCAGGTGTGAACGGAAATAGGAGATGATCATGTGGCAAGAGACATTATGCATGGGCTTGCATGAAGCACGCATGGAAGAGGCACAGCAACTAGGCGTAGGCGCACTGGTGTGAATGCAGCTTACTAGAGAGACTTTGATGATAGTGCAGAATATTTGTACGACTCATTCTTTCTCTGATAATACTTATAACATAGCAAAGACTAAATTCAGAACTTAATGCATATTTGTGCGCATTTTACTATTATTATCCAGCTAAGCTACACACTGGCAGTGAAATAGAGCATCACTAAACTAGTAATACTACAAGACATCTTTGATTACTACAAAAATAACATTGATTGCAGTGGTTACACTAAACGTACTTGTGAATGAAAGATTTATGATAAATAATGGAGTCTGTACTTAAATCGGAGTTTACTAAGATTGAAATTAAAGAAGAGATTCTTCAAACAGAACCAAATTGCGAACATGTGCCCATTACATTGGCCACAATACAGAAACAAGAAGTCAAATGTGAGAACATCGATCACAACGATTTTACAGCATGCAGCAGCGTTCACAACTTTCAGCAGATCTCAGGAGTTCATGAAGGAAATAATGAAGAAGAAGATCCGCTGTTTCAACCAGATTCACCTGCTGTATGTACAAGCACATCCTCTGATGGAAACGGGAAACAGCTTACTCTTACTGCAAACAAATTTTTCTCATGTGATATAAGTAAAACAATTCTCGAAAGAAGGGACCGACATCTGCTTACTCACACGGGTGATAAACCATTCTCGTGTGATATATGTAGCAAAGTCTATACCAATAAAGGGAATCTCAATATACATTTGCTCACTCACACTGGTAATAAACCGTTCTCCTGCGATATATGTACCAAACAGTTTTTCCATAGAGGGCATCTCAATGCACATCTGCAAACTCACACTGGACATAAACCTCTCTCGTGTGATATATGTAATAAGAAGTTTTCCCATAGAGGGCATCTCAATAAACATCTGCTCGCTCACTCTGGACATAAACCGCTCTCGTGTGATGTATGTAGTAAAAAGTTTCTCTTTAGAGGGAACCTCGAAAGACATATACTCACTCACACTGGACATAAACCATTCTCCTGTGATGTATGTTGTAGGAAATTTTCCGAAAAAGGGATTCTCAAAACACATTTACTCATTCACACAGGAGAGAAACCTTTGTCGTGTGATATATGCACTAAAAAGTTTTCAAGAAGAGGGGATCTCAAAACACATCAGCTTAATCACACTGGACAAAAACCCTTCTCTTGTGATAAATGTACTAAGAAATTTTCAAGAAAGATTAATCTCAAAACACATCTGATTACTCACACTGGACAAAAACCCTTTTTATGTGATATATGTACTAAGAAATTTTCAAGCAAAGGGAATCTCAAAACACATCAGCTTACTCATACTGGACAAAAGTCCTTCTCGTGTGATATGTGTCCCAAGAAATTTACAAGAAGGTGGGATTTTAATAGACATCTGCTGACTCACACGAAAAAAACCACATTTGCATGATATATGTTCGGAGATATTTTTTTAAAGGGGATAAAAATCATGTTGGTGAAATATAATATGTACCAAAAAATCTTCCGAAGAGGGATACAACAAAAGCCATCTTTTCACTCATGATGAGAACAATCTCTCCTAATGTAAAGTCTGTGTGAGACTGTTGCTACTTACTGTGAAAACTGACATGGTGACGAGTGATTGTTATTACTGCCAGTATTCTTAGACTAAGAGGTTCTTCATGTATGCATAAAAATATACAAATTCACAGCGTTACGAAAATTACACAAAATAAAATAAAATATTCCGAAAATGACCATTGTACCAAAACTGTTATTTCTCATGTACCATACATAATGCTCTCTAAACTTAAATAGATTAATTAAAATGTTTAATTTCCATGAGATAATATTAAATATGTAACAAACTTCCGCCTTAACCCTTAACACTTAACACACAACTTATCTTGATCCACTCAAAAACAGCATATATGCAGCAAGTTGTGTGTTAACTGTCAAGGGTTAAGGCGGAACTTTGTTACATATTTAATATTAAATAGATTAATTTTCCCTTCACTGATCAGCAATCCCTCATGGTGTAGTGGTTAAGGCTACGGGTTATGATGCTAGTGATCATGAGTTTGAATCCCTTTCGATCCAAAATTTACTATTAGGAGTAGGTCCCAAAGAGGCAGGTAGGGCAAGGAGAAGGTGAGAGAAAGGGAGGAAGAGAGAGGAAACAGAAGAGAAAAAGGGAATAAAGAAAAAATAATTTTTTCCCAGTTTCACCTTTTGCATTACTAGCAACGCTATCTAGGAGGAGATATTCAAAACCCTAATCCCTGAAATCCCAGGCAGGTCCCATTAAAGAGTTGGTGGGAGGAGCCTAGTGCGGGGAAATAAAAATATTCTTTCTTGTAACTTTATTCTTTGTTTTTTTTTAAAGCTATGATTGTTCATGTTTTGTCTTTTTTTTTTTTTAATTTGATTAACTCTGCGTCTAGGTTCATATAACTGTAGACTAAATAAATCTCCATGAAACTTCTATTATATATGCATTAACAAACATTTTTTCTAGGCTTATTTAGAAAGAAGTTAACTTACGTAGATTTACTTTGCTCTAATATTTAGGACTCATCAACTCCTACCTAGAAAATTAAGTTAACCTATTCACTATTACTTATGTCCCTTGGATCTTTAACACTTTATATATTGAAAAAAAAAAATGCAGAAAAGATTAATCTGGGAGAAAAAATGGAAATTCTGACCAACATCAAGAACTGAATCTATCCTGAAGGCCACTAATTTGAAGTAGGGCCTACTGACTGTTATCACTAGGGTTCAGATGTTTATGACCTAAAAAATGTAAAATTTGACTGCCAATATGCCCTTAAAAATTACTAAATCTGATACAAAAGTCCTAAATATGACCTGATATGAATAACGTCTTTTCAAGAATGTTTCAATTTAAAACGTTAAAGACACTAAATTATTACATCACATGAATTCAACTGGATAATTACTCTTTAACAATTTTGATAATGTACAGTTCTATTTTTAAAGAATTTGCTCTGGTTTGTTTTCTTCATCAGCTCTAAATACAGTTGGGAGCTGACAAAATGATCCGTGATTTGGTGGTGGCACGCAGGGGGAAGACGGTGTTGTACTATAACTTCAAGTGTAGGGGATCGCTGCTATTGGCTGCAGATAAGAGCCCCATAGTCCTGCTAGGGATCATCTCGTCAGCTCCCAACTGTACTTGTAATATTTTGTAGACCTTGCATGTCTCTATAAAATATGAACAATTGCATTAATTTTAAATTTAAGTTACCTATTAATTTGGCAAAAATATTAAAGTAATGAAATAATTTTCAAATTTAACTAGAACATGTAGTACATACACTGTATAGGCCTCATTGTTGTGCTCCTTTACTGACTTCATAACTGAAATATGACAAATTACCAAAAATTGCTAAAATATAACCAAGACCACAGCAATGACCAAAATATGACTTTATAGGCAAAATAAAAACAGCCTGATTAGGATAACAAGCATGCATTTCGTGTCTAATTTGTATTTATGATGAGTAGGGACCGGATTTTTAGGTTTTTACCTATTTTTTTCCTTACTTCCAAAACAAAAAGCGCTCATACACTTTTTCGAATCATGTCCATAGGATTCACCCACATTAATTCTGTAGTACCTAAAAATACCTAAATGGGGTAAAAAACCTAAATATACCTAAGCGGGATATAAAACCTAAAATATCTAATTTAGGCTGCTTTTTTGTCTTTTATGTCAGTTGAGATATCAATATTTTGCGGAGAGACAGAACTTTGTTGGGTTGACATTAATACCACCAGCGTTTCGTTCAACCCAATGTCGTCTAGGATGGACAGTATCAAGAGAGGAAGTGTAAGAGTACCGGCGTATTCCTTTTAAAATATTCGTACGAACAACCATTGTTGCCGTGTATGAACAAAGATATAGATTTCTGTGTTTTAAAGCGCTTGTTTGCCTTTAGTACAGCCCTGTCATTCATACTGAGTGGTCAAACTGGGAGTTTTAAGAAGACGTGTTAATTAGGCCGAAACAAATGAAATTGAGTTTATTACGGCAGTTATTGGCGATGACCTGAATTTCATATTTTCCCCTTCTTCTTCTTCTTCTTCTTCTTCTTCTTCTTTTCTTCTTCTGAGGTTACTTTATGACGTTGCACCCCGCGGGTTTCTACGTCTGCTCTGTCCTAAAGCAAGTTTATACAAATTTAAGTCAATTTTGTTAAGTTAAACTTTACAAGTATTATGTATTGAATCCTATGTAGCACATTCAAATTAATTAAACCAATTATTCTACCCGAAAATGATATTTTGGACAAAAAACCTAAAAAGAACTATTTCACCTGATGGAAAACCTAAAACAGTGTTTTTAAAAACCTACAAATCCGGTTCCTAATGATGAGAATGGAGGTCAGGAGCAAAAAAAACTCGTCATAATAATCCGAACGCTAGTTTTCACTAAAACACTCTCAGTTCTTCCTTCAGAACCGGGGAAATATTAAAACCATAAAGAAAAATAATTTTTATACTTTGAGGCTTTGGGTCCCTCGCAGCCCAAGTGCGGCAGCTCTGTGCCTCAGACCTTGAACATCCTTGCATTAACATTGTCACAATATTTTACTACAAGTAGGCTAAATGCATTATTCTTCTTGCATAAATGTTGTGAGTGTTCGAGGTCGGGTCCCTGCTGCCATGCTATTAAGATGAGCCAAATTTCATTTCTCATGTACTATAATGCTATCTATACTCAAATAGATTAATTTTCCCTTCACCGCTCAACAATTGCTCATGTAGTGGTTAAGGCGTAAATCTGTGGGGTAAATCGTCAAAAAATTAGTGAGGTGTGACTGAACGAACTGCACAGAAAACAATCAACTCAATGATTAGGCTTATCCAAAATGTAAAAAATCCAAAATTTAAGAAACTAAAAATTTAAAATTAAAAAATCGAAAATCCAAAATTAAAAAATTCAAAGATCAAAAACTCCAAAATCCAAAATAAAAAATTCAAAGATCCAAAACTCCAAAATAAAAAAAATAAAAAATCGAAAATTAAAAAACAAATATCCAAAATTTAAAAAATAAAAAAATTCAAAAATAAAACATCTAAAAATCCAAAATTTAAAAATAAAAGAATCCAAAATTTTAAAATCCAAAATCGAAAATTTAAAAATAAAAAAATCGAAAATTATAAAATTCAAAAAATAAAAATTTAAAGATCTAAAATTTAAAAAATCGAAAATTAAAAGAGCAAAAATAAAAAAATCCAAAATTTAAAAAGTCCAAAAACCCTACATTTAGAAGCCCAACAATCCAAAATTGAAAAAATCCAATAATCCAGAATTGAAAAAAAATAAAAAAAATAAAAACAAGTTTCACTTCTGTAGCGTGGCGTTCCACGCATACTTTTTTTTTATACATATTAAGCTTATGAGTTTCATAAAACCAGAACTATAGACCAGTGGTTTCTTGGTTACATCCACCGTTAGCATATTTAGGCCCCGTTACAGTTCTCTTTCCTCTTTTTTGCAGTTATTATTTTGGGTTTGTCATGCCAAGGCTAAAGAAGAAAGAGTGCTGCGCAGCAACAATAAATTAAACCAAAAGCACTTCGAAACCTACCTCAGTAGGTCTGCCTAAAGGGATTTTTTTTTCTGATATGTGAAAAGCGTGTAAGGACCAAGGAACATACAGGAATAGGGAGTAGGTTAACTTAATATTTCTATGTAGGAGTTGATGAGCTCTAAATATTAGAGCAAAGAAAATTTACGTAATTTAACTTCTGTGTGATAAAGAATAGAAATGTGTATATTAATGCATATATGATAGAAGTTTAATTGAGATATGTCTAGATTACATATAGTTTTATTAACCTAGATACAGTGTTTTGAAAAAAGTAACATGAACCATCATTGATTAAATATAAAAATAAAAAATCAATTCAGAAGAAAAATAATAATTTTAAAAGATATATACAGGGTGTTTCAAAAATACTTTTACAAACTTCGGCCATGGGTTCCTTACACTAAAAGAAGGAGAAAGGTTCATATGAACATATATCCCATTATCCTCTTTCTCGTTAGGAACTGTTAGGTACACTCATAAATCATCAACACACAAAAATCATAACAAATGCTCAAAATGTCCTCCTCTTGCTTCTAGACATGCATGCACTTGTCGAATCATTGACTGTTGCTCCCTTTCAAATACTCCGGGATGGTGTCGAATGGTTTCGCAGGCTTCCATGACACGTCAATGAAAAGTTTCTTCATCCGGGATGTCTGCTTAATAAACCAATAGTTTAAGGTGCCCCCAGAGATAAAAATCCAAAGGACTGAGGTTGGGAGAACGGGGTGGCCATGGAACAAGGAAACAAGGATTATGGGACATATGTTCATATGAACTTTTTACTTCTTTTGGTGTAAGGAACCCATGCCCGAAGTTTGTAAAAGTATTTTTGAAACACCCTGTTTATGTTGGTTACACTAATGCAATGAACACTTCATAATTTTGTATCATTGAGTAATGTAAGCTTATTCTTTTTATTTATAAACTCTGCCGTATATTTACATGGATTATAGTATTATTGTTTTATATATATTAACTAAATAAAAAGCTGCAGGCTGGATTTTTATGCCGGTTGTCTACCAAGAGCAAAGCTAACTTAGTTTAGCTTAGCTCATATACAGGGAAGGATTTCATATATAGTTGTGTCGGATTTCATATGTAGTTTTGTCAGCACAACTACATGTGAAATCCCGTACTGTATGTGAGCTAAGCTAAACTAACTTAGCTTAGCTCTTTGTCGACAACCGGTATTAAGTTTCTGATGAAATAAGAAAAAAATCAATATGGCCATTTGACTGTAACCAGAGATTTTCCTATACTGTCACTTGTCATATAGTTATTTTATTGAGATTAAACACACTGTGTATATTCAAAACTCTTCGTCATTTGGGTAGCATGACTGGTACTCTTTCTTTACAGCCAATAACATAACTTCTGCATATTAAACCATAGAGTTTGTTTACACTCATTGGCAGCATTGTAAAATCGGTTTTGGGTACATATGTGGAATGAAGTTCGTGGACCGCTACTCATCTGTGCACTTGTTGCAGATCAAACTAAGCTTGTTTCTACTTGTGGTCATTTCTGGCTGGGGTGCGATAGAAGTTGAGGTCTACACTTTCTGCTTTTTGCAATACTGGTAATAATAATAATAATCACTTCTCACAATGTCAGTTTTCCCACTAAATAACAACAGTCTCGCACAAGAGAGATTATTCTTTACAATAGGAGAGACTGTACCTCTCATGCGTGAGAAGATGACTTTTGAGATCCCATTTTCTTGAAAATTTCTTAGTACATATATGACACAAGAAGGGCTTTTGTCCAGTGTGAGTCATCAGATGTGTTTTGAGATAGCTTCTTTTGGTAAATTTGTTATTACATATATCACACGAGAAGGGTTTTTGTCCAGTATGAGTAAGCTGATGTATTTTGAGATCCCCTCTTCTTGAAAAATTTCTAGTGCAAAAATCACACGAGAAGGGTTTCTCTCCTGTGTGCATAACAAGATGTGTCTTGAGACTCTCTTTTAGGGAAAATTTCTTGTCACATTTATCACACGAGAATGGTTTATGTTTATGTCCTGTGTGAGTAAGCAGATGTGTATTACGACGACCTTTTTGGGAAAATTTCTTACTACAAATCTCACAGGAGAATGGTTTTTCTCCAGTGTGGGTCAGCAGATGGTTTTTGAGGTTTCCTTTAAGAGAAAATTTCTTGGTACATATATCACACGTGAAGGGCTTCTCTCCTGTGTGAATTAGTAGATGTGTTTTAAGACTTCCTTTTTCAGAAAATTTCTTGGTACATATATCACATGAAAATGGTGTTTGTCGAGTGTGACTGAGCATATGTGTTTTGAGATTCCCTTTTCGTGAAAATGCTTTGATACATAAATCACAGGAGAAAGGTCTATTTAAAGGAGTAGGCTGTTTGTTTCCACCAGAGGATGTGCTTATATATACAGCAGGAGAGTCTGAATGCATCAGTGGATCCTGTTTTTCATTATTTCCTTGACAAATGCCCGAAATCTGCTCCACGTTGTCAAGGATGCTGAATGCTGTAGAATCATTGTCTGTTTTCTCACATTTGACTTTTTGTATCTGAATTGTGCAAAATGAAATGGGCTCAAGTTCGCTCTCTGGTTGTGATTGAAGAATCTCTTCCTTAATTTCAATCTTAGCACACTCCCATTTAAGTACAGACTCCATTATTTATCATAAACCTTACACTCATAAGATTGTTATGTAACGACTGAAATCAATAAATTTATTGTATTCTTGGCAGTTATACTCTATTTCACTGCCTGTATGTAAATAGCTATTTATACGTATTATCATAGAAGCTACGAATGTGCAAATAAATAAATTGTTTCAAAATGAACGTTTTCACAAGGGCAGTCCTGCTATTTAGATTTGTCCCGGTTGTCCCGTCGGTATTCAAAGAATGCATTTTTGTCCCGTTATTCTTAAATTCTAGGAATAAAAGGTAAACTTCTACTTCAGCATAACTAATTTCACTGCCTCCCTAATAATACGGCACTAGGAGATCGTGTTAGGTTACCAACAATTATGTTAGTTTAGGAGGCCGTGAAATTGGTTATGCTCAACTAGAAGATAACCGAATAAAATATATACTCTGTGAGACATAGGCTTAACCAGGCCGACCTGGTTACTGAAACTGAAACATACTGGCGGTGAAATAACCCTCGAAAGTAAGGTATATAGAATGGAGCCTATACTTAAATTGGAGTGTACTGAGATTGAAATCAAGGAAGAGATTATTCAAACACAACCACAGTGCGAATTTGTGTCCATTACATGTGGCACAATACAGATACAAGAAGTCAAATGTGAGAAAGTAGATCACAACGGATCTACAGCATGCAGCACTGTCCACAATTGTGAAGACGAACACATTACTTTTGACTCAATAAAAATCCCGGAAATTAAATGCGAGAATACATGTCACAACGATTCTAAAGAATTCAGCACCTTTCAGTACATGGAGCAGATTCCAGGAACTGCTGAAGTACATGATGAAGTGGATCCGCTAATGCAACCTGACCCGCCTGATGTTTGTACAAGCACATCTCCTAAAAACAAGAAACAGCTTACATGTACCAGAAACAAACTTTTCTCGTGCGAGATATGTACTAAGAAATTTTCAAAAAGAGGACGTTTAAAAAGTCATACGTTCACTCACACTGGACATAAACCGTTCTCGTGTGATATGTGTACTAAGAAATTTTCAAGCCGAGGGGCTCTCAATAAACATATGCCCATTCACACAGGAGAGAAACCCTTCACATGTGATATATGTACAAAGAAATTTTCAAGAAGATTGGATCTCTTTAATCATATGCCCATTCACACAGGAGAAAAGCCCTTCTCGTGTGATATGTGTACTAAGAAATTTACAAGAAGAGAACAATTAAAAACTCATGCGATCTCTCACACTGGTAATAAACCGTTCTCGTGTGATATATGTACTACGAAATCATCAAGACAACGGGATCTCAAAAGACACATGCTCATTCACACAGGAGAGAAACAATTCTCGTGTGTCGTATGTACTAAGAAATTTTTAAGAAGAGGGGATCTCAATAATCATATGCCCATTCACACGGGAGAGAAAGTCTCGTGTGATATATGTGCTAAGAAATTTTCAACAAGAGGGTATCTAAAAAAACACCTGCTTACTCACATTGGACAAAATCCTTTCTCTTGTGATACATCTTGAAAGGAAATTTCAGAAATGGGATCTCGCTATACATGTACTGGCTCGCACGAGAAAAATCACACTCCTGTCATGTGTATGTCAAGTAATGTTGAAAAAAAAGAGGCCATCACAATAGAAAAATCACATTCGTGTGATATATATGATTCGATTATTTTAAAATGACGTTTTCACAAGGACAGTCCCGCTTTTTATATTTATCTCGGCTACCCCGTTGGTAGGCCTATTGAAAGAAAGAATTTTTTTCCCAATTATTTTTAAATTCTAGGGATAATTTCAGGAGTCCTGATAAATTACGGAACGCGACACGCGCCGTTCATACCCGCCCGTCAAAGTGCTTGGACGTAGAGGGAGACATCTTTGAAAATCTGATGGCAAACTGAGATAAAGGGTGAAATGTATGTTAAGTATCTGAATTAAACCCATTTTGTTTGCTACTTTCAATTTCTGTGCCGATTTATTGTTATTTTGTCACGAATGTTGAAACTGCAAACACTTATAACAACTGTTGGGAGCTGACGAGATGATCCGTGATTTGGTAGTGGCATGCAGGGGGAAGACGTTGTTGTGCTATAACTGCACGTGTAGGGGAGCGCTGCTATTGGCTGCAGATAAGAGCTCCATAGTCAGGCCAGGGATCATCTCGTCAGCTCTCAACTGTACAAGTCAGACCAAATTTTTGTATTTGCATTTTTTGTTCCAAATATCCTCAAGAATGCACTCAAAAAGTAGCGGTAGAACTTCGTGAAACACCCTGTATATCACAATAATGAAATAAATTGTACAATTTTTTTTAAATCCCCCCTCGTTACGCCTCTGCTGGGAGATGGCAGCAGAGAGAGCTGCCGAAAGCTTATACCCAAACCTCCAACTCACCCGGTTGGAAGCCCGAGAAAATATAATATATTCTCAACACCGGGAAAGCCTCAAGTCACACAACATATAGTTGTCTGTACACATTTTTGGCTTTCATATTTCAGGTTTTCGAATAAAAATCTACCTATTTGGATTGGAACCATGTCATGATTTTCGAAAAATTCTTTCATATCTACGTTTCATGCCTCCCTAAGTACGAAACCACCGCCCGTTCAAAAAAAAAGTGATATATATGTATATATGTATATGTAGAATTCCTTACCTGAGAATATAAAAGAGTGCCGAACACTCAGAACGTTCAAGATGAAGTTAGTTGTTCACTTGACCACCAACCATTAACATTTATATTATATACTACTTTCATGTTAAAATTGTTGCTTTTGTATTAGTTTCATTTATTTTTATTTTACTTTTCTTCTTTTTCTACCTATTATTATTATTATTATTATTATTCTAACTAATCTGCTCTACTTACAATGTTGAATTTCCATTATTAGGCTTTAGTTTATAGTTTTCACCAACATAATCTACATCTATATAATATAATCATGTTTCTCTTTTTATTATTTTTATTTTTATTATTATATTTTATTCTTAATTAGATTATTTGGTAAGGTTTGAATGTATCCACCTCTGGTTAATGGAAGAGAAGGCCTTAAAGGCCTTAACTACACCAGAGGGAAATATAAACAAATAAATAAATAAAATATATATATAATGTATAACTTAACACGCTAGCGGCCGTAATTTTGAAGATATTTGAACCAAATTTTATTATGTTATTTCTAGGCCCAATAGTTCGGACTAGTTCGTTAATGAGCAAAATTGAGGGAGTTGAAATTTTTAAAAATTTATATCTCGGCCACTATGAAATATAGAGGGAAACTTTGTTTGAATAAATTAGACTACTCCCTATGGAGTTTACAGTGACACCAACGATTCGGGGGTTTTGGGGGTACGAGTGGGGGCTGGTGGGAATGGAAATTCTAAATTTTTGAAACCACGTCTTGTGGGGTATCGTTGAAAAGTTCTTGATGAGTACTCTACAAACCAATAACTAGTTTCTCCATAGCTCTCATATAAGGCGAGATTTGAATGTTTGAAAACAATAACATTAAAAAATATATCTCAGCCTGAAGGCCTGCCGAAAGGAATGTGTGAGAACCGACTAAGGATAAAATTACCAATGTAATAGAGTTTGAAATTTTAAAAATAATAGTAACCCACCTTTAGAACAATAATGCATAGCAAAATAAAAAATAATTAAAATATAAATAAAATATAATATCAATTTAAAACATAATAAACAACTCTCTTTTTATAAAAAAGATTTCCGATTTATTTATATTTCATATGGTGCATGCATTGTACAGTTTGATATTGCTTTAGAAATCTACCTCAGCCTGTAGGCCTGCCTAAAGGGATTTTTTTTTCATATTGGTACTGTTTGAAATTTGATTAGTATTTTCTTTGTAGCATGTTTTCTTTCTTTCGTTGAGCAACAATGGTTCCGAAGCAATGTTAATGTAGCTACGTAGCAATTGGGGATGCTAGACCATGATTCAAGTTTTCTGTTAAATAAAAGAATCGATGAAAGAAGAATAAAATAGGATAGCTGGAAGCAATATAATAATCTAATTCTACCCTTTATCACATTCAAGAATATGGCACACGGTTATTACAGGGTACATACAGCATTCGGTGCTGAAAAATAGGTAAAGTTCATAATTTTTTTCTGAGCTATGAATTGTTCTGTAGTCTAGCAATCTGGCATGCTCTATATTGACTAGTTCTACAATTACAAAATATTTTAATTTAACTATTACAGTTATGGGTAATTATCATTTCAAAATGGGAGCCGAATTTTGTGCACGGAAGTGCCTTTCCCCTCATAACTAAAAAATCTATTAACATATTGTAGTGAAATTTTGCATGCAAGTATATTTGATATTATTAAACAATACTATCTAAAATCATTGATATAACTTTAATAGTTTTTTAAAAATATTTCTGATATAAAAATTTGTAAAAGAAAATTAACAAGTGATGAACTATTTTTAAAAAAATATTTATACTGCTGATAATCCAAAGATTCTAGATTATGTTGTTCATATGATATTTACAAATAGATCTAGAAGAGAATCACTCAGAAATATTGGCATTTATGAAAATTATCAGGGAAGCGGCACTTCAGTGCACAAAATTTGGCTGCCATTTTGTAATGATAATTACCCATTTAACTGTAATAGTTAAATTAATTCTGAAAATAGTATGCAATTGTAGAACTAGTCAATATAGAGCATGCCAGACTGGAAGGCTACAGAGTAATTCATTGCTGAGAAAAAAAATAATGAAACTTCACCAGCATCCCTCCTTAAGTTGTTTAAATCTACTTACAGTCACAGAACTTATTTCTTGGGGATGCTAGGCCATGTTTAAAGTTTTCTGTTAAATAAAAGAATCTAAAAAAAAAAAAGAATCAAACAGAATAACTGGAAGCAAGATTAATAATCTATTCCTACCCTTTATCACATTCAACAATATGGTACACGGTTTTTAAGCAGAACACGTGTGGATTGAAAAGAAAATCTACCTTCCACCAGCACGCCAGGGTCGGCACTGCGGGAGCGACAGTGCTCCCTCGTAGCCTAGCTTCCCATGTGCGCAAGCGCACAACAGTCAAATACTACGCCGCTGTAACTGTGAAGAGCACAGTTCAATTAAAAGATTTTTGTATCTCCATAAACTGGAGTATGGCTACTGCCATTAAGCTTAAGGGGAGATGGTAGTTATCAGTGTAAAATAAATCGATTTTTTTTCTTAGGCTCATGTAATAGAGCATAGTTTTGTGAACATTTTGATATATAGGTCTTATATGTTGCGTTATTATTAAACCAAGCAGAGCGACCTGGAGCTTTCTAACATGGATAAAATACCATAAGCCACGTCATTTTCTTTTCGCTCTCCTGTAAAATTGCATTTTTTGGACTTCAGGTACCATTTTCTAAAAAGCTATTCATGCTAAAATAATGAAACTTTCAGGAATTCATTATAGTTGGATGACAAATCTCTCTTAGCAGAATTATGGGAAAAGTCTTGACTACACAGAATTTTCAACCTATTTTTATTAAAAAAAAAAAGTAATTTTTTTTAGTCGTGAAGTTTTCATATAGTAATGTAGTACATATTAGAATGATTGTGCTAGGGTAAATAGGAGAACCTATTGTTAGTAAATTCCCAAAGTTTCACAAAGATCTAAGCTACAGAAATTGAATAAAGCGTACCTATGTCAGGGGAAGTAACAGTAAAACAAAATTATCACCTATGTGTTAAAAAACATTTTCTTACAAAACAACGAGTTCTGGAACAACCATTCTCTGCTTGTTTTAAACTGCAGAGTACACTTGCAAAGCATAAAAAAAATTCAACTAAATTTGACTAACACCTGAGTTATGGCTTCTTGAACATACGCTATATTTTCTATCATTTTGCCAGCGGTAACTACCATCTCCCCATAAGGATTATATATTAAACAAGTATAAAGGAAAAATGACTCATTATATTAAATGTAATCGACAATATCAAGTGAAAATAGGGCGGTGCTGCAGTTCCACAGTGTCTATACACGAGCCACCACTGTTAAAGCCTGAAATGTGACTGTGTATATTTGCACAAGTCATAGCTTCTCTGATAATATGTATAACCACCTGGTTACATACTGGCGGTGAAATAATGTGACAAATATAGTGGTATTTACGTAACCCTCGAAAGTAAGGTATATAGAATGGAGCCTATACTTAAATTGGAGTGTACTGAGATTGAAATTAAGGAAGAGATTCCTCAAACACAACCACAGTGCGAATTTGTGTCCATTACATGTGGCACAATACAGATACAAGAAGTCAAATGTGAGAAAGAAGATCACAACGGCTCTACACCATGCAGCACAGTTCATAACTGTGAAAACGAACCCGTTACTTTTGACTCAATAAATATCCCGGAAATTATATTCGAGAATACATGTCACAACGATTCTAAAGAATTCAGCACCTTTCAGTACATGGAGCAGATTCCAGGAGCTGCTGAATTACATGATGAAGCGGATCCGCTAATGCAACCTGACCCACCTGATGTATGTAAAAACATGAAACAGATTACATGTACCAGAAACAAACGTTTCTCGTGCGATATATGTACTAAGAAATTTGCAACAAGAGGAAATTTAAAAAGTCATACGCTCACTCACACTGGACATAAACCCTTCTCGTGTGATATATGTACTAAGAAATTTTCAGGACGAGGGGATCTCAATAAACATATGCCCATTCACACAGGAGAGAAACCCTTCTCATGTGATATATGTACTAAGAAGTTTTCAAGAAAGGCGGATCTCATTAAACATATGCCCATTCACACAGGAGAAAAACCCTTCTCGTGTGGTATATGTACTAAGAAATTTTCAAGAAAAGGACTTTTAAAAAGTCATACGCTCACTCACACTGGACATAAACCGTTCTCGTGTGATATATGTAATAAGAAATATTTAAGACGATGGGATCTCAAAAAACATATGCTCATTCACTTAGGAGAGAAACCGTTCTCGTGTGCTATATGTGCTAAGAAATTTTCAAGACAAGGGGATCTCAATCAACATATGCCCATTCACACAGAAGAGAAACCTTTCTCGTGTGATATATGTCCTAAGAAATTTTCAAGAAGAGGGCATTTTGAAAAACATCTGCTTACTCACACTGGACAAAAACCCTTCTCGTGTGATATGTGTTCTAAGAAATTTTCAAACAAAAGGAATCTCAAAGCACATGTGCTTAATCACACAGAAGAGAAACCTTTCTCGTGCAATATATGTTCCAAGCAGTATTCCTATAAAAGTAGTCTCAAAATTCATCTCGTCACTCACTCTGCAGAAAAACCTTTCTCGTGCAATGTATGCCCAAAGAAATTTTTCAGAAGATCGCAATTAGAAGCACACATGCTCATTCACACTGGGGAAAAACCTTTCTCCTGTGATATCTGTACGAAGAAATATTCCCAAAGGGCGCAACTCAATACACACATGCTTATTCACACTGGACAAAAACCGTATTCGTGATGTATAAGTACCAAGAAATTTTCCGTTAAAAGTAATCTCAAATCACATGTGCCTACTCACATTGGAGAAAAACCTTTCTCTTGTGATACGTCTTCAAAGAAAATTTCAGAAATGGGATCTCGCTATACATCTTCTGGCTCACACGAGAAAACTCACATTCCCTTCATGTGTATGCCATGTAATGTTAAAGAGGCCATCACAATAGATAAATCACATTCGTGTGATATACGTAATAAGAAATTTTCGTAAGAAGGGAATGTTAAAAGCTATTTACTCACTCATGAGTTTCACATACCGTGTGCTTACAAGGAAAAGGTATTAACTCCAAAAATGAAGAAAGAAGAAAAAAAGAGTTATTGGTAATAAGTACAACAGATTGTGCTCTATGCATAGGGAAAACGAACCAAATCCTGACCAATGAAACTGCCAAAAACTCCTAAGTCCATTACACTCAGAAAGCTTTCAGGGAAAAAGAATTAAGTATGTTGCCTGTGTACCTATATATTAAATGGAACATATCTGTACAGGCAGAATGATTTAATTCAGCAACTGATCATGTTCATTGACTGCCTCCATGATCTTGTGGTTAACGTCACTGACTACAGAAACGTCACTGACTATAGAAACGTAGGCCTGTGTTCGATCATTGGTACCTCGTCAGATTTTTGAGGTTGGGAGGTCTGGATCGGGGTGCACTCAGCCTCGTGATTCAAACTGAGGTAGGGAGGTCGGGGTGAACTCAGCCTCGTGATTCAAACTGAGGTAGGGAGGTCTGGGTCGGGGTGAACTCAGCCTCGTGATTCAAACTGAGGTAGGGAGGTCTGGGTCGGGGTGAACTCAGCCTCGTGATTCAAACTAAAGTAGGGAGGTCTGGGTCGGGGTGAACTCAGCCTCGTGATTCAAACTGAGGAGCTACTTGATAGAGAATTAGCAGCTCTGGTCATGGAATCCACCACTAACGACCGTGGTTGAGGGAATCAAACCCGCGACCTTCCAGTTTGTAGCACAGCGCCTCAACAACTACGCTATGGCATACCCCTCCAGTCATCCCTCGCAAATCCTATTTCCCTTCAACCTATCCTAACATTGTCTGTAAACTAAGCAAAAAACATATATTACATGTGCATTAATGTACACTTTTTCTATCCTTAAATACAAAGAAGTTAAATTATGTAAGATTTTTATTGCTGCAATATTTATGGCTCATCGATTCCTACCTAGAAATATTAAGCAACGCACTCCCTATCCCTTTATGTCCCTAAACATAGTCTGACAGAAGAAATGGAAAATCTGGCCAACATGAAGAGCTCATTCTATCTTGGCGGCCATTGACCTGAAGTACGGGTTGACAATAGTAAAGGACTCTCAGTCGTTCCTTCAGAAACGGGAAAATAATAATAATTTTTATTCATTCATTGTATTATATATACATTCATTGTATTATATATACATGTACAGGCTACAAATGATGTTGGACACATCAGATCTTACATGCTAAGCATTACTAACATTTGGATTTATTCTAATACATATATTTTCTCACCCTGGTATAGGCCAACAAATTATAAGGAGATCCTATATCTAAAATTTGTTAAGTTTCACAAAAAAGAGATGAGGTCCCCACTTCTATAACTCTACGATCAGTAGATACCCCGATCTTGCAGTTTACCCCAATTTGAAATTTAATAAGTATGTAAAACATTTTTTGTAATTTTATTAGCTTTAAGTCATTTATTTTTATTATTATTTATTGTATGTTTTGTGTTTAATATTTTTTGTCTCCTTTTTATAAATTTGTCTTTTCTTTTTCTAGCTCTGTTTAACATTTTTCACCTTTTTTTTTATAAGTGTGTCATTCTTTCTCACTTTGTTTTTTGTTTCTCCTCTTTCTCCACTCTGATGTTCTGAAACTACACCCGAGCACGAGCAGTTTGCTCATTCGGGTGTGTTTCTAAATAAATATTTGGTTCTTTTCTTTCTTTTTCTTTTCCTAAAAAGTATTGTACTTTAATTTTGAAATTTGTAAATGTTTTTTGTTTATTTGTGTATTTTTGTATTTGTATTTGATTTTATTAGCAATAGGCAGAAATAAAATAAATAAATAAATAAATAAATAAATTCATTCACAGGTTCTGCCCAGGGACAGGTCTTTCACTGCAAACTCAGCATTCTCCACTCTTCCCTTCTCCTCAGTCTTCCTTTTTGTGTCTACATAAAGTTCATTTATTTTAATGAGTCTATCAGCTGGTATCTTCTTCTGCCTCTAACCTTCTTCCCATTTATCATCCCTTCTATGGCATCCTTCAGCAGACAATATTTCCTTAGCCAATGTCCCATCCAATTTCTTTTCCTCTTTCTGATGATTTTCGATAAAACTCTTTTTTTTCTCCCACTCTTCCTAGCACTTCTTTATTTTTAACTTTATCTGTCCATGGTATTCACTCCATTCTTCTCCAAAATAAAAATAAAAATAGAAAATTTAAAAAGTCTAAAAATCAAAATTTAAATTTAAAAAATACAAAATTAAAATCCACAAATTAAAACAAAAAAATTGTGGGAAAGGTATCAGGCATTGAGTGGAGAGCTATTACTGCTTCGAGCTAATTAAAATTCAAAAATCCAAAGTTTAATCAATAAAAAAACCAAAATTAAAAAATCCAAAATTTAAAATCCAAATTTAAAAAATGGAAAATATAAAACTAAAAAATCCAAAATTAAAAAATTCAAAGATCCAAAATTAAAAATTAAAAATCTATAATTTAAAAAGTCAAAACATCCAAAATTTAAAATATCCCAAAAATTAAAAAATTAAAGATCCAAAATTAAATAACCCAAAATTAAAATTCCAAAAATAAAATCAAAGATTTGAAAAGTTCAACAATCCAAAATTAAAAAATCAAAGTTTCACATCTGTTACGTGGCGTTCCACGCACTCGATTTTTTAAGTTTGACTTTAATGAATATAATAAACACATTGAAAACTGTTTAATTCATTTAATTCTTACTTAGGATTCCAACAGTTAAAGAGTTCATAGAACACTATTAATTTTAGAATTTCCCCGATATTTCCAACTTGACCACACTAACTGAAAAGGAATTTTCTTCAATCAATGAAACAACTTTTAGAATACTTTATTTTTGGCGTCTTCCTTGAGCATACATTGTGTATAAGCTTCTTAAGAATGCCTTTAATTTGATTCTAAAAAACCTGGGATTTTGGTCCATTAACTATTTCCTTTACTGAGACAGAATTACAAAATGCATTGCTATATTTTTTCTTCTTAATAATAATAATAAAATTAAAAGATCCAAATTATTCAAAGATCCACAGTTTAAAAAATCCGAAATTAAATAATTAGAATCCCAAATCTAAAAATCAAAAAGTCCAAAATTATAAAATAATTCCAAAAAAATAAAATCATAATTCCAAAATTATAAAATCATAATTCCAAAATTTTGAAAAATAAAAACCCAAATATAAAATCCAAGAGTTTTGGATCTTTGTTTTTTATTTTTTGGGTTTTTAATTTTGGATTTTGAAATTTACGATTTTTGGATTTTTAATTTCGGATCTTTGAATTCTTTAATATTGGAATTTACAAAAAATTTTTGTTACAAATCTACTAGCATTATTGAGCAAGGCAAATTGAAGACAGTTATTTAAAAGAAATATTTAGTAGTACATTAATAATCCAATTAAGTATGTCGGCCTATTATTAGTCAAATATTTTATCGTATTTTATTGATAAAACCAGTTTGAGCAAGGAACAAGTTTAAAACCTATGAATCCCGGGCAACGCTTCCTCGGCTCAAAAAACATACAAAAACGAAAGTAAAACGACAGCATGGTCTCTGTGATACCACACTCATACTGTAATTGCCTTCTGTTTCTAGGTAACGTCGGAGGGGCTGTTTGACGTATTTCAACATGGAGAATATGGATTCTATTGAATGCATAAAATCAGAATATACTGAATTCGAAGTGAAACAAGAACTAGGCTGTGACACAAGGATATCCGAATTGAAAGACATAAGTGTTAATTTAAAGGACGAGACTATTGTAACAGATCCACACGTATTATTTACCGAAGACATAAAAAGTGAAACAATTAAGGAATATTCTGATATATCTAACAGCGAATTCTGTTTTGAAAGCAATTTTAGCCATACCGATAGCAGCACAAATGAACCGTTAAATGTCGATGGTGGAGAGGTGACCGCTGGACATAAATTGCATAGAAGTATCTCAGTTGATAATCTTGATGAGACAAGGAAACCGTATATTTGTGACATTTGCAAAGCTACGTATTCGCAGAAATCCTTATTGAAACTTCACATAATGAGTCACACCGGGGGAAAACCATTTATATGTGGAGAGTGCGGAAAGGAGTTTCTGAGAAATGAATATCTAAAAATTCATCAACGAACTCATACAGGAGAAAGGCCATTCATATGTCAGATTTGCAATAAAAGTTTCTCTAACAAGTCTAATCTTAGAGCTCACAAGAGTGTTCATTCAGGAATAAAGTCTTTTATCTGTATCGAGTGCAATAAAGCTTTTTATAGGATGAGTCACCTTACTAGGCATCAACTAACTCATTCTGAAGAGAAACCATATTCATGCAACATGTGTAAAGCTGCATTTCGCTTTAAAAATAATCTCATAGTTCATCAACGCATACACACGGGAAAGAAACCGTTTGTCTGCTGTACCTGTAAAATGTCTTTTAGTGAGAGTGGTCACCTCAAAAAGCACGAACGTACTCACACGGGAGAGAAACCGTTCCCTTGCAATGTATGTAACGCTTCTTTCTCTGCGAAAGATAATCTTAGAACGCATCAACGTCTTCATACTGCAGACAAATCATATTCATGTGATGAGTGTAATAAATCTTTTTATAGAAGGAGTAACCTTATTACTCATTTACGTACTCATACTGGAGAGAGACCATATTCTTGTAGTGTGTGTAAAGCGGCTTTCCGCTTTAAAACTAATCTTGAAAGTCATGAACGTGTTCACACGGGTAGTAAACCATATGTCTGCTGTACGTGCAATATGGCTTTCAATCAAAGTAGTCATCTGATAAGGCATCAACGTACTCACACTGGAGAGAAACCATTCTCTTGCGATATATGTAACTCTTCTTTCTCATTGAAACACAATCTAAGAACCCATGAACGTCTTCATTCTGCTGACAAATCATATTCATGTGATAGGTGTAATAAAACTTTCTATCGGAGGAATAACCTTACTAGGCATCAACTTACTCATACTGGAGAGAGACCATATTCTTGTAGTGTGTGTAAAGCGGCTTTCCGCTTTAAATCTAATCTTGAAAGTCATGAACGTGCTCACACGGGGAGCAAACCATTTGTCTGCTCTACGTGTAATAAGGCTTTTAATCAGAGTGGTCATCTCAAAAGGCACCAACGTACTCACAAAGGGAAACCCGTTCTCGTGTGATATGTGAAGCTTTCTCCGTGAAGACAAACTTTAGAACGCAAAATCTTCATACTGCAGATAAATAATGCAATGACTGCCAGGAAACGTTTCCGCGAAGGTCAGACCCTGAAGTGTCTTCGAGCTAGGAAAAATGCATTTTGCGATTGCTCTCATAAGAATGTACTGAGCACCATGATCTGTACTCATAAAATTGTTTATCTGCATGATTTAAACAGATGGGAGTTTTCTGAAATGTTGTGACACTGCCCAGTACGATAGACATTTTGACAAGGCATGCAAAAGTGGCACAAATGTAATGATAATAAAATGCAACAACTGTACAGGACATAAAAAAAAGATTAGGCACTCAGAATACAAGTGGTTTAAGTCTGGGAATTAAAAAATTCTTAAACAAAGATTTATCATTTTTATACATATATATAATTAATTGAGACTAATTGTCTCAGAACCTGTTTCTATGAACTTCTATTCTGAGTGCCTCAATTATGCTTTCTTTCACCCTGTAATATCTCCTCTTTCCTCGATAGCGGAATTATCCCCTCCAATGCCATGTGTAGACAGTTTCTGTAAAAGTTTACTTATTTTTCTAATAATAATACTCGTAGCCAAAGATCCTGGGTTGAAGTCCCAGTGTCAGAGGAATTTTTCTCCTATAGTATTCTCATGTAATGTCCAACAGAGACAATCTGTGGTTCATGAATGCTTATATATCTATATTTTTTTAAAGTTACGTGTTAAATTTGTCCATCTTAAAGCAGTGGTCTTCAACCTTTTTCAATAAAGGCTCATTTTTATTTAGATGAAAGACTAATGGGCCACATCCATGAGTCTTTATCAATTATATTACAATATCTGTAGGGATTACTTTACATCATACATGTGTGTTCTACTTTGCAATGTTAATGAATAACACAGAGCACACTAACATGTGAGACCTGAGAGTTTCTTTGTATCTAAACTGTCAATTAAAATTAAATTAAATTGGAATTGGTATTTGTTTGCGGGCCGCCAAAAATTAAGCCATGGGCCACGGGTTGAAGACCACTGATCTAAAGCAAGGATCTGACTGAATTTTATTAAATATAAAAAATAGAATAAGCCTACTAACCATGTGGTTTCTACATTCATTTGTTCAGAATATATTACAAGTCTCTTTAGTGAGGTAATACTGATAATTAAGCTGTATCAACTAATATAATTGTTCCTTGTTTCAGGTAAAGTGTTCCATGGCCACTTCCTGCATGTAAGTGGTTTCTTCTTTATATTGCATGTAAGTGGTTTCTTTTTGAAGTGAAACTTCTTTACCCGCGGTAGGGGTGAATCGAGAACGCTCAAAACCGTCACAAAATTAGTGTCACACTCAAAATCGTAACGAAATTAGTGAGGTGTAACGGAATGGACTGCACAGAAAACAATCAACTCATTGATTAGGCTTATCCAAAGTTTAAAAAATAAAAAAATTAAAAATTATAAAATTGAAAATCCAAAGTTTAAAAATTCCAAAATTAAAAAATCGAAATTAAAAAATTAAAAAAATTTAAAGATCCAAAATTTAAAAAAATTCAAAGATATAAAAAATTTAAAGAATCCAAAAACCCAGTATTAAAAACTCCAACAATCTAAAATTAAAACTACAATAATCCAAAATTCAAAAAGTAAAAAAATTAAAACAAGTTTCACTTCTGTCACATTGCGTTCCACACACACTTTTTTTTTTATATGGACCTAAAGAGCCAGTTGAAAAATAGGGAAACACAAAACTAGGAGGTACCTGCAGCTTTATACTAGCCCATTTTTTATTAATTCAAACGCTGTTTCATAAACAATTTAACAGCAAAATAAAGGATTACTTGAATTTTACATACATTTCACTTTTAATTATGTTGTTATTTTCAAAGTTTAGAATGCCGGATTGGCGGTACTACAAATAGTAATAAAAGATTATGAAAAGTCCCAATCTTATAAAAAGAAACAAACTAACTTTTCCTTCCTTAGCTTTTCGATAAATTATATTAAGTGCTCTTCTGTTTTGAGATAAGACATATAGGTTGTTTGCATTTCCAACCCACTACATAGAGTTTATTGTGGGAAAAGCAGTTTCTGAAAATAGAGTTCTATCCAGATCCAAATTCCCTGGCCCAAAAACCCCACCATAATTAGTCTCTTCCAAATTGATCAATTTTATCCCATTTAGGCCAACATATATATGATCATCTGTGCTAAAAACCAAGCTTTCCGCTTATTACTCACAAAGAAATGCAAAAAAAAAATCCAGCTTCTGGATCTTCACCTGTCCACATAGTTACAAATTTCTGATCTCTTTATGCTGTAGATTTGGCTGGGCTGGCTCTAATTGTAATTATTAGAAAGATTTATACTAGAATTTTACAAGGAGAAATTATATTTCTGTGAAAAAGTAAACAAAAAAAGTAGATAACAGTATATTCAAACGAAAAATATTAGTTGGTCTCATATAACTTAGTTAACAACCAAACAAAGTCTATGTTAATACAGAAAAACTTAATTATTATGCAGTCTGAGCAAGCAGAGTCATGTAGTACCTACATATAAAATGCAATCATTGTCTGTTGTTAAATCGTTTAGATTGTTGATATATTCTTTGGTCAGGTTTTGATAAAATTTTGTTACACATGGTAACATAATTATTTGTAGATTATTTTTTTTATTGTTAATTTCTACTAACTAAAACATATTTTGCACGATAGCCAAAATGATCAGTGATAATGTTGACGGTTGCACACAAAAAAGTAAACATTCAAGTAAAAACTTTATTAAATAAATAGTTTAATTTACTAATATTACTCACTTCTACAAGATCAAATCCTACAGATTAACCTATATCAATATTCTGAGCCCTTATCTTCTTCATACAGAAAGTATATCAAAACATCCCCACACGAAGTGTGCACCACTTCTGTGTGTCGAATCAGAAGCTTTGCTGCTAGTCCATATGCAAGACATGGTATTCCTAAGTTTACTACTTTAATAACTCTGAATAATTTATCCTCAGTCGATAAATCTTGGTAAGGTCTGCGAGTACAGTGGTATTTAATGTAAGGGTAACAACCGGTCCTTAAAATGTGGTAGTTGCTGTTCCCCACTTTCCAATTGAAGTGGGACCAGCCCCAATGGTCGTCCTCCACATCGCTGTATTTCACAAAATAAGAAGTCCACGGCGGTTCTCCACATTGTTTTATATAACATGATAGAACTTCTGATGCTTTAGCTTTGCATTTTGTCGATAATGCATGCCTTGTAAGAAAATACAAATTGTTGTTTATGCACAGCAGTCTCTTCTCGTACCTTGTTAAAACTGCGAATGTACGCATAATTTAACTAGGAAAGTTACATGGATTTTATTACTCAAATGAATTAGTGATGTTTCCAGCAAATTTGATTGTGATAACTCATTATTCGACAAAATCCTCTATCGAAGCATAGCCTAAACATCCAGTAGGCTATGATCGAAGCTATAGTTACACCACTCACTGTCAGGTTGATCTAATGATACTTGCCGTGAATGGGTCATGGAGTCATAATAATAAATTATACTGAAGTACAGATTTTCACCCTTTTCGAACGAAGGAATTCTGATGAAAATCCCAAGTTTAACTAACTGAGTAATGCATTGCGTGGTCGTGCATTCATCAGATTGTGAAGACTCGAAAAATAAGACATGGAAGTATTAAACAATAGTTATTATATAAAACAGGAATACACAGACGTTGAAGTAAAACAAGAACCTACACTAAGTGGTAATGATGAATCACAATGGGAAAATATTGATCTCAACTTAAAGGTAGAAGAAAACATAAAATATGAGACAGCAAATATAAAATATGAGACAATTGAGGATAACTCCAAACTGCGTGAAATTAGAGAGAGGAGTACAATGTTAGAAGCTAGTAGCACATTTGAAGAACGAAAAGAAGTAGTTTTAGATGAGCAAATTCATACAGGTGAGAAAACATTTGTGGAAGAGGTATGTAATAATTCTTGGCTTATCGGAATGCATCAGCGTATTCATGGTGGAAGTAAACGCTTTCCATGCGACGTATGTAACAAGATGTTCTTGGATGCTGCAAAACTAAAAAGACATTTGAGTATTCATACGGGAGACAGGCCATACATATGTGATATCTGCAAAAAGTCGTTCTATGAAAATTCGACTCTGAAGAGACATAAACGCACTCATAGTGGTGAGAAACCATACTCATGTGATTTATGTAACAAGTCTTTTTCACAGAATGCGAACCTCAGGAATCACCAACGTACTCATACGATTTAGTTCTCGTCACTTGTGAATGAAAGAAAGAAGGGAAGGAAAAAAAAATGTTCTCGCTTACACATTTGAATTACTGGTGGCTCATATACCGTACTTACACTTGACTCCTCAGAGATGTCATGAAGTAGTCGTTTCTGAGTCGTGAACAATGTTTCAGAAAACAGGAGTAACCAGTCGGATGTGCTGTATTTTGTAAAAAAAAAATTTGTTGCTAACAAATTTACATGATATAAATAAATAAATGAAAGAATAATTAAGTTATGTTAATAGGTAGTAAATAAATAAAAAATCGTGTGCAATGCCACGCGACAGAAGTGAAACTTCTTTGGCAACGTTGAAAGTGAAATAGAAGAATACATATAATTATATCGAACGGCAGAAGGAAATCATCTAAATAAAAAATAAAATAAGAAATTCACTTTTTCGGCATTTTAAATCGAATACGTGTAAAACAATAGCACAGTTGTGATGAACTATTATCCAAACTGTCACTGAACGTAGCCACTGTGTTTGTTTACATGAACGGGAGAACGTTAGTGACGTGTAAACGATGCTCACGCAACGAGTAGAGCCATCTATAATGGTGAAGGGCTCACCACGCCACTAGCTCGAAGCAATAATAGTCCCCCACTCAATACCTGGTATCTTTCCCCGAGCGCTCCCGTGGCCCCACTCTTTCGAAAACAACTATATGCTTGCTACTTACCCCCACTACTTTCGTGATGATTTTGTTCGTAACGCTAGAGCTTAACGCAACTTTGGGTTAGCTCTCGTTTTACACCTAGCGTGCCTAAAGAAGTTTCACTTAAAAAACTGTGATTCCTCAAACAGTTTTTCAGTTAAATATAATGTTTCCAAAAACACGAAAAACAGCTGATTCTGATCTAAAATTGTTCTTCAAATCCTTTACAATCCACACACATATACACCTTTCTCTTACAGGAGTACTGTATCAATACAAGTAAAATTAAGTTCACACAAAATTAACCTAGAATGGCGTCATGAAGTGATGATTAGACAAAATTCAAACATAAGTCGCCCCTTAAGCTCCGCCCATTCTATATTCACATGTGCACGGACTGTGTGATGTATTTTGTTTCTGAGCGAAGCAGAATGACCAACTGACCTTGTAACAAACAAAAATGAATAGGAGAGCCGCGAATTGGACCACACTGATCTATGGATCACAAATATAATACTCCAGACAAGGACATGGAGGGCCTCCCCGGGTGAGGGATCGGCTCTACGCCGGGGCCACCTCCGATAGAACACGAACACACATTCACTCTGAACAAGTGCAATTTCCACCTAAAAAATGAGAAAGATGACACCAATAAGGAAAAATCGAAGTGAGAATGGTAATCGTGCTGAACTTTCAGGATCAAAATCGAATTCGAATGGTGATGATTTTTTCGATCTTCAATTGATTTTGGCAAAAGATAGATTTATGCTGCACCCCAGCCAAGCTCCGCCGTTTTGTTAGGTTAGGAACGTTTATGTTAGTTTAGGAGCAATATACTGAATAGCACGAGGTTTATTATGTTCTTGAGTTTTGTCCATTCTGTAGCGATAATCTTAATGATTTATGTATAGCGTAGAGCTTTATCACTGGTACTCACTACTAAATTGCGGTATTTTGTTACCTGTTGGAGCGCTTTCAACCGCATGGAGCGGCCATCTTCAGCAACTGACTTCCGTGGTGTTGTTGTTGTTGTTGTTGGGAAGACATTTCTGGATAACTGTATCGTACAGCGCGTGCGATTTGAATTGTAACTGTTCGTTTAGGATGTTGGTGTTGTCTTGTGTGGTGTGTCTGTATATTTCATATTGTTCGAGTGTGTTGAGTGTGTGACCTTTGTGGTTAATGTGTAGGATTTCCATGTCTGTATTGATGTCTGCGTATTCGTGTCCTGTGGTTATTATATGGTTTGCATAGGCGGAGTCTGTGTTTTGTTTGAGAGCTCGTATGTGTTCTGTGTATCGTGTTTTGAAACTTCGGCCTGTTTGTCCTATGTAGAATTTTGGGCAGTCGTTGCATTTTAGTTTGTAGACTCCTGGGTTGTTGTATTTGTTTGTGTGTTGTTTGTTGTCTGTGGGTTGTATTTTGTTGATTGTTTTGTTCTTTGTTCTGAATGCTATTTTGTATCCTTGTTTTCTGAACACAGACTCTGCCTATGCAAACCATATAATAACCACAGGACACGAATACGCAGACATCAATACAGACATGGAAATCCTACACATTAACCACAAAGGTCACACACTCAACACACTCGAACAATATGAAATATACAGACACACCACACAAGACAACACCAACATCCTAAACGAACAGTTACAATTCAAATCGCACGCGCTGTACGATACAGTTATCCAGAAATGTCTTCCCAACAACAACAACAACAACAACAACACCACGGAAATCAGTTGCTGAAGATGGCCGCTCCATGCGGTTGAAAGCGCTCCAACAGGTAACAAAATACCGCAATTTAGTAGTGAGTACCAGTGATAAAGCTCTACACTATACATAAATCGTTTATTATGTCTCACATTGAATTTCTTCTGTGACGAAACCCTAAACCCCACCTTCCCAGGCGGCCTGGATATTTTAATTTTCATTATATTTTGTAATAACTAAGAATGTATTTGTTTAGACTTTCATCATTTTTTTTTTCTTTATTTTTAGTCATTTGTATTACTTATGTTCTATTTTTTTTCTTTGTATTTAATGTTCGTTTCTTGTATTCATGTATATCAGTTCTATTTTAATTTATTATTAATCATTATTATTATTATTATCATTATGTATTTCATGTTTTTGCCCTGGCTGAGTGGTAGAGAAGGCCTTATGGCCTTAACTCCGCCAGGTTAAATAAATAAATAAATAAAATAAAATTGACTTTAAAATACTACAATGTGCTCTTCAACTGTAACGTGATCTTTTTTTACTGTAAAAAAGTGGTATACATATTCTTAATATAAATAATTGCAAAATTAAGACAGAATTAAATTAGAGAAGAGCCTAGGGTGCAGCATAAAACTATTTTTCCCTTCATTTTTTTTGCTAGTAGGCCTAGTATAGCTAATACTATAATCATTGTGGAAGGTTGCAATGATTATTAGAATGATGAGATGAAGATGATGATGACGGACAGATGGTACTACGCCACCAAGTTATCTCTGCATGCAGAAAATATGTTAGGAATGTGCCTTAAATCTCGATCTCCCTCCTTTGACGTTGCCACTTCCTATTCACTGAGTTCAGTCATTTGGCTACAAGAGGAGGGCTGAGAATTCCTGTGTTTTTAAATGACCTCTCATCTAAAGCAATCGCCGTTGAAATGAATAATCTGGCAACCATGTCCCAACTGGAGAAAATGAGCTGTCCCTTCTTCCACCCCCGCCGCCACGCTGCCACTTCCTGTCCACTGTGTTGGGTTATTTGGCTGGAAGAGGGGCGCTGAGAATTACCGTGTTTTTAAATGACCTGACACCTAAGACAGTCACTGTCCAAATGAATAATCTGGCAACCATGTTATGATCTTTCGCCACCTGCTTCCCCTACATCCCTTCCGTATAGTGGTAGCTGGACGACACTAGCGCTAAAACACTTCCCCTATCGCCGTGCAGATTTAACTTGGTGGCATAGTATCTGGGGACCACAAGGCCCTAAAGTTATCCGACATCTGTCTCATTAGTGGGGAAAACCCGAATAAAGCCCATGTAGGTAACTTCTCCCGACCAGGATTCGAACCCGGGCGTGAGACGAGCGAACTCATCCCTTGCGCCAAAGCGGTGAACTATTTATTACCGAAATTGATTAATTAATTAAAATTAATGTCTTCTATTTATTCGAATCTAATTGCACCTTTGGCTAAAATTTCACATATTCTTGTACAATTGGTCACGGATTCATGAGCTACAAAACAAAATTTTGATATTAGACTGGACACGTTAATTTCAGTTCAAAATTTTCTTTCTATCCTGCCGGTTGTATTATATGGATGTGAGACATGGCCCTTTACATAAGCTGAGAGTGTTCGAAAACAGGGGACTTAAGAAAATATTCAGACCTAAGAGAGATGAAAACTGCATAACGACGAGCTTCATAACCTGTACTCTTCACCGGATATGGTAAGGGTAATTAAATCACGAAGGATGAAATGGGCTGGACATGTTGCGCGCATGGGAGAGGAAAGACATATTTCAAAAGTATTGACTGGGAGACCCGAAGGGAAGAGATCACTTGGAAGACCTAGACGTAGGTGGGAGGACATTATTAGAATAGATTTAAAGGAAGTAGGATTAGCGAGGGATGGTTGGATGGAGTTTGCACAGAATAGGGTTGAATGGCGGGTTCAGGTAAGCGCGGCAATGAACCTCCGGGTTCCATATAATAGATAATATTCCTTTAGCTTGCTTAGGAATTGTCTATTGCCATTGAGTTGAATAAACTACAATTTAGTACTCAAGAATCACAAATAACCGATTCAATTAGTAAGCGTGGGCACGGAACGCTAAAGATCCTGGGTTCGACTAGTATAAGTGGAATTTTGTCCTAAAATACTCTCACATTATCTGCGATTCTCTCAGGTTAAACAGATCTGTTACGCTTGTTTCCACCCATAATGCTTTGCTCTTAGCATCCCTCTTGCTCTTTAATTCTTAATGGTGCACGTAGTTACGGGCGGAGTTTAGAAAACTTTCTTATTAATTGCGTTTTTCTCGCACTTGCTCATTGTTAATTCAGTCTAGAGGGAGATTCTTTAGTTACCATGGCTATCGCGATGAAACAAGGAAAGGAGTGGTTTAATTTGTACTAGGGGGCCTTGCCATCATGACAGTGAACATACATCTTAGAGAGTAGCTTCGCGTTCTTGGACACCTTCCAGCTTCAACCCTTCATATTAAGATTCAGGATTTCTTTATTGTCTTGAGAAGAGCTAGAATTTCATTACAGGTACACAATAGCTGAACGACCTTATAAACACTTATAGAAAAACACGTAATATTATCGGTAAACACTTATAGAAAACATCTAATATTATCGGTAAACACTTATAGAAAAACACCTAATATTATCGGTAAACACTTATAGAAAAACACCTAATATTATCGGTAAACACTTATAGAAAAACACCTAATATTATCAGTAGACACCTATAGAAAAACACCTAATATTTTAGTAAACACTTATAGAAAAACACCTAATATTATCGGTAAAAAATTATAGAAAAACACCTAATATTGTCAGTAAACACTTATAGAAAAACACCTAATATTATCAGTAAACACTTATAGAAAAACACCTAATATAATCAGTAAACACTTATAGAAAAACACCTAATATAATCAGTAAACACTTATATAACAAATTTCCGATACTGGTGAAAAAACTTTCGACCATTGTACAGTAAAACTTGTTCAAAGCGGAATCGTATGGGACCAAAAGAATTTTCCAAATTGGACAAGTTTCCGGATTACACAAAATACACTATGCTACATAAGTGTTATAAATTACTGTACCATGTGCCAAAAATGTGAATTTGTAATAACTTATGCAAATACTGTAATTAATTACAAACCTTAATTCCTGTACAGCAGATATTCTTCACTTTATTTTTATGTACAGTAAAATACTACACTATTACTGTATTAATAATTAACAACACTAACACAATATAATTATGCAATTATTGTAGGATAACTGTTTTCTTGCCTCATTATCCCTAGGTTTATTTCACTTTTGTCGCCACATATCGGGACATGGGTCCGGACAAAGGCAAGTTTTTAGCCCGCGCATTTACAAACCATTCCCACACTATTTCATTAATTTCTTCATTTCCCCTCTTCTTTGCTTTTCTCTTCATTTGTCCGTTCCCCTTCATCCACTCCTCCCTTAACTTATCTTTGCTCTTTAAAGTTTCGTAAGTTTGCGTTTTACCGCATTTTAAACACAAAATTATTTCGCGCACCTCTCTCAGTCGCCTCGATCGCCTTCATTTTTTCATTGAGCGTGAGCGATACGTACTTTTTGTTCGACACGATGTTACTTAAGATACAAACAGTACAAGCCAACTGAAACTGAAGCCTGGCGGAAAATACAAAACAAAGCAGGTAGCAGATTTCTTGACTACTGGGTAAATTCCATTTTTGGCCGAAACATAAAGCCACCGCCGTGTATACTCTAACGGAACTCTCAGGGCTGTACAATATTCGCGCTAAGAAGTAACGTGTTCACACAGACGTGAATAACAAAGTATATTATATTGTAATGCTGCTTTTCCGCATTATAGAATAAATTGCTACTTAAATCTTAAAATTTTCATTCCGTTTCCGCGTTAAGCACGTTCCGTTTTATACAAAATATTGACATTTAAAAATGTATTGCGTGCATCGGGACCGAAATATTTGTACGCTTTGGACAGATTTCCGGATTATACACGTGCCGCTTTGAACAAGTTTTACTGTACTTTAAAACATTGAAAACCCGTTTGCACCTTCAATTATTGCGTCATTATGACATCGCTGTGGTATCGATTACTATCGAACACGGAACGATCTTGAGGTTTTGAGAGTATCAATTGAAAAATGCATAATAAAAAGCCTGTATTTAAAATAAAATAAATTCTGTTCGTATTAACTTTATCATCATACAAAAATGATTTTATTTCGTGTTGTCAAAATCCGTCGGTTTCAAGAAAATTACCAAAAGGAAGCTTTGATTTGACCGACGCAATGACCTGCCATCTCTCACAGAAGACCAGAACTATGACAGCCATCTGTTGCCAAGGTCATGGCGGGTTCGTTGCCGTTTGAATGAAACTTTCGCATTCTCCCCTTTTTGATAAAAGCTAGAAAAACTAGAGTTTTCCTAAGTGACTAAGCTATCGTTTTTTATTAGATTTTTAATCTATTTTTTCAGTTGTATTTATACTCCTTTTAGCTGCGAGGAGTTTAGGATCTGTGTCTATACGTAGGGTAGGCCATGGAACTACTGCTTGTCAATTGTTTCTATTGGCGGTGTATTTAATTGAGTAAATTTCAACTGATGTTAATTTAAATGGATATGATACAGGATGAAATGGTGAGGATGATTCATGGTATGTAAATATCCAATTCGGCATTGGCTTTACGACTGGGGAAACCATGAAAATACCCAAGCCAAATTGACTGGCTATGGGATTTGAACCTGGGACCTCCCGATTGCGAGTCCAAGACGTTTAATTTTGAATTTTTGTTAATGTTGTTAGTTTTATTTCAGTTGTGTTTATACTCCTTTTAGCCTCGAGGCCATATCAGGAGTTCGGGATCTGTGTCTATACAGTAGGGTAGGTCATGGAACTATTGCTTGTCAATTGTTTCTTTTGTCGGTGTATTTTATGGAGTAAATTTCAACTGATGTTAATTTAAATGGATATGATACAGGATGAAATGCTGAGGATGATTCATGGTATGTAAATATCCAATTCGGCATTTGCCTTTACGAGTGGGGATACTATGAGAGAAAGAAAGAAAGAAAGAAAGAAAGAAACAAGTCAAATTGACCGGCTACGGGATTTGAGCATGCGACCTTCCGAATACGAGTCCAAGACGTTACCATCTCGGCCACCTCGCTCGGTATCTGATTTTATTTATAGGATATTTCCTCACAAGTTCTGCTAGTTTTAAGAACGTAATTAATAGGATTTACAACTTTTCAAAACATGCCTCTTAAATCTTTTTATTTTTCGATAGACTTCGAGGAGAAGGGGTTGATGATGGTTTCTTGAAAACAGGCATAAAAACAGCGTAGATTGCAGAAGGGGTGTTTTAAAAACCCGCTCATTTAAGAGATTAGTTTTCACTCCTAAGAAGGAAAACACGGAGGGAAGCTAAATTGATTATGGCCCCTCAACATCCTTAATAACAATCTGGTGAGAAGAAGCAATCACCGGGGGAAATATTGTTTTCAAAGCAGTGTCTTTCAAAACAGTGAAAATAGTTACATTCTAGCTTTATGTTTGAAAGAAGCACAGCGCGAATAGACCAGCAGAAGTAGGCCTAAGCTTAAAAAAATACAGGCCATTGAGGCCCAGAGGGTTCCAGGAGGTTGAGGCCCCCAGATTTTTAGACATTCGGACATGAAGGTGGTAAGGTTGTCAGCCTTACGCACCGGCCACCTTTACCCCCAGGATTTGCTCCTGGTACTTAATTTCTATTAGAGGCTGAGTCGACCCCAGGGCCATAGTGCCACCAGAAGGATTAGGCCAATTAAAAAACTCCAACGACCTCATCCGGAATCGAACCCGCGACCTTTCCGGTTTGTAGCGCAGCGCCTCAACCACTACGCTACGGCATACTCCCGAAGTAAGTTTTTATCATAGGTAAAGCGAGAGAATTTATATTATGAAACTCGTAATCTCGAGTGGGATTTATTAGGACTATTTCATGAATAAAAATGTAACGGATTATACAAATAATAATTCATTTCGTGCTTTGTTGTATAAAAATAAAACTAAAAGTTACGAGATCACGGCATACTGTGAATCAACCATCCATAAATCGATTCGAATTACCATGTTGTAACCAATGCTAACAGTGGTGCATATAAGACATAAGGTTTGTTCGCAAAGCAGTCAGAAACCAGGAACATATCGTTCGCGCATGCGCTCTTTCTCCACACGCGTTCGCAAAGCGAGAATCCGTGATTCTGATTTCAATCTTCTGTTCGCAAAGCTCTCACGGACAGTTTCTGTACTATAAGAAAAGTTTGCAGGCTCTAGCATGAATTGTTATCAGAGACATGCGCAGAAACCTATTTTCACGCGCCTGACTCCTCCCTCCTATAACATTGCGCCAGATTTATAAACATAGGCTACTTATATGTATGAATAATGGAAGATAATTAAAAGTTTCCCAAAATATAGATTATATTGTCGATGTATATTGCATTTATAACATGTCAAAGGGAAATATATATTTTATTTGCATATCATATCGATTAAACGCAGAAACTATCGATTCCAAATTCCTGTAACCGTTCGCAAAGTGCAAATCACGGGTAAGTTACAGACTGGACATGCGCAGTACAACAAATTCTCAAGCGGTCACGGATTTGCTTTGCGAACAAACCTATAGTTAACTTCATTCAGATAAGCTAACAGCAGAACAGAATAAAAGCACACGAACTGGCTTGCACCGAATCGAAACTGTGTTTTTAATCAATGGTACATTTATATTATTTCAGTTTCCAAACAAGTTATGTTGTATAAAATAATGTATTCTTGCTGCTTAATGGCAGCATGTGACGTATCAATCACTGCACACTGATGCTTACGTGTCCAGTAACGAGCAGACGTTTTACCCGATAAAACGGCATCCTCGCAATTCCTACAAGAATATTGTAAGATAAACGGCCGTGATTGGTCTATATCCGAGGAATTGCTAAACGTTATTGGTCAATATCAAACACGCGGCGTATGTGTTCGTGTTGTCTCGGAGGTGGCCCAGCATTGGGCTGATCACTCATCCGGGGAGGCCTCCATTACATTGTTTGGTCAAAAAAAGTATGTATGTGATCCAAAGATAATCCCTCTCCCGACAGGTCGCGGCTCTGTAAGGCCCGGGCGACTTGGGTCGCTTAAATCCTAAAAGGGAGAGGTGAAAGTACGATAAAGAAGAACGATTTCAACTGATATTAACTTAAATGGATATGATACAGGATGAAATGGCGAGGATGATTCCATTTCGGCATTCGCCTTTACGACTGGGGATTGTTTTCTTATTGTGGATGACAATCGGGTGTGCCTGAAAACTGAATTAATTAAATTATCATGCATTCAAATTATGTAAAAGTACAGAATAGGGTAGAAGAAAAAACTATGGATCCAATCAATTAAAACATTGTTTTCTGTGCAGTCCGGCATTGGTTGATATTATATGAAAATTTTGTTTGTGCTTGGCATAATCCTTTTAATGCTCAATTTTCATCCCTTTATTGCTGTTGTTGAAAAGTTAATATTTGGCCTATATTTTTTTTTATCGTTTAAGCTATTTTTGTTTTCATTTAATTTAAAACACAATAGAATTTGACACATATCTCCGACCCAATCAATCCAGACACAAGAAACTTTGTCATTTAAAAAGCATTTTGCAAGATATATTATCCTCTTCCGCTTTGTCATTCTTTGTTACTTCGTGAGGTTTAGGAAAAGATGGAAATCATTTGGAGCGAAGTCCGGGTTGTAGGGTGGATGTTTAAACACCTCCTTCAGAACTTCGGATGGGAGGTGTTTAAACATCCACCCTACAAGTCCAGACCTCGCTCCCGGTGATTTCCATCATTTCCTACACCTCACGAAGTAACAAAGAATGACAGAGAGGCTAATGTGTTTTTCACACTGCTGTTCAAATCTCTGACGGCAGACTTCTACGACACAGGTATTCAAAAGTTTTTCCCCACGTTATGACATGTTTCCATTCCGGTGGCGAATATGTTGAAAAATAGCTGAACACTTGCTGTGTCTGTTGCAATAAATATTTCCTTGAAATTGTGTTTTGTTTCTGTAAACGGCCCCAGGGAAACTTACTTTGTGGACGCGCCTCACTATTAAATAAACAGAAAGTACAAATCTATGTCTGCAATCATGATCTATCAAAAGTTTTGTCAGTGTTTTGTCACAAAGAAATATGATAGACAATTTCTGCGAGTTTCGAGCTATGTTAAACATGGGTTTCACTTGTTTTCACTTGATTAAGTGATGATGTAAGTGAAGTAGCTGTACATTGTTGCGTTGCCGTGGAAACCGCGCATGTCCAGAGGCGGGGAAAGCTAATTGCCACCTGCACCGAGAGATGGAGACACGGTCACACTTGAACGCGTTATTTGTCATGAACAAGTGAAACGCGAGAGATAATGAGTTGCATTCTTTTGATAGTCGCGTATGTTTTTCTTGCCCTATGACGTCAGAGTTGCTTGATAATTGTTGTTGTATGGCTCTCGTACAATGCTTCATCGAGTAGGCCCATACGAGGTTTGGCTTGTTTGGATTTTTCATTAAAAATTACTGTATTTTCATATATATACAGAATGTTAATGAATAACACCGAAATATTTTACTTGTGTATAGAGGGAACATAGACAAGCAACTTTTATTAGTAGATTTTTGCTCTGAGGATCCAATTTTTCCTGTTACAGCATAAAATCTCCCAGGGCATGGCCGCCACTGACTTCTAACATTTGAAAAAATGCAAAACAAAGGAACTTCGTTGTTAACACTGTAGTTGTGAAAAAAAAAGAACTAATGCAATGCGACCAGTCATGTGATTAGTCTGTAAATTTTGCAGATTATGGAAACACTAAATTATGATTTAGCTGTTGATGAATGATTAAGAATCAGGTTTTTAACGATCACTAAGAAGGCATGAAGTCAATTTAATGACAATTTTAACCCTATTTTGCTTAATTATTGACTTATGAGCACCAAATTGTAATGACTTTAATGCCCTGTAGGATACACATTTTACGTCTTAGAGCGAAAATATCCTAATAAAAGTTTCTTGTTTGTGTCCCCCTCTACACACAGGTAAAATATTTCGGTGTTACTTATTAACACCCTGTATATTACATACCACTTTTTAAATATTTTGTAATCAGTTTCTAGACATATCAGAAAGTAAATTTAATGTAGACGACTTCAAGAATTTCGGACGGAATTCTAGGAAACTCTTCTATTTCAATTTCTTGCTCCATTCTTTCAAAACACGTTCAAAATGGCGACACCAACAATGTTTCTTGATTTTACTAGCTATTGAAGAAATATTGAAGTTGACAGAAATGTTGAGGATGTTTAGTGATATTACATATTTATTTCCTATTAAAGTTTAGAAATTTTGGACTACTTTTACAGGAACAATAGATAAAATAGACGAGTTAAAATGTGAGCTTTAGAAACTATATGTGGAAAATTATGAGAGACGAGAAATGTATTCACACCACAATTTATTTTGGCAAGCAAAATGCAATCTCTTCTGATTTTCTTGTCGTTGCTTTCTATCGGAATGAAGCATAACTCATAGCCCCCTGTTACAGCTAATTTCACTGCCGTCTCCAAGGAACGGAAAATAAACAAAAGTTGCCATAAATCCAGAAACAAATGACATCTGACTGGCCGCTAACCTAATAACAGGGATTTCCCATTGTTACCACACTTTTCTTTTCTCTCTGGTACTGTAGCCTACTGTTGCCATGGATACGACGTTCTGTGCCGTGTTTGTTCATTTTTATCATCTTCCACATCGTCGTTGCCGTCTGTATTCACAATATTCAAACTATTCATGTGATAAACCCTTAACTATGCGCATGAGGTCTGTGCGACCGCAGTTTACAAGTGTGTTATTTACACTACTGTCCCTTCTCAAGACCCTTTATCATCCCATACGTGTCCTTACTGTAGACGTGGTAAAAAACAGTTTATTTTTGTAGCGGTCTGTGAGACCTCGCGTCCCATGGTTGCGTAAGTTTTTCAGTTTACTGTTCTATGAACAACAGTGAGTAAACGGCCTGAACCATAGAAAATTAAGCCGGGATTTATTAGATTATGTGATGACAGTTATGATGAATTTATTTTGGTGAAATTTTGCAGTGAATGTTTTGAGAGAATGACTGTGTGTCTCATTTCTAAGGGAAAGGGTCGGCTTGGGTGGCGTAGTTAGTATCGTGCTTGCTGGTTTTCTGTGCCCAAAGTTGCGGGTTCGATCCCGGCCCAGGTCGAAGACATTTATGTGTGCATAAATGTGACAGGCCCATGTCAGTAGACTTACTGGCATGTGAAAGAATTCCTGCGGGACACAATTCCGGCACACCGGCGACGGTCATAGGCCTGAGTTGCAGTACATTCCCGTCGTTAAATAACCATCTCTATATATATAAAAGGCTTTGTCCTGACTGACTGACTGACTGAATGAATGACTGACTGAATGACAGGAATCAACGTACAGCCTAAACTATAGCAGGTAGAGACTTGGAATTTTGACAGTACCTTCGTTTCATAATGTAGGTGCTCACTAAGAAAGGATTTTGAAAAATTCTGATTCTAAATGCCAAAAATTAAATGTTTTTGAAAATACTTAATCCCTTTTTACATAGAATTATCAAAACAAATTCACAGAACGTATTGTTACCAGTGGTATCAGGTGGGCTTGGATTAAATTAAATGGATGTTTGACAAATTAGAGAAGGTATCATTATAATTCATATTATCTATATTAATAAAAGGAATTCTCCTAGATGTCCAGCGAAATCTACTGAACGCAGAGATCTGAAATTTTAAACATAAGTGTGCTGAAGGGTCGGAAAATGCACCTCGAAGCCGGAATTTTAATTTTAGTTTTCGTTCGTGAGTTATGAGTGAAAAACTGTCAAAAAACGTGCATTTTTTGCGTTTTCAAAACATAAGTTTTCAGTTATACATTTCAATGTCAAATCAATTACAGTTGGCTTTGGCTATTTTTGTCAAACCTTGAAAACAAAACTTTCGCGATCGCTTGAATGTTGTAAGCCCTAAATATGGTCAAACGTTGTTTTATTTGGACGAATCTCACTATACAGAGGTTTTCTGGGCCAAGAAACTCGAATCTGAGGTCGCTTTTACCAGTCGATGCTATCTGATCGTGGTATGTAATCCATGCGATTTAGGTGTTAATAAATGTAATGATTTAACTATTATGCTCTTAATTTTTAATTCTTGAAATAATTATCGCGGGCAAAACCGCGGGCACATGCTAGTCTTCCAAATAACTTAGGCCTATTTGTGAGCTTCCCATATTAAATTGACAATAGCCTTACCCTATTTCTCATGCCATTTATAAACCCGTGTCGGACTGCACAGAAAACAGTTAACACAACGATTAGGCCTATACCAACCCAATTCTAAGGGAGTAAACCACAGATCCACTATCTCAAGAGCTTTCTGATCATTTTCCACAAAATCTATCGTACTCTTCTGTAAAAGTAGGCCTAATTACGGAAGATTTGGGGTACCGGAAGCGCTTTGACGATGATGAAGATCTGAAAATCAGCGTCGTAGAATGACTTCTGCGGAATTTTAAACATAGTCAAACGCTATGACAAGTGTCTCAATGTGACTGAAAACGATGTAGACAAGATCTGTTATGGAATTCACATAACTTCCTCTGGCCAAATAAAAGTTAGCCTATTAGTATAATATAATTATTATGTATGACATTCTCTTCATGTAAATTGATTGTAAAAATGACGAGAATGTCTTTACATTACTTCACATCCCAGAAGGTTACACAACCCAAATAAACTCCTATTAATGCACTCTCGTAACTTTCTACAGTTTAAGCATGGCCAATACGTTTTTCTCACTTCACATTCTGATATAGAACAAGAGGCCGTAGCCTATTGCAAAGAGCACGTATTCAGAGTGGGTGGCTTATAACTACCCTTCAGATAATTTCTTCGAAAAAATGTTTCAAATAAAAGTCTTAGCTCTTAGTATAAGCTATCCATGTGCAAAATTAAAAGAAAATAATTTGAGCAGTTTTCGAGAAAATCGCGAAAACTAAAAATTCTTCATTAAAGTCCTCTTAAAAATTAGAGAAACTTTTCGCTATCTTCATGTCACATCTTCAGAAAGTACCTGACCCAAATACAAAATTTCGATTTCATACGATTTTCCATTCTGGAGCTAGGCTGTTCACAGACAGACATAGGCCTACACATAAGACACATTTCTGAAAATAGTATTTTTAGGGTGGACCCCAAAACGTGTTTTTATGTTAAAAACTCAACTTCGAATTTGGAAGTCGAAAACAATACGGCAGAGGAAGTCATAAATTAGAGATTGTAGTTTTAAAGTTGTGTGGGGGAGACCGGACTTGGTTGTCACACGGGATGGTTGTCTCACTAGTAAGAAACTGGATACGCAGTTGGCAGGAGTGATTGGTTTTAAGTGGGAAAGATGCTCCCTTGACCATTAGCACCCCTTGCAGTTTCCCACGAAGCAGGTGTTAGTTTTGTGTCCATTGTTGAAAGATTTGTGATTTGCTGTGTTGAAAATAAAATATTTGCTCTGAAGTTTACTTCTACATCTTCGTAAACGGATAAGTTTACAAATATCTTCTATATTACGTTAAACAATACATTTATTTAGGAGTATATTGCTATATTCTTTTCGGCTTTTGCTTGGTAGAAAAGCTCGCTAGAGCAATGGAATTCCGAAATGGCGTCAAGGGGTTGGTTGTCACATGTGACTTCCATCCCCGTCCGGATTGGTTGTCTCGTGTTACAACAGACCAAATTAGAAGCCTAACATAAGAGATTGAAGGTGATGCAAGATTTCTATGCTATAATAATGTTTATTCATTTCTCTATCAATTTTAAAGAAACAAAAAATTCCTTGTTAGACTCAACCCATTTATCAGTCAAAAGTTTAATCTGTCAAATGATACAACACTTTGTTTTTGTCAACAGTTTAATCATATTGATGTTATATTATGGGAATGCTTTCCTTGCTTTCCTGAGTATTAAATACCACACAGTTGAACTTACAACATTTTTATTCCAGTTATTTTTTTGCAATGTGACAACCAACCCCAATGACTGTGACAACCAACCCTGAGCTGGGGTTGGTTGTCACATTTTACTTTTTCTTTTTTAAGATTAAATTTAAATACTTTCTATTTCAATGTTTGTTTTGAACTTTCTTTTTCAATAAGCCAAAGAGTTGAAAGAACAGATGTGATAATTAGATAAATAAAAAAACCTATAGGAATATTAAAAAAATATGTTTGATTGAAAAGTGTGACAACCAAGTCCGGTCTCCCCATAGCATAGAAGTATACATCATACAAATTGCATAAATTATGAATGAATGAGTTGTTTTTCTGCTTAAGTTTCGCTTACTAGAAATAAATAAAATGTTGTAGGTCTGCTATATAATTTAATTGCCTAATTTATCAATTTATAAGCCTATTTTAGGCGCCTAAACATAATATCTAGTGCCCTAAGATCGTACGTCTGTTCACAAGCTCTCTACAAACAATGAAGGAAATGTCGAATTAAAACAAAACAGAATCGAGATAGTCTGGAATTAACAGGGGAATATGGAAAAGTGAATGTGAGATATAGAAGGTCATGTCAAAGATAATGATGACATTAGTGTAGTAATTTACTGAGATCGTTACAGACAGACTCTGCGCATGCGGCTTAAAATACGTTAATCGTTCAGAGTACAGAGGGCCGAGGGCGAAGTACATTCCTGATAAATTACCGCTAATAAAAAATTACATCCTGCAAGAGAAGGGATCATAAAGACACTTTTCGTCTTGTTATTTTGGTAATCTTGACAGAAGTGAAAGGGAATTTTTTGTTGTTTAATTCTAGCGTAACGAGACGAAGTCAGTAATATCAGGAAAAGATGACGGCGAAACAGCGTTTCCTTATTGGTTGTAGGTACCAACATAATTAAATAACAAACTATTCACTACCGAGCTAAGATGGTAGCGTATTGGATTCGCATTCGGGATGTCCCAGGTTCAAATCTCGTGGCCAGCCAATTTGACATGGGTTTTTTCATGGTTTCCCCAGTCGTAAAGGTAAAAGCCGAATGGGATATTTACATACCGTGAATCATCCTCACCGTTTCATCCTGTATCATATCCATTTAAATTAATATTTAAATTTACTCCATAAAAATACTCCAATAATAGAAATAATTGACAATCAATAGTTACATGGCCTACCATATAGATCCCGAACTCCTGATATGAAAAATTACCTAAAAATAAAAAATGGGGAAAGATGAGCAATTGGATGCCGAATTGGATATTTACATACCATGAATCACCTTCACCATTTCATCTTTTATCATATCCATTTAAATTAATATCAGTTGAAATTTACTCCATAAAAATGCACCAATAATAGAAACAATTGAAAATCAATAGTTCCATGGCCTACCCTTCCTCAGAAAAATCCGAGGAGGTACCGGGGATCGAACCCGGGCCTGCTGATCTGTACCGGTAGTCAGCGACGCAAACCACGAGATCTTTATTGCAGAATCAAACAAATTTACCGGCTTTTAACTCTCAGGATATTTCTATAGCATTGTGTCGCAATAGTTTTACACAATATGAAATGTTTCGAACGAATGCAAAGCTTTGAAGTTGGCAGCGCCGGAGGCAGGCTATCATATGTCAGAAATGTAATAATTTCATGGCATTTGTTTTTAATTTAGAAGGCAAGAGATATTCAAATGGCAGATATACTCTCTGGTCACGGCCCACTCTGTGACACGGAATTAATTGCTGTCCACTGCAGCCAACTCGAAAAATAATTAACAAAATGTGCGCTCGTGTTTTGTTTAAAATCCTACACGGATTTCTGTATCATAACGGAGTTTACAATTGACCTGATATCCGATACAGTTAATTAAGCATGAAAATACTGCACAACTTTCGTCGTGGATAATGGAATTATTTCCTGCAGTACAAATTCACTCTTTAAAAAATGGATCAGTGAAAGCATAGACCAAAATAGTTATTTTTTTAAAATTCATATGTGTTTACATTCCTTTTAGCTATCAGGAGTTTAGGATCTGTGTCTATGCAGTAGGGTAGGCCATGGAAATATTGATTGCCTTATTGTTTCTGTTGTCGGTGTATTTTAATGGACTAAATTTCTTTCTTTTTTCTTTCTTTCTTTCTTTCTTTCTTTCTTTGTCGTAGTTTTACCCATCCCTATTAGGATTTCAGCGACCCAAGCCGCCCGTGCCTTACAGGGCCGCGACCTGTCGGGAGAGGGATTATCTATGGGTCACATACATACTTTTTTGACCAGACAAGACATGGAGGGTCTCCCCGGATGAGTGACCAGCCCAATGCCGGTGCCACCTCCGAGACAACGCAAACACATAGGACGAGACACACCGTTCACACACTCACTCACTCCAAACAAGGCGAGGATGGGATGAAGATGATAATGACGGCCAGAAGATATCTGGGGAATTTGTCTCACAGGTGACGAAAAACCCCAGAAAAAAACCCCACCTAGGTAGCTTGTCCCGACCAGGATTCGAACCCGGGCCCGCTGCGTGAGAGGAGCGAACGCATACCCTACGCCACAGCGGTGGACGGAGTAAATTTCAACTTATATTAATTCAAATGGATATGATACAGGATGAAATGGTGAGGATGATTCATGGTATGTAAAAATCCAATTCGGCATTTGGCTTTACGACTGGGGAAACTATGGAAAAAAAAACCCATGTCAAATTGGCCGGCTACGGGATTTGAACCTGGGACCTCCCGAATGTGAGTCGAAGACGTTACCATCTCGGCCACCTCGCTCGGTAACCGACCAAAATAGTAATTTATGATACAAGGGCTAAAAGAAGAATTTAATTTTCGTGTAGGTATGTTACCACGAGTATCATATACTACCAGGGTGGATCGAAAAGTAAAGCACAATAATTTATTTTTACAAAAAGTTTAATAGGTATAATTACAAACAAATGCACACATGAAGGGACATCTTTTGTCTATTTTCTATATAACTTAGTCGCCAATTTTTTCAACACATTCCTCCCATCGTGATATCAGTTTCAAAATACCCTGTTCATAGAAGTCCGTTCGGTTGGAGTATAGCCATCTGTTTACATTAATAAAGTTCATAGGCGTAACCAGGCCGACCATATGGGGGGGGGTTATAACATTCAGGAAGAGGGGGGTCCGGGGGTTCTCCCCCGGAAAATTTAAAAATTGAAGATGCAAAATAACGAGTTTTAAGCTTCCGGGGGCTTCCCCGGAAAATTTTAAAAATTAAGACGCAAAATAATGAGTTTTAAGCTTCCGGGGTTTCTGCCCCGGAAAATTTTAAAAATTAAGACGCAAAATAACGAGTTTTAAGCTTCCGGGGGAGTTACCCCCGGAAAATTTTAAAAATCAAGACGCAAAATAACGAGTTTTAAGTTTCCCACGCTTTATACTTGTATTAAGTAATTTATGGGCAGACTTTAAAAAATTATACAATTTTCCTTTTTTTAATCAATGGGGGGGGGGGGTTCAAACCTCCAAAACCCCCCCCTCGGTACGCCTATGATAAAGTTGCGTTGTGCCCTTCATATGCTGTAACATTCATGCTGATGGTGTCAAACTTCTTCACGACAATGCTCGCCCCCAAGTTGCTGCAGCTGTTCGTGAGAAAATCAAGAAATTCGGTTGGGAGGTGCTCCACCATCCTCCATACAGTTCAGACCTGGCACCGTCGGACTTTCATTTGTTTGGTCCCATGAAGAAATTCCTGGCCGGTAAACGCTTTTTGCGTCAGATGCAGAAGTGAAAACAGCAGTCCGAAGATTGCAGTAGGCCTACCTCAGTTGGAAACGCCTGCAAACTGTCTCTGATTGGCGAAACTTGAAAACCATGAGAATTTTCTATTAAAAAGGAAGTAGCATTACTCAGTATTCCGTACGCGCCACACTGCCATATTAATGTTACTAGTTTGTGTGTCTCGTAATTATAAAGTTCATTATCGATACATTTTTTAATAATTCACTCAGCATGGTTTCTACACAGCATTCACAACATGCAATGCGCTCGGTATCCATGACAACGGTTACACAGGAGGCCGGCGAATTCTCGTGTTCATTCAGTTAAGGCCGGTGTGTAAGAATACTTGTTTTTTTATTCTTTTTCAAATGGTGGTCGTTTTAATGATGAAGAGGAGATCTTAGATTTCTTTTGGACGCGAGCTCTACTTTGACAGAAGTACTACTACTATTAACTTACTCCGTGGCACTCCATCCCTGAAGGGACTTGGCCTACCACCCAACCGCTGCGTCATCTACCATAGTCAGATGGCAGATTTGGGGGGCATGTGGTTAGCATGCCGACACCCACGGTCGTTAATGGTGGTTTCCATGGTCAGAGCTGCTACTTCTCTATCAAGTAGCTCCTCAGTTTGTTTCACGAGGCTGAGTGCACCCCGTTCCAGACCTCCATACCTCAGAAAGATCCGAGGAGGTACCGGGGATCCAATCCGGACCGTCGGATCTGTAGTCAGCGACGCGGTCTACTACTACTAGTACTACTACTACTACTACTACTACTAATAATAATAATAATAAATAATAATAATTTATTGAAAGGATATAACCTCAGAGTGTTCGAAAACAGGGGGCTTAGGAATATATTCGGACTAGATGAAAACTGCATAACGACGAGCTTCATAACTTGTACTCTTCACAGGATATAGTAAGGGTAATTAAATCACGGAGGATGAAATGGGGAGGAAAGACATATCTAAAAAATATTTACTGGGAGACCCAAAGGGAAAAGACCACTTGGAAGACCTAGACGTAGGTGGGAGGACAATATTAGGTTAGATTTAGGAAAAGTAGAATTTGCGAGGGATGGTTGGATGGAGTTAGCACAGAATAGGGTTGAATGGCGGGCTCAGGTAAGCGCGGCAATGAACCTTCGGGTTCCATAACTAAAATATGCTACTTTCTAAGACGATGTGACGTATAGGAGCTTTTTACTTCCTCTGCCCGTACCATAGGTACTGTAGGTAGAGGAAGTATTGTTTTCGACCCCAAAATTCGAAGTTGAGTTTTTAGCATATATAAACGTTTCAAAGCCCCCTGAATCCAAAAATGAAACGGAAAATCGTATGAAAACGAAATTTCGTATTTGGGTCAGGTACCTTCTGAAGATGTGAGGATAAGATTGGCGACTATTTTCTCTTATTTTTAAGGGGACTTTACATGAAGAAATTTTCGTTTTTCGCGATTTTCTCGAAAACGGCTCTTACGATTTTCTTTACATTTTGCACAAGTGTAGCTTATAGTGAGGGCTAAAACTTTTATTTGAAACTTTTTTCGAAAAAATTCTCTGAAGGCAGTTACAAGCCACCCACTGTTTGTAAAAAGTTCGTGTTGTGTGGTGAACAATTGAATACACACTCTTTCACGGCCTCTTATCTATCTATATTAATAAAAGGAAGTGTCTGTCTTTCTGTCTGTCTGTCTGTCCGCGAAGCCCAGCAAAATCTACTGAACGCAGAGATCTGAAATTTTAAACATAGATGGACTAAAGGGTCGGAATGTGCACCTCGAAGCCGGAATTTTAATTTACGCTTTCGTTCGTGAGTTATGAGTGAAAAACGGGCAGAAAACGTGTATTTATTTCGTTTTCGAAGCATGAGTTTTCAATAAAACAAATCAATTACACTAGGCTTTGGCTATTTTTGTCATTCCTTCGACATAAAAGCATCGCGATCTCTTGAATGTTGTAGCTCACGCTGGTCGATTCATTTGTTTTTAATGTCAAGGCACGCAAACATAATATGAAATTTTCAACCTACACCGAAGAGGATTATTATTATTATTATTATTATTATTATTATTATTATTATTATTATTATTATTATTATTATTATTATTATTATTTTATTATTATTATTATTATTATTATTATTATTATTATTATTATTATTATTATAGGGATAATCAATATTAGCCTAAATATGGTCAAACGTTGTTCGATTTGAACGAAACTCACTATACAGGGGTTTTCTGGGCCAAGGAACTCGAATCTGAGGTCGCTTTTACCAGGTGACGCTATCTAATCGTGATATATAGTCTACATGATTTAGGTGTTAATATAATGATTTAACTATTATGCTCTTAATTTTTAATTTTTTAAATAATTATCGCGGGCGAAGCCGCTGGCAAATGCTATCTTAAAATAATAAAAGGACGTGTTTGTCTGTCTGTCCACGATGCCCAGCGAAATCTACTGAACGCAGAGATCTGAAATTTTAAACATAGATGGGCTGAAAGGTGGGCGAATGCGCATCGAAGCCGGATTTTTAATTTTAGCTTTCGTTCGCGAGTTGTGAGTGAAAAACTGGCAGAAAACGTGATTTTAGCGTTGTCGAAGCATCAGATTTCAGTAATACATTTCAATGTCAAATCAATTGCAGTTGGCTTTGGCTATTTTTGTCATACCGTGGTAATAAAAGCATCGCGATCGCTATATTGTTGTAAGCCCACGCTGGTCGATTCATTTGTTTAGAATGTCAAGGGCCGTAGACATATGAAATTTTCAACCTACACGGAAGAGGGATAGGCCTAAATATGGTCAAACATTGTTCGATTTGGACGAAACTCACTGTACAGGGGTATTCTGGGCCAAGGAAATCGAATCTGAGGTCGCTTTTACCAGGCGACGCTATCTAATCGTGGTATGTAGTCCACGTGATTTAGGTGTTAATAAATATAATGATTTAACTATTATGCTCTTAATTTTTAATTTTTGAAATAATTATCGCGGGCGAAGCTGCGGGTACATGCTAGTTCTATATAAGAATGAAGTGAGAAAGACATATTGGAGGGAAATATTCGATAAATTTCGGAAATTATTCTTAACGACAGAAGTTTCAATAAATGTCTACAGTCACTTGTTTTTGTTTGCTATATAGTCTGCACTTTTATAAGTCGCATCATTTTCAAAGAAGAGGTTATCAGGTATTTATCGTATAATTAGCGTTAAATTGTGTCTTGCGTTTGTGTACAAGGATATGTGAATACTCCTAACTTTTATTTGGGCAGAGGAAGTTATGTGACTTTCACATCAGATTTTTTAATGTTATAATCGTAATCAGCACATACAAGTTACATTAACAAGCTTGTTGAGTAGTGTAATTAACACTTGAAATATTTTCCAACCCTCTTGAGTTATAAAACAAAATCATATTTTAAAATCTCTTCAGGAGTTAACTTAAAGCATTATAGTACTTAGCTGTGTAGATTGGTATAAAACAAATCAACCTCAATAATAATGTCACGGCAGGTTGAATTCATATTAATTACTTAATTTTCCATATCTTGTTAAGATAACGCGGTGAGACTTCAACAGCGAGATAACATAATAAAAAGAGAATTAGCAGATTTATTTTACAAAGGTATGACAAGGCCAGATGATTTTCTGGCAAAATGTATTAATTTCAATATATTAAAAAAGTATTTTTTATTGCTTGTATATAAATAACAGTAAAATAGGTAATTTTCCTTTAGCTTGCTTAGGCACTTGGGAGACCTAGTCGTAGGTGGGAGGACGATATTAGGATAGATTTAAGAGAAGTAGGATTTGAGAGGGATGGTTGGATGGAGTTAGCACAGAATAGGGTTGAATGGCGGGCTCAGGTAAGCGCGGCAATGAACCTTCGGGTTCCATAAAATAGATAATATTCCTTTAGCTTGCGTAGGAATTGTCTATTGTCATTGAGCAAGTAAGTAATAATATGTATGGAGCTGCAATCTTTACAGCACTTCAGTGTTTATTTAACACTCATAAAGCTGTCAGCAAGGTAGATTGGAAGACTACACTTTTTATGTTCCTCTACAGAAAGAAAGTGTAGGCTACTTACAATATGGCAGTAAAATCAAAATTAGGCTACTTACAACACTTCCCCTCTCTTGTTTACGGGCTGTAAATTAAAAGTTATGCCACTAGTAGCGCCACCATCACAACTTCATTAGAGCCATCTACCGTAAAACTCTTTACTGTTATTAAGATGCTGCAGCTGTCGCAAATAATAGCAAATTCACTTGTCTTCTGAGATGACTGACGCTGGTTCGAATCCGAGGTTTAGGGAACTAGTTTGAGTGTGTGAGTGTTTAAACACTTCCTAGGAAGTCTCCTGCAGAAGTTCGGCTGGGAGGTGTTTAAACATTCACCCTAAAGCCCGTTCCCAGTGATTTCCATCTTTTCCTACACCTCAATAAATGACAGAGAATGTCAGAGAGACGAAGGTGGTTGTCACACGGTGGTTGAAATCCCAGGCGGCAGACTTCTACGACACAGAAATTCAAAGGTTAATCCCACGGTATGACAAATGTTTCAATTCCGGTGGCGAATAAGTTATGTTGAAAAAAGCTGAAGAATGTCTGAGTCTGTTGCAATAAATATTTTCATGAAATTGTGTTTTGTTTCTGTAAACGGCCCCAGGGAAACTTACTTTATGGACGCTACTCGTATTAGTGATGACTAGGGGGTGGATATCTCTGACCTAAAAAATAGGATATATGACCTAAAAAACCTTAAAATATGACCAATAAAATTTAAAATTTGACTTAACCACTTACACATTGTGTATATATTTTTTTGCACTCCTTAGCTAGTAAGTGTTACTTACGAAAGTTGTTTACATGGATCGTAAGTTGACATTCCCACACAGTCTTGTTGCTAAGGGCGGTTGCGATGAGGTTAAATTACTTACGGTCCAAGCGCCACGTCATAATTCATTACGATACACTTCATAATACAAGTCTTCATGGACAAGGCCCCCAGGACAAATATTCGGTTCCCATAACAACAAACACATGCGAATCACTTTCTGAAATAAACATCTATTTTCAAGAATGTATTTACATAATATTTTCAGGTAATATCACAATTAATATAATTAAATTGATATAAATAATCATCGTGCAAAAAATAGCATGCAACACACGGGCCGTAAAGGCATTTACGGGTCTCGAAAACTTAAAAACCCGAGGCACAGCCTCGGCTTTTCAATCTGTTTCCTCGACCCGTAAACGTGCCTTACGGCACTTGTATCGCAATATACTATTTTAAGTTTCATTACAATTCATTTTATTAAAATATAATGTTAATTATTTAAAATATCTATAAATTCTTAAAAAGTATCATGATAATGCAAAATTTACGAAATATGATATGAAACTTCAAAATTTCTTTAATATGTACATAAATGTGCCAAAAATATGACCTAAATATGCATATTCATGCTAAATATGCTACAATAGTTGAAAATTTCATAAATATGCACTTATATGCACAATAAAAGCTGTTCCATTTTCACCAGGATGCTTGGAATCGGGTTTAAATTAGTCGGAAACCTGAAATAATGCAAAGGGGAAAAATATGACATGTCATAGAAATCCGCCCCTAGTGATGATCCTAAGTTATCTTAGATCGTCTTTGCTTGTATTTGTTTCTAACGGATTGGATGGTCTTGTCAACATAGCCTACCGCTTTTAAGAAGGCTGAAACATGTATATTCTGGTGAAAAATAGGAAATTGTGTATTATGTAGGCTGGTTTCCTGATTCTGACCACAGATGGATGCATTAAGGTGGTCTACATACCAATAACTGCACGGTGCAAAGCTTTCTCAAACAGTAGCGGATTAAGGTGCGATCGTAAACAAGCCACAGCTTTCTAGCACATGTGGCCAGCAAAAATCCCATCCGTCTGGTTAACCTCAGAGGAACGCGTCAGGTCACCATGGTTACCAGTGTAACAATGACGTCGCTTTCTTAGGCTATAAGAAATTAATGCGCTATCTTACAAATTTTGTTTTCAGCGATGCTCTTTTTTTTCCGTGTTTGCTAAGGGCAACCGAGCAATGCCACCTGTAATTAATTTTACACGATTTTCTCAGAACACCAGGTCAGATATATTAGACTAGCTTAAAAGGCCCGGCATCGTCCGGGTTTTGTATTTTTTAATTGGAAATTAACTTATGAAGGACTTTCGATTTTCAAATTCTAGGTCCTTAGCCTAGGCTATAGCTATACGTATTAAAAATTTGAAATGAAGAAGAATGACTTATCACATTCAAACTATTCGCTCAGAAAACGCTTGGTATAGCTTTTTTATAGCTCATAGAGGACGTAAAATTTTACATCCCATCGCTTCTACACACCAAGCCCTGATAGAGGTTTCAATAAGAAGAAACAGAAATTCCGGTAACATAAAATTGTACTGTCTTTGCGGAATATTTTATTGCTCACTAGATCATCATAAATTATTTATTGAAATTTTCAATTCAACGTTTTTCGAGCGATATTCCTAATTTTTACCTGATTCTGAAAGCACTAAACCCGAACATTTTGTGAGTTGTAAATTTATTAGATCTTGAGAAAAATGTACGATTTTTATTGGTTTTCATGGCGAAATGTCCTTGCATCGCAGGTATCAGGCATTTGCTACAAACAAATGTTTCAATCGGTAGTTCTGGATCTTACTACAGTCATTTAGTTGCACAAAATTTAAAACAAAATCATTGGAGCTGTTTTTTAAGAAAAAAAATTTAAAAATCTGAACCAGCCTACAGTTTTATTTGAAATCCGAGCCATTGTAGGAACGTCATAGGTTCAGCCAGTTCATTTTAAAAATAGATTTTATGTAGTTTATTTTAGGCCTAGACGGATTTTTAAATTGTGTTCCTATCAATAATTTTATCATGTAATTTGACCAGATCGGATCACGAACCAGCCCTCATCGCAAAGCAGGAAGAAATGACAGCACGATATGGATTTAGTTCATGTAGGACTACACATGATCAAACGTGGTAAAGCGGTGTTTCTCGTGATTTGCGTGAAAATATCCGCGTGTTCAATTAAATTTCCCTCTCCCTTCCCTTTTGCTCTCTTAGGTACGTACACATATGAACGTATCACGTGATCTGTGCATCACAGAACATGACCTGGGTCAGGTGCGTATTTTGCAAGTGTTCTGAATGTATGTTAATCTGATCCACCTCCCATACCGCTTGCGTGGTCTCGTGGTTAACGTCATTGGCACAGGTTCGAACTCCGGTATCTCTTAGGATTTTTTCTTAGGTGTGGAGCGGTGTGCAATCAGCATCGTGAGTGAAGCTGAGGAGCTGCTTCTTTAAGATGTAGTCATTAACGGCCGTGGGTTTCGGCTTGACACGTTTCTGTCTATGGTAGAAGAAGCAAAACTAATGTGTTAGGCCTAGTTCCTACAACTAGTATTGCTATTGAGATAGGCTATATAGCAATGAGTTGGTGGGCCCTTCTCAGAACTCCGGCCTTCTAGATGAAATGCTAATTTATGAAAAAAAATACATAGGCACCTGCTAATTCACAATACCACTTCTCTCTTTTTCAACACTCTTCTCACTTTTTGATCATGATTGATAGACTATATCTCAGCGATGCTCTTCTTACCCACTTTGCTATGGCAACCGAGCAAGGCCTTCAATTAATTTCGCAATTGAATATGGTATACAGGAAAACAACGGCTCAAATATTATAATAGATTATATTATTCATTATGTAGACACTCTAGGGAGGCCGTGCTTGGAATTGCACCATGAATTGATTTCAGAAGGCTTTGCTTCTTACTCTTTGGTTTACATTTATGAATGAAGTAATATAGTAATAAGTTTCTATATAAAAAAAAAACAACTTTCTAACTAACAATGAAGGTTTAAACAACAAGGTAGGCCATGGTTGGATCCAGGACTCCACTCTGATCATTATTATTATGCAGGCACTTTATGTTCTAGTAAAGTTTGTATTATCGAAGTAGGGCTGAACCAGAATCCTACTTTCAGCTGTTTTCCCTCATACAACACCTTGCTGACCGCCATATTGTGCAGTGCAAGTCATGTCGGTTAGTGCGATATCGTCAGCAAACAAGCCGTCACGAGTAGCGGTAATTGCGTGTTGCCTCGATTCATTTGTTTGACCAGTGAATGAGTTGGGAGTTTTTTCTGCTCTGTCAGACCCTTCTCATTAATAGCGTCTTCATTAAGGATATATGATTAATAATCTTAGAACTCAACACAGCTGAATAGTAACATGATATAGTATTCTTTGAGCTTGTTCCATCGCGCCCTACATTGCAAATGCCACAATTTACGCACGTCTAGATTTTTCGTATAGCTCACACATTTTATACCATGCTTTATATTTTTAATTTTATGTCACCTGTATTTATACGCCTTTTAGCTACGAGGCCATATCAGGAGTTCGAGATCTGTGTCTATACAGTAGAGTAGGCCATGAAACTATTGATTGCCAATTATTTTCTAGTGTTAGTGTATTTTTCCACCGCTGTGGCGTAGGGGATGCGTTCGCTCTCACGTAGCGGGCCCGAGTTCCATTCCTGTTTAGGACAAGTTACCTAGGTGAGTTTTTTCTGGTGTTTTCCTCACCTGTGAGACAAATGTCTGGTAACTTTAGGCCCCGGCATTGGGCTGATCACTCATCCGGGGAGGCCTTCCATGTCCTTGTCTGGTCAAAAAAGTATGTAAGGCCCGGGCGGCTTTAGTGGCTTAAATCCTAAAAGGGAGAGCTGAAACTAAGATAAAGAAAGAGAAGTTGTTTCAACATCCACCCTACAGCCCGGACCTCGCTCCCAGCGATTTCCATCTTTTCCTACACCTCAAGAAACGACAGAGAATGACAGAGAAGAGGAGTTGGTTGTAACACAGTGGTTCAAATCCCAGGCGGCAGACTTCTACGACACAATTGTTCAAAATTTGGGCCCACGTAATAACAATGTCTCAGTTCTTGTGGCCAATATGTTGAAATATAGCTGAACACTTGCTACAGCCTACCTGTTGCAATACGTATTTCCATGAAATTTTGTTTTGTTTGTGTAAACGGCCCTAGGTAAACTTTTTGTGGACGCCCCGCGTAGAATCGAGGAAAAGTTAGAAAAACTAGATGAAGTTGGGTATACTATAGGCTATATTAAATTGATAGGTTGCGTTTTTCTCTTATTGTCTCTCCAGAATCTATGATCACCATTTTTTGATCATACTTTATTCCCATTCCTTAACCCGTAATTTCAAGGTTCCATACGTTGATGATAGTTCATTGAAAGACATCTGTATTTTTAAAAAATCACATTTTTACTTCTATGTTGCCAACCAAAAAATTAATTTTGTATTCAGAATTTTGAACACCCTGTATTTTTAATAGAGTTATCTTTTCAGCAAGTGCAGTTTTCATGATTACGAAATCCGCTGCACAGACAAAATTTGCACGAAATTAAGGAGTAATTGAAATAATACGATATAAATCGATTATGCTTGACAACCCGAGTACTCATCTCCATGGTTACGGTTTGTTTTTGCCACACTTTCATGAGCTTGCAATAAAACCCTCCAGTGTGTTTTAATGTCTATGCATGGCTAACTATGTTCGTACAGAGTTTCACTTCTTTAACTACCTGAGTTCGTGGACTCTTCTCTTTTATTTTTATTTTCTCTTAAATTACTTTCTGTCTCTATCCATTCCCTCGGTCGTCTTTTCTTGTCTTTTACTAGGAAACTTTAATTATGTAGGCCTGGACTGGCCACACAGAAAGTACTCTGGAATATTCGCTCCAGGTCAGAGAATTTACCAATAGATAGATTAATTCTGCGATGATGAGCAGGCTTTAAAACTTAGTGCCCGAACCCACAGAGGGAGTTGATTCCGGTTACCAACAACCTGAGTATAGGGGGTGGAGGGTGATTGCGTAGGCTGATAAGACAGTCATTGATAGTAGTACCGAGAAGTGAATGCGCTCTCAAATTGGTCAACAGTGTACCTTGTCATTGTGCGTGTTTAAATTTATAACACGTGTTCGGCATGCCGAAAGTAAAGTGCTCTAAAACGCAAACATATATTGAAACATTTGGGAGGGACTATTATACACAAACAGGAGAAAGTATCGTTTTGCATGATTGTAATGTGAGTTTAGATAATGAGAAGTTATTTTGTGGTCTTCCTATATCTGTATTACGGTTTGTTTACTATCACGTGAACTAGCATAAGGTAGCTAGGGCATACGCCGAGCAAAGTCTGTACAGTACGGTTGCTGTTAACATATTCGATCGGGCACTAAGTTTTAAAGCGTGATGATGAGTTAGGAGGAGCGTCCAGAAAGTAAGTTTCCCCGGGGGCCGTTTACAGAAACAAAACACACAATTTCATGATAATACTTATTGCAACAAATACACCAAGTGTTCAGCTATTTTTCAACATATTCGCCACCGGAATTGAGATATTTGCCATACCGTGTGACCAATGTTTTAAAGCTTTTGTTGTAGAAGCCTGCTACCTTGGATTTGAACCACTGTGTGACAACCTTCTCCGTTACTCTGTCATTCTCTGCAATTTCTTGAGGTGTAGGAAACGTTAAAAATCACTGGGAACGAGATTCGGGCTGTAGAATGGATTTTTAAACACCTCCCAGCAAGAGTCCCGCAGAAGGTTTCTTTGTTATCCGGTTACAAGGAAACGTCACCGGCTCCCGGCGCGAATTTTAAAGTAACGTAGCCCTTTAACCCGTATTTGCTCAGGACTAATTTAAATACTGGAGACGAACCGCATAGTAAACAATTCAAATAATGTTATTACCAGTCTCAATATAAAATACTAGCTTAAACGCCCGGCGTCGCCCGGGTTTTGTATTTTGTAATTGGAAGTTAGCTTATGAAGGATTTTCAATTTTAAATTCTAGGTCCTTATATAGGCATTTATAATTTGAAATAGGAAGAACGACTTATTACACTCAAACTATTCCCTCAGAAAACGCTTGATATAGTTCTTTATGGCTCATAGAGGATCTAGAATGTTGCATCCCATCGCTTGTACAGTGCACAGCAAGCCTGGTAGAGGTTTAAATAAGAAGAAACAGAAATTCCTGTAACATAAAATTGTAATATCGAGGCGGGAAATTTCCCACTCTTATGTTACCATAAAGCCTTCATACTTTTCTCTCCAAAAACCTGCGATATAATATAATAATATACACATTACAATACCTCGTTTTGTTTTCTCTATGTCCAGGGTAGAGAAAGTTATGTGATTCCATTATTTTAGTGGATTTCATTCTGTAATATTTATTTATAACATGAATTATTTTGATAACTTCTCTTATTTGTCAAAAGTGCATTTCATTTGTTTTTTCCAAGCCCATCATATACCATTTGGCAACAATATATTCTGTGATTTGGAATTGATAATTCTATGTAAAAAGGGATTAAGTATTTTCAAAAACATTTAATTTTTGGCATTTAGAATCAGAATTTTTCAAAATCCTTTCTTAGTGAGCACCTACATTATGAAACGAAGGTACTGTCAAAATTCCAAGTCTCTACCTGTTATAGTTTAGGCTGTACGTTGATTCCTGTCATTCAGTCAATCAGTCAGTCAGTCATTCATTCAGTCAGTCAGTCAGTCAGTCAGGACAAAGCCTTTTATATATAGAGAGATTTGTTCACTATGCACGTAAATGCGAGATTTAGAGGAATTTCTGTAAATAAAACGGTAATAAGTTATTAAAAGTTAATATTGAAATGGATAGATATTTATGATACAAGTTGTAAACGGAATTTTTTTTTGCGAGCTTGCATGTTTCTGAAACGAGCCCATAGGGGCGAGTGTAGCAATCCTAGAAGGAAAATAACATTATTATACTCTGGTATCCCGTATCATTCACTATCTTTTAGACAGCAGCTCTAACATTTAAGAAATAATAAATGTTAGTTTTGTTGTAATGAAATACGTACCGGGTGGCCATATTAGCCCCTCGAGCTGCCCTGCCATGAATATACACATACACATGCGCAGACAGACTCTGGTGCACGTCTGGCAACATACGGAATGGAGTCTACGTATTTCAACCACCAATTATAAGGTTTTTTGCGACTAATATGAGTAATTCAATGTTTAAAAAGGCATAATGAGTATTAACATCTTCATTTTTTATCAAACTGAGTCGATTTAATAATCACATGCAAATATTCTTAACTAAAACATTGTCTTCCATGTGACGATTACCAAAGTTGGTGCCAACAGAGTGGCATAAAGATTTTGTAATCTTACTTCGTGTGGCTTGTGTTAGAAGCTATACGGAGGGTCGTCCACAAAGTAAGTTTCCCTAGGGCCGTTTACAGAAATAAAACAAAATTTCATGGAAATATTAATGCAACAGATATAGCAAGTGTTCAACTATTTTCCAACATATTCGCCACAGGAATTGAGACATTTTTCATACCGTGGGACCAACTTTTGTCATAGAAGTCTGCCCCCTGGGATTTGAACCATTGTGTGATAACAGGGTGTCCACTGGTCGGGAAAATCCGGGAATCCGGGAAAAGGCCGGGAATTTCGTATGGTCGGGAAAATCCGGGAAAAGTCAATGAATTTGTTAAAATATCCGGAAAAATTCGAAAAATTTATGGCACACATAAAACAGGTGAAAATGAATACAATTTTACCTTCTGCCAGCTTCCAAAATATCTCAGCTGCTCTTGAAGATAAACTTTTCCTGCCAAAAATTGCTTTCTTCTTATCTTCTTTTTATTATTTAAAGTATGTATAATCCTATAATTTTTCTTACACAGTTATTAGAAAGTGCTTCATATTTTGGTCGGGAATTTCTGAAATGATCAATGAAAATCAGGGAATAAGTCGGGAATTTCTTCAGCATTACTTGGTGGACACCCTGGATAACCAGGGCCCGGATTCTAATGACATGTCATCTTGTTATTGATGCTGCATAGACATTGCCAACATGTAGATAAATCCTAATCATGGCCTCTAGATTATAGAAATACATTTTTTATTGGGTAATTTTATGCAATTTTATATTTTCAGGGCATTTATTTCAATTTTGGGGTACGCCGTAGCGTAGTGGTTGAGGCGCTGCGCTACAAAACGGAAGGTCGCGGGTTCGATTCCCGATGAGGCCATTGAGATTTTTCAATTGGCCTAATCCTTCTGGTGGCACTATGGCCCTGGGGTCGACTCACCCTCTAACAGAAATGAGTACCAGGAGCAATCCTGGGGGTAAATGCGGCCGGTGCGTAAGGCTGACAACCTTACCACCTTCATGTGCCGAATGTCCAAAATCTGGGAGCCTCAACCTCCTGGAACCCTCTGGGCCTCCATGGCCTGTATAGGGATCGCTTTACTTTTTTTTTAATTTCAATTTTACGTCATTATTTTGTCATTTTAGTGTCATTTGCTTCCATATTTTGTCATTTTAATGCATTTACTTTAAATAACCGACTAGAATACTACAGTATAGCCTAATGCAAAATGTTTGTAGAATCTAGTTTAAAAACAATTTTCTTACTTTTCTTCTCAATGTTCCAATCAAGAACAACGTTCTTAGTCCTAAAACATCCTTCCTACATTTACAGTTTTTACAATTAGTACAAATCAGTCTATATCTTTCTGTGCACAATAATAATTTTTATAAACTAAATATAAGTTTTTAGGTCATTCTTTGTCATTATTAAGTAATTTCCTTTAAAATTTAGAGTCATTTTATAGGTCATTTTTCAAACAATTTTAGGTCATTAGAATACGGGCCCTGGTGATAAACCTTCTCCGTTTCTCTATCAATCTCTGCCATTCTCTGTCATTCACTGTCATTTCTTGAGGGGTAGGAAAATATGAAAATCTCTGGGTGCGCGGTCCGAGCTGTAGGGTAGATACTTCAACACTTCCCTGCAAGTCTCCTGCAAAAGTTCGGCTAGGAGATGTTTAAAAATCCACCCTACAGCCCGGACCTCGCTCCCAGTGATTTCCATCTTTTCCTACACCTAAATAAATGACAGAGAAGCGGAGATGGTTGTCACACAGTGGTTCGAACCCCTGGCGGCAGACTTCTACGACACAAGTGTTCAAAAGTTAGTCCCACGGTATGAAAAATGTATCATTTCCTGTGGCGAATATGTTGAATAATAGCTGGATACTTGCTATATGTTGCAATAAATATTTTCAAGAATTTTTTGTGTGTAAACGGCCTCAGAGAAACTTACTTTATGGACGCGCCTTTATTTTTAATTGATGCTGTCTAAAGAATCGTTTTTATTAGAGTGATAACAGCAATTTAAGTGATAAAAATGAGGATCATAGTAACAGTGGAAAAAATAAACTTTGAAATATTAAGGAAATAAGGAGATAGAGATATGAATATTGTTTTCCCCTGCTTAAAGGTCAGACTAGATGTGTCAAATACATTTTACTACCATAGTTTCCATTTTTAATGAGCGACTCCAGTTTTATGGCGTCTCGTAAGTTCAGATTTATGCTAGTCAAACTGCTTCCAGCATTGCCCAACACATTTCCCATGTAATCAAGAATATCCAGAGTTATGCGTTTCCTGCTTTTGATGTCATGATTCAGTACACTTGGATTTTGTATGTAAGTTAAGTCGTCAGAAAAGGCGGTGTTATATTTCTTTTATTTTTGAAGTGAAACTTCTTTAGGAGCGCTAGGAGTAAATCGAGAGCTAACCCAAAGTTGCGTTACGCTCTAGCGTTAAAACTAAAAAAAAAAAAAAAAAAAAAAAATCAAATATCCAAAATTTTAAAAAATAAAAAAATCCAAAATTTAATAATCCAAAAAATTAAAAATTAAAATATCAAAAATTGAAAATCCAAAATTCCAAAATTAAACAATTCAAAGATCCATAACCAAAAAAATATAAAAAAATCCAAATTTAAAAAGATTCAAAATCTAAAAATAAAAAAATTCAAAATTAAATAAGTCCAAAAACTCAAAGTTAAAAAAGTCCAACAATCCAAACTTAAAAATATACAATAATCCAAAATTGAAAAAAATATAAAAATTAAAAAAAGATCAAAGTTTCACTTCTGGCGCGTGGCGTTCCGATGTATCTAATTTTTTTTCTGTCTCGTACTGAAATTAGAGTAACTTATTGCGAATTTCAATCTCTGCAATAATTTCAGACACAAGTAATATTAAGGCAGAAGATAAGTACCGACTAAAGTCAGGAAATGTTTGTTTTTATGCAAGTTACAAGGGTACCAACTTTAAGGAGACTATTTTAATCTTGGTGGAGATCGATGCATCGATTAGTTTAGCGCAGAGTGATCATACTTAGCTGCTGGATGGATTAAATTGCAAGTTCATATTAAGAAATAAAAAAGAAGTAAAGACACAGGTAAAGCTGAATTGGTAAAGTTTATCATAGGTAATCCCACGAGAGTTCAAGAGTTTATCTGATGAAACTCGTCAACTCGAATTGGATTTATTAAGACTATTCCATGGATAAAAATTGAACGGATTATGCAAATAATAATTGCTTTCGTGCTTTGTTGTATTAAAACAAAACTAACAGCTGCGAGATCACGCCATACTATAAATCAAACATCCACGAGTTACCATGTTGTGACCAGTGCTACCAATTGTGCATATAAGGCATAGTTAACTTAATTCAGGTAAGCTAACAGCAGAATAAAATAAAAGCACACGAACTGGCTTGCACCGAATCGAAATTGTGTTTTTAATCAATGTACAGGTAGAGAGAGAGAAAAAAAACGGACCGATTTCAAAGCCTTGTGGTACGTAAATAAATGTAAGAGATGTAACGGAAACGTTTGTTTTCAGAAGCAATACAAATTAGCCTACGTGAAATTATTTCTCAATTGATGTCTATATTGTCTAGAACAAATATCAATACATTCCCTGCTGTCATCGGCAACTTAGATATTTTATTCGGTCTGCTTTCTTTTTTCCCCTACCTGTACATTTACATTACTTCAATTCCCAAACAAGTTATGCTGAATAAAATGTGTTTTCTTTCTGGTCAGAGGCAACATGTGACGTATTAATCACCTTACGTGTCCACTAACAAACTGATGTTTTATCAGGTAAAATTGCATCCTTGCGATCCGAGGAAGGATGTTTTAAGAAAAACGATCGTGATTGGTGTATATCCGAGGAATTGTTAAACGTTATTGGCCAATATCAAATACGCTGCGTATGAGTGGAATAGTTGAGCAATTATGATCACATTCCATATCTGTAGTAAAAAATAGGCTAAAACAGGAGTCAGAGGGGTTTATATAATGACTAGACCTGGGATTTTAAGGCAAATGCCTATTTTGTTCCTTATGAAATTAACATGAAAATTTTTAAGCATGTTGACATTTCATGATAAATCACTTATATTTATAGAGTTTTATAGTGCACTAAAATGCCTATTTGGACCTTTGGAGCCTATTTTTAGTACTTTAGTGCCTAAAATGCCTATTTTGTGCACTTCAAATAAAATTCAACTTCTGTAACTTTTAAAATCATTTAATGGACATCCCTGAATGAAGAGCAGAACACCAGAGGGTGGGTTTTTCACAGAAACTTGATTTTCCCAAATAATTGTCGCCAAAAGAATGCTGACTGATGGGGAGGACAAGTATCAGGTATATAGTAAGAAGGGACATACTGTGTCAATTTTTCATATAATTTTTTTTTTATAAATGTATTTTTAATTCTGTCTTAATTTTGCAATTATTTCCGTTAAGAATAGGTATAGCACGTTTTTTACAGTAAAAAAAAATATCACGTTACAGTTGAAAGGCATATTGTAGTATTTTAAAGTCTATTTTCTGTCTATTTACACATTTTTAAAGCTTATTTTAAGTGCCTATTTTCTCTTTTAAAAGCCTATTTACTTGTTTTAAAAGCCTATTTTAGGTGCCTAAAACTAATTTTTTTAGAGCCTAAAATCCCAGGTCTAATAATGACATACTTGGGCTTCAAATTATGCCATTGGGTACAGGAAATTTAAGTTTCACCATAATGTAGCAAGAACAGTTATTTTATCACCAATTCTTAGCAAAGTTGTATCTAAAATTATGATAAATCAAGGTCTAATTTACATTACTTGTTAGTACGTAGCCTATACCGGAATAGCTTATGGACTTGTATACTCCACCAGGAAGGAATTCTAGACATGTGTTTGATTGTTAATTGCTATAGCTTCACTGTAGAGCTATATATACACCATCAAAGACTCATCCCCTGCGATCAAATAGCTTTTATCGACGTCATCCAAACTTCAAAAGCCTTTTGCAAGACTTTGTGGGCCCCAAGCTAATAATGATAATGTATCTTTTATATCAAGGGCTAAGCCCGTACCTTCAACGTGCACTTCACCGTGAAATTATCCGGGATGTGTTTGCTCTGAAAGAAATCGGGCTAATAGATTGCTCTGCTTCCATCGAATTAACTTCAGCTCTGATTGATTTGAACGGAAAGATTAAAACAGAAGAGCCGAGATACACAGTATACAGCGGGCTTAGGAAGCAGCGCTCGCTTATAAATAGCGATATTAATCTTTCCATCCGTGCATGTCGCCAAAGCCATCTATTCCAATTGCAAAGTCCTATTAAATTTATACAAACGAAATTTTGCATGAGCATAGGTTTATTACCCAAAAATAACATATGACTACAGTCGTTACTCATCTTGCGCTGTTTTACCAAATATCAGAATCATTAAAATTCAATATTTATTGAAATGATCACAAGCCATACCACAATAACAATATAATGACACAACCTACCCGAATTTTTCTCGTGTCGAAGTATATGAAGGTATTGAAGCAATCTCCAACATTCCACGAATATCTTGCCACTACTGGCGTGACTTTCTTTATATATATATATATATATATATATACCTATATATAATCAAAATGTAATGGATTTTATTCTTCAATATTCATTTCCACCAGTGAATTCTATCGATAGCTTCTCTAATTTGTCAAAGTCTCGTATCATTTATTTCCAAAGCTACCTGTGACCACTGCCAACAATTCACTGTTGTCATGACAACTGTACATGGAATTTGATTTGAATTTGATAATTCTATGTAAAAAGGTATTAAGTTTCCTCAAAAACATTTGATTTTTCGCATTTAAAATAAAATTTTTGCAAAATCCTGTCTTACTCTTATATATAACTTACAAGTCCTGACTGTCTGACAGAGAAACAATGTAGAGCCTAAACTATAATAGGTAGAGACCTGGAATTTTGACAGTAGGCCTACCTTAGTTTCATAATGTAAGTGCACACTAAGAAAGGATATGCAAAATTTTGATTTTAAATGCCAAAAACCAAATGTTTTTGAGGATACTTAATACCTTTTTACATAGAATTATCAAATTCAAATCACATTCCATGTACTGTTCTCATGACAACAGTGTATTGTTGGCAGTGGTCACAGGTAGCTTTGGAAATAAATGAAGCGGTACTTTGACAAATTAGAGAAGCTACCAATATAATTCATGGTTTAAACAAATATTGAAGGATGAAATCCTGAATTTTTGTTTCTTATTTCAACCCCTCCCAGGCTTGGTGTGTAGAAGCGATGGGCTGCAAAATTCTACATCCTCTATGAGCCATAAAAAGCTATATCAAGCGTTTTATGAGCGAATAATTTGAGTGTGATAAGTCGTTCTTCATTTCAAATTCTAAATCTCTATAGGCTATATATAAAAGGCTTTGTCCTGACTGACTGAATGAATGACTGACTGACTGATTGACTGAATGACAGGAATCAACGTACAGCCTAAACTATAACAGGTAGAGACTTGGAATTTTGACAGTACCTTCGTTTCATAATGTAGGTGCTCACTAAGAAAGGATTTTGAAAAATTCTGATTCTAAATGCCAAAAATTAAATGTTTTTGAAAATACTTAATCCCTTTTTACATAGAATTATCCATTCCAAATCACAGAATATATTGTTGCCAAATGGTATCAGGTGGGCTTGGAAAAAACAAATGAAATGCACTTTTGACAAATAAGAGAAGTTATCAAAATAATTCATGTTATAAATAAATATTACAGAATGAAATCCACTAAAATAATGGAATCACATAACTTTCTCTACCCTGGACATAGAGAAAACAAAACGAGGTATGGTAATGTGTATATTATTATATTATATCGCAGGTTTTTGGAGAGAAAAGTATGAAAGTGATAATGCTTTCTGTTTAATTTCATCCCCAAAACGACTTTATGGTAACATAAGAGTGGGAAATTTCCCGCCTCGATATTACAATTTTATGTCACAGGAATTTCTGTTTCTTCTTATTTAAACCTCTACCAGGCTTGCTGTGCACTGTACAAGCGATGGGATGCAAAATTCTAGATCCTCTATGAGCCATAAAAAATTATATCAAGCGTTTTCTGAGGGAATAGTTTGAGTGTAATAAGTCGTTCTTCCTATTTCAAATTATAAATGCCTATATAAGGACCTAGAATTTAAAATTGAAAATCCTTCATAAGCTAATTTCCAATTACAAAATACAAAACCCGGGTGACGCCGGGTCTTTTAAGCTAGTACTTATATAAGGACCTAGAATTTGAAAATCGAAAGTCCTTCATAAGTTAATTTCGAATTACAAAATACAAAATCCGAGCGACGCCAGGCCTTTCAAGCTAGTTCTGTTATAGAAGGAATGTTTATATCGAAAGGATGGCAGCTGAATTTCTCATAGATTTATTTTCTCCATTTTCTGCGATGAGGATTTTAATGAAGAGACTGGAGTCTGGATGGGGATGAGGGAGGGAACAATGGATTCCTACTTGATATGCGGATTGTAGGTCATAGGATCGAAGCCATCCTCTCTGAGCAGAGTTGATAAGAACAGAGTAGGTCATGTCAACCATCCATCATCATGAGAGGGAGATCCATCAGGCCGTGCCAGGAATAAAACAAAACACACTCACAATTAATGCGATTCTTATTTACTGTACGGATGAATGATATATTGCCATATTATACAGCCAAGATTTTCTATATCTACAAAGGGGTTTTCTGAATTTTTATTAATTTTATCATACATGGCTATTATCACTAGACTTCGGATTTTAGGTAAAAACCTATTTTAATCCTTAAGTGATATATGGACTAAAACTTGTATATGCATGTTTCATAAGTGACTATGCCTAAAACTGATACTTTTATAGGACCTAAAACAGCCTATTTTTACGTTAGAGCCTAATATTGCCTTTTCGCTTGTTTTTCCTCTAAAGTTCAAAATAAGTCAGTTATTGTTATAAATTCTAGCATTTATTTTCAGTTCGTATTAAATTTTTAGATCGGAATGTTCAGTACATGACACATTTATGACGTGGTTAAATAGTAAGAAATGTTTCGTCTTCAGTAGAAAAATTCCTTGGAATTCCCAAGAAAATGTAGTGTTTTTCTCCCGACTCCAACATCCAGTAACAAAAAAAAGTAGTTATCTGAATCACTGAGGGATACAAGGGGTTGAATATGCTAGCGTGCGTAGCTTCTGGATGCAGGGATTAGGTTTTCACTGTTATGGTATTAATACAGGCCCTAGTAATAGGTCTATATAATTCTGTGTACCATAGGCCTATATCTTTGTTTTATCATTATTATTGATTAATGGTGACTTCAATAAATATAATATTCTGCATTGCAATTGAGATATTTCAGAAAATTGGCAACTTAACGATTTTATAAGAGACTATTTTACGATTTTTAAAACCTATTTTCCAATTTTTAGAGCCTATTTTAGGTACCTAAAACAGCATTTTTAGCGACCTAAAAGTCCGAAGTCTAATTATCACTACATAGGCCTATTGCAAAGCGCAACGTTTCTCTGTCAGTTTGTCCGTTCTGAGCTCACGACTAAAAAACCTGTGATCAGATTTAAATAATTTTTTCTCTTATCCTCATAAACATCATCATCTTTGATCAAGAAGCAGGCAATACTGCCTGTTCCGGCCCCTTAGACATACGTAATTTGGTCTGTCCATCTTGCATTCGGTCATCCTATACTTCTTCTTCCTTTGCTATATTATCCTCAGGCTGTCGATTGAAATGGTTCATCCATTCTTCTCTGTGTCCTTTCTTCATGACCTGTACTTCTTCACCGGATATAGTGTAGTAAGGGTAATTAAATCACGGACGATGAAATGGGCTGGACATGTTGCACGCATGGGGAGGAAAGACATATCTAAAAAATATTGACTGGGAGACCCGAAGGGAAGAGACCACTTGGAAGACCTAGACGTAGGTGGGAGGAAATATTAGGATAGAAGTAGGATTTGCGAGGGAAGGTTCATTGCCGCGCTTACCTGAGCCCGTCATTCAACCCTATTCTGTGCTAACTCCATCTAACCATCCCTCGCAAATCCTACTTCCCTTAAGGGGAGATGGTAGTTATCAGTGTCAAAAAATCGATTTCTTTTTCTTAGGCTCATGTAATAGAGCATAGTTTTCTGAACATTTTGATATATAGGTCTTGTATGTTGCCTTATTATTAATGCCCGGTTTCTACAAACTTGTGAATTACCTATGGGTAAATTATCCATGGACAAATTAGTTCCATTTAACCTACAATGATATAATGAGCAAGGCCTTGGAGTTGTACAGTTAATTTAATTCAGAAGGCTTTGATTCTCATTGTTGAAATATTACTATTGATCCTATGAAAGGTTAAATTTTATCCAGCCATCCATGAAAGGATAAATTAACCCGAAGATTTACCTTTGGAAAGATCTAGCCCGAGTTTGTAGAAACATTTTTTTCTGTCATTTTCATATTTACCCAGAGGACATTTATCTAGAAACTCGCCACAAGTGTATGTGATTGCTATCTTTAGATTATTTGTGTTTGTGTGGTGTTATTCTTGTGTAAATTCTGTGCATTGGATAGTTTACCCATGGATAATTCGCGAGTTTATAGAAACCGGCCATTAGTCAAGCAGAGCGACCTGGATGGATAAAATACAATAAGGTTAGAACATGCATGTCATTTTCTTTTCGCTCTCCTGTAAAATTACATTTTTGTACTTCAGGTACCATTTTCTGAAAAGCTATTCATGCTAAAATAATGAAACTTTCAGGAATTCATTATAGATAGATGACAAATCTCCCTTAGCAGAATTATGGGAAAAGTCTTGACTATACAGAATTTTCAACTATTTTTATTTAAAAAAAAAAAGTTTTTTTTTTTTTTTGTCGTGAAGTTTTTATGCAGTAATATTGCACATATTAGACTGATTGTGCTAGGGTAAATAGTAGAACCTATTGTTAGTAAGTTCCCAAAGTTTCACGAAAATCTAAGCTACAGAAATTGAATACAGCGTACCTATGTAAAGGGAAGTAATGGTAAAACTTAATTATCACCTATGTGTTAAACAATTATTTCCTACCAAACAGTGAGGTCTAGAGCAACCATTCTCTGCTTATTTCAAACTACAGAGTACACTTGCAAAGCATAAAAAAACTCAGCTAAATCTCACTGTTAACACCTGAGTTATGGCTTCTTGAACACACGTTAAATTTTCTATCATTTTGCTAGCGTTAACTACCATCTCCACTTTAATCTATCCTAACATTGTCCTTTCACCTACGTCTAGGTCTTCCAAGTGGTTTTTTCCCTTTTGGGTCTCCCCATCAATATTTTATAGATATCTTTCCACCTACATGTCCAGCCCATTTCTTCCTACGTGATTTAATTACCCTTACTATATCCGGTGACGAGTACAGGTTATGAAGCTCGTCGTTATGCAGTTTATGGGAAGATTACGGGCAAAGGAAGTAAAAATTATTTCTGGTGTAAAAATGGTTTGTCTATCATTTTGGAAAATTCTTGTAAAACTTGACAAAAAAGAGCCAAAAAGAATAATCCATCAGCCTGATCTAGTTGTATGGGTAGAAGGAGGACATGCGCCTGGTGCTTCCCCCTGGCGGCGCTACGGCGCACTGAAGACTCCACTCTGGCTCTCAGTGTCTCGGCAACCTTCGCCCGACATAGCTGCTACTCGGACTTGCGTCTCGAAGTTCCCGGGATCAGTTCGCGTGTTGTGTAAAAGTGTTATCTTGTGTTTCTATTCGTGTGTACAGTGACTTGGCTACCAACACTGGCTTAAATCTTCAATACTTTCTTTTCTTGTGAGTAATTTTTTCAGTGATTTTTAAATATTTTTTGGTGTTTTAAAAATAATTGTCGTAGAAATAGTGCTTGGAAAATATTTTTCTGGTAAGTCAGTGAAATTTTTAACTTATATTTAAGCCCAATGAGTAATTTCGTGCTGTCAAGTTGGTTTTTTTTTGTGCTTCAAAGTTTATCGTAGGTGTCCGTTCTTAGTATGTGAGTTAGGATTTTTTTTTAAAAATGCAATAAATAAACTTGATTTTTAAATTGATGATTTATTCGCGGTGTTTCGAAGTTTCATAAAATTATTGAATATTGAAGAATAAAATGAGCTTTCGAACTCACTTCTGAGTCTATCATCAAGGATCTGAACTTCCACTCAGTTGATATCCTTAGAAAAACTGAAGCCATTCAAATAATTTTATGTATGTGTGTAAATCAAAATTGGCTTAAATCCTCAATACTTTCTTTTCTTGTGAGTAATTTTTTCAGTGATTTTTAAATATTTTTTGGTGTTTTAAAAATAATTGTCGTAGAAATAGTGCTTCGAAAATATTTTTTCTGGCAAGTCAGTGAAATTTTTAACTTATATTTAAGCCCAATGAGTAATTTCGTGCTGTCAAGTTGGTTTTTTTGTGCTTCAAAGTTTATCGTAGGTGTCCGTTCTTAGTATGTGAGTTAGGATTTTTTTAAAAATGCAATAAATAAACTTAATTTTTAAATTGATGATTTATTCGCGGTGTATAAAAGTTTTATAAAATTATGAGCTTTCGAACTCACTTCTGAGCCTATCATCAAGGATCTGAACTTCCACTTAGTTGATATCCCGAGAAAAATTGAAGCCATTCAAATAATTTGTTAAATATGTGTAAACCAAGATATGCTTGATTTTGTTCCCTGAAGACATGATAATTTGGATTTATAATATATATATTTGCCATTTTGCGTTTCCTTCCTATGAGTGTAACATATAAATAAATTTTTATTTGTTATTATTTTGTACTTTATTTTATTAGAAATACACACAAATGCACAAACTTACATATAAGCATGTACCCGAATGAACTACATTGTTTCTGGAACTATTCCGATATATATATATATATATATATATATATATATATATATATAGCTTAAAAGACCCGGCGTCGCCCGGGTTTTGTATCTTGTAATTGGAAATTAACTTATGAAGGATTTTCAATTTTAAATTCTAGGTCCTTATATAGGCATTTATAATTTGAAATAGGAAGAACGACTTATTACACTCAAACTATTCCCTCAGAAAACGCTTGATATAGTTTTTTATGGCTCATAGAGGATCTAGAATTTTGCATCCCATCGCTTGTACAGTGCACAGCAAGCCTGGTAGAGGTTTAAATAAGAAGAAACAGAAATTCCTGTAACATAAAATTGTAATATCGAGGCGGGAAATTTCCCACTCTTATGTTACCATAAAGCCGTTTTGGAGATGAAATTAAACAGAAAGCATTATCACTTTCATACTTTTCTCTCCAAAAACCTGCGATATAATATAATAGTATACACATTACCATACCTCGTTTTGTTTTCTCTATGTCCAGGGTAGAGAAAGTTATGTGATTCCATTATTTTAGTGGATTTCATTCTGTAATATTTATTTATAACATGAATTATTTTGATAACTTCTCTTATTTGTCAAAAGTGCATTTCAATTGTTTTTTCCAAGCCCATCATATACCATTTGGCAACAATATATTCTGTGATTTGGAATTGATAATTCTATGTAAAAAGGGATTAAGTATTTCCAAAAACATTTAATTTTTGGCATTTAGAATCAGAATTTTTCATAATCCTTTCTTAGTGAGCACCTACATTATGAAACGAAGGTACTGTCAAAATTCCAAGTCTCTACCTGTTATAGTTTAGGCTGTACGTTGATTCCTGTCAGTCAGGACAAAGCTTTTATATATATATTATTTGGGTTAAGTATCCTTCAGGGATTCGATGTGATATGGTAACGACATTCTATTCGTTTTTACAACCAATTTACATGAAGAAAGTAACATACATAATAATTATGGCAAATCAAGTTATGTGAATTTCATATCATTTTATTTAGCGTATTTCCGTTGCATGCTGTTTTAGCGAGTGTCCCTCCCCCATAAGACAGATTTTAAAGACGGTACAAGTAAAACCAATATACAACGTAAATTACTAGGAAGATTTTAATATCGTTAAGAAAGCGAAGTCTAAACTTTTAGGTCTACCTGTAATTTGTTTCGTTACACCAGGCAACAGTTTTCAAGTAGGCCTGCTTTTAGCAACCAAATTATAGTAATCTGTGCATTTTTGGAGCAACAGCTCCTCACGTAATTTATAAAAGATTGACCGACTGCAAAGAAAACACTTATAACAACGATTAGGTCCATGTTTTATTTTTACTTCTTCTACCCTTACAGGTAATATACAGGGTGTTAATGAATAACACCGAAATATTTTACCTGTGTATAGAGGGGACATAGACAAGCAACTTTTATTAGGACATTTTTGCTCTATGACGTAAAATGTGTATGCTACAGGGCATTAAAGTCCTTAAAATTTGGTGCTCATAACTCAATAATTGAGCGAAATAGGGTTAAAATTTTCATTAAATTGACTTCATGCCTTCCTAGTGATCGATAAAAACCTGATTCTTGATAATTCATCAACAGCTATACCATAATTTAGAATTTTCATAATCTGCAAAATTTACTGACTAATCACATGATTGCCCGCCACTGCATTATGTTTTTATTTCTAATTCCAGACCTAACAAAAATGTTTCGTTTGTCTTTTTTCCCCTCAGAGTTGTAAGATATCGATCGTCATTTTTTACAATTTTCCCTGCCACTACACAATATTCACTGTTCCTTTGTTTCCCATCATTTCAAGTATTAGAAGTCAGTGGCGTGCATATCCTTGGGAGATTTTATGTTACAACAGGAAGAATTGAATCCATAGAGCAAAAATCTCCTAATAAAAGTTGTTTGTCTATGTCCCCTCTATACACAGGTAAAATATGTCGGTGTTATTCATTAACACCCTGTAGGTTGAGGAAGTATTGTTTTTGACCCCGAAATTCAATGTCGTCTATCCAACAGAAATACTTTAATACAACATAAATATTTTAAGGTTCTATGAATCCCAAAATGCGTTTAGAAACAAAATCACATAAAAAGAAGTTACATGTTTTCTGATATGTGAGACGAAGATTGGCGTCGACTACCAATTTAAGCGAAGAAAATTTATTTTTTCATTTTTTCTTCTAAAACAGGTACAAACGAATTTGTTGAAATTTTGTAAGCCTACATGGATTGCTTATACGAAGAGCTAAGACTTCAATTTGAATGTTTTTAGTAAAGATTACATGAAGGGTAGTTATAAGCCAGCCATCGTTTTGTACAAACTCAGGCTTTAATGCCGGTTGTCGACCAAGAGCTAAGCTAACTCACGTGCAGTGAGGGATTTCATATGTAGACTGTGCCAACAAAAATACATATGAAATCATGCACAACTATACATGAAATCCCTCACTGTATGTGAACTAAGCTAAGCTAGCTTAGCTCTTGGTCGACAACCGGCATAAGTCTTGCATGGCGAACAGTAGCCTACATCTTTGCTCGATGCTGAAATGACTGAATATCTTCCCTGTAAGACGGTCTCTTATTAAGTGCCAGAATGGTGCTTTATGAGATAGTGTAGGGGACGGGAAAATGCCTGTCCGTGTTTCTGTATGCGCAATAACTCAAATACCATTTATCGGATTTACATGAAAATTGGTATACGCATTTATAACGTTCATGGGAAGAAGCCTATTGATTTTGAATCAAATCGGTTAACCGATACTGGAATAATGCCCAATTTAGCGTATATTTTATACTAATATAGCCTAATAGAAAAAATTGTCAAATGCAAATCAGTTCTCATGACAACATATTGTTTTACAGGCTTTGGAAGTTGCAATACACATAGCTTTGACAAATAACACTACCTACATATTCCTTCACATATGCTTATCAAACTAGACCTTTGATCTTCCGTAAGCCCTGCTTAATGAATCGATCTGGAGCTTAGCTCGGAAATCGATTTAAAAAAAAAGAACTTATTTTCTGCATATAATAATTGCAATTATCACTGATTAAACAAAAGCATTCTGGCACTTTGTTACATCAGTTTACCTGATTTTATCCTGTATCAGAATGTGAAGTAAGAAAGTGGTACTGCCCAGCGTAGGGTAGAGAAAGTTATGTGAGTGCAACTAAATTAGACACATATTTTAAAATCGGTGCTATTCTATCATTAAAAAAAAATTGAATTTAACCTTCCAGGTCTGCCTTTAATCTATTTCGTGACATTAGGCAGTAAAGTCATAACATGTTTTGAGCAGCCATATAAAAATATATGCCGTAAGGGCATAAAGATTCGAAATCAAAGATTAAAACGTACCACAGACTCATGAACCTTACCCAAATCATGCATAAAGAATTAAAACAATTGATAATTTTAAAAAATCTAAAAACCCGGTTTCGATGTACATTTCACCATTGAAGCTCGGGGGAAAAAAAACAATCTCAGATTCGAGTTCCGTAGCCCAAAGATCCCGCATAGTGAGTTTCGTCCAAGTCGTTCGATGCTCTTTTTTTTGTGTGTTGAATACTGTCTTATTAATAGGTGGCGTTTGCTTTGCGTTCATGACACGCAGCGGGCCCGGGTTCGATTCCTGGTCGGGAACAGGTTACCTAGGTGAGGTTTTTTCCGGGGTTTTCCCTCACTTGTGAGACAAATGTCAGGTATCTTTAGGCCCTTGTGGTCCTCAGATATCATCTTGCCGTCATTATCATCTTCATCCCCATCCTCGCCTTGTTTGGAGTGAGTGTGTGTGTGAATGGTGTGTCTCGTCCTATGTGTTCGTGTTGTCTCGGAGGTGGCCCCGGCATTGGGCTGATCACTCATCCGGGGAGGCCCTCCATGTCCTTGTCTGGTCACGAAAGTATGTATGCGATCCAAAGATAATCCCTCTCCCGATAGGTCGCGGCCCTTAAGGTCCGGGCGGCTTGGGTCGCTTAAATCCTAATAGGGAGAGGTAAAACTACGATAAAGAAAGAAAGAAAGAAAGATAAGATACGTGAGACCCGACAATATTACTTAATTAAATTGGCGAGAAAGAATTTCTCACAGGATTAATAAAACATTACCGGACTGCATAGAAAACACTTGTAGCAATGATTAGGACCATATTTATAGCATTAAGAGGCTGCCTTTCAACAAAGCAAACCTGACAATATACATAATAAACATGGTAATAAAATACATAAGTTACAAACAGATACATAACAAACATATTTTAAATATTTTTTTTATAACTACTGGCCTATGATGTCCATGAGCAGTATAAAAAATACAACTCAATAATTGTAATAGGCCTATTGCAACATTCATTGGCATGCCATTTTGCATGAATTGTTTAAATTTTTTTTTCTTTTTCCGTCATTTTATTGCAGTAGGCCGTGTAATTAGTTTAGTCATTAATTGTTACTTATTTATTATTTTTAATTTTTGTATTGTTTCAGACATTTAATTTTTGTAACTTAGTTCTAGACCTGGGATTTTAAGGCAAATGCCTATTTTGTTCCTTATGAAACAACATGAAAATTTTTAAATATGTGGTCGTTTAATGAGAAATCACTTCATTTATAGAGTTTTATAGTGCCCTAAAATGCCTATTTAGACCTTTAGAGCCTATTTTACTATTTTAGTGCCTAAAATGCCTATTTGGTACATTTTAAATGAAATTAAATTTTTGTAATTTTTACAATCTTATAGTGGACATCCCTCAATGAAAAGCAGAACAGCAGAGGGTGGGTTTTTCACAGAAACTTGATTATTCCAAACAATTGTCGCTAAAGGAATGTTGACTGACGGGGGAGGGGGAGGATTAAGGAGGAAGGACTACTGTGTCAAGTCACCAGTGTTTTAAGTGAATATAGTTCGTGATGCCTATTTTTGCAGTTAATTCTGTTAAGAATAGGTATACCACGTTTCTTGCGGTAAAAAAATGACCATGTTACAGTTTAAGTGTATATTGTAATATTTTAAAGTCTATTTTCTATCTACTTACACATTTTTAAAGCCTATTTTAAGTGCCTAATTTCCTCTTTTAGAGTCTATTTATTTGTTTTAAATGCCTATTTTAGGTGCCTAAACCTAATTTTTTTAGAACCTAAAATCCCAGGTCTAGTCATTAATAGACAAATCTTTGAGTTACACCCACAGTGTCCACATTCTAGAAAGTCAGGGGAAATCAGGGAAATTGAAATCGGTCGGGGAAATTTATAAAAAAAAATGGAACACTCAGGGAAAATAACCAGTCCCAGTGAGTGAAATGTGAGGGACATGTGCTGTAACCAAGACTGTGTAAGCAATTTTCTTTTCAGTACTTGAGCTAATCATTTTAAATTTTTGTTGTGGGGATGGAAAAGGTTGGTCTATTTAGTTTCATTTACGATAACCTTGAAAACATTAATTCTTGTGGTCAGGGAAATGTAAGTTTTTGGTCATGGAAAGTAATGGAAATTTATTTTAAAATTTCTGTGGACACTGTGGTATTGCATATCTCAGTGGAGAGATGCTGTAGAGAAAAATTCGTCATGGGCGGAAATCAAAATCCGAGTCAGGTTTCCGACTAATTTAAACCCGATTCCAAGCATCCTGGTGAAAATGGAACGGCTTTTATTGTGCATATAACTGCATATTTAGGAAATTTTCAACTATTGTAGCATATTTAGTATGAATATACATATTTAGGTAATATTTTTGGCATATTTGTGTGCATATTAAAGAAATTTTGAAGTTTCATATCATATTTTGTAAATTTTGCATTACACTGATACTTTTTGAGAATTTACAGATATTTAAAATAATTAACATTATATTTTAATAACATGAACTGTAATGAAACTTTAAAAAAATAAAGTTATATTTTAAATTTTATTGATCATATTTTAATGCTTTCTAGGTCATAAATGCATGCATATATATCCTATTTTTTAGGTCATAGAAATCCGCCCCTACCGATGATACTTACCTTGTAGCCCAGTGTTACTTCCGTTGTCAAATATTTTCGAGATATGGATATGACCAATGTAGTTAAATATCCTACTTACAACGAGAAAGTCGATGGCACAATTCTTACTTTTGTTTTCAGCTTTCATATTTATATGTAACTAGCATGTGCCCGCGATAATTATTTCAAAAATTAAAAATTAAGAGCATAATAGTTAAATCATTATATTTATTAACACTTAAATCACGTGGACAACATACCACGATTAGATAGCGTCGCCTGGTAAAAACGACCTCAGATTCGAGGTCCTTGGCCCAGAATACCCCTGTATAGTGAGTTTCGTCCAAATAAAACAATGTTTGACCATATTTAGGGCTTAGAACATTCAAGCGATCGCGAAAGTTTCATTTCCAAGGTATGACAAAAATAGACAAAGCCAACTGTAATTGTCAAACTTCCATTTAATTTAATTCCAAACCCATCTGAGTGAGACCCACTGGCAACAATATGTTTTAATGTCAAATGTGATTCGGATTCGATAATTCTGTGTAAAAAGGGATTAAGTATTCTAAAAAACAATTGATTTTTGGCATTTAGAATCAGAATTTTTCAAAATCCTTTCTTAGTGAGCACCTACATTATGAAACGAAGGTACTGTCAAAATTCCAAGTCTCTACCTGTTATAGTTTAGGCTGTACGTTGATTCCTGTCAGTCAGGACAAAGCCTTTTATATATATAGAGATGTATGTATGTATGTTTGTATGTATGTATGTATGTATGTAAGTATGTGTGTATGTACACACACATATACACACTATATGTGTGGGTGTATCTTACGAATTAACAGACGTGTAAACCTCCCCAGTGTTCCAGAGTTGTTTTGAAGTAAACTGATCACTTTATATACGTTTCCGGGTGGCTCCCAGATTATTAGACATTCGGTATGTTCCGGTGGCTTAGCCCAAGAATTTCTCCTGCTTCTATTAGAGGCTGAGTCAATCCCATGACCATAAGGCCAGCAGAAGGATTATGATAACGATGAGTGTTCTGCCGAGACGAAGCCATGGGATGATGACCACAACTCGTCTGAAGTGAATCAGGCAAGGAGATTTTCCATTGCCTCTCGCGGTATGGGAATGGAGGGACACGCACCCAACCATGAACCCAGGGAGAAATTTTCCAACGCTGAAAAATCCCCTACCCGGCCGGGAATCGAACCCAGGCCCCAAAGGTTCCAATTCAACCACGGCGACGGACAGAAGGATTATGCCGAATGAAAAATTGCAGATACTTCACCGTTAAGCGTTTAGTTTTATAAGGATCTAAGTGTCAAAATCATGGTTGTGTAGAAAACAAGATATAGACCCCAAGAAAGACATGCAGGAGATAGACCCAACGCTATATCTTGGAATTTATTGCTGCTAACGTGGCTTTCCCTGGACCTTGGACCCTTCTGAAATGCATTGGTCTGGGTACATAGATCCATTTAAAATTATCAGCTGAAAAATCATGATTTTGGCACTTAGACCCTTATAAAACTAAACGATTCAATTATCCGGTCTGTAGCTTAGTACCCCAACCAACTGCGCCACATCGTTCCTCGCCCCCTAGGAATTGTTTTACATATCTTACTTACTTACTTACTTACTTACTTACTTACTTACTCAATGACAATAGACAATTCCTAAGCAAGCTAAAGGAATATTATCTATTTTATAGAACCCGAAGGTTCATTGCCGCGCTTACCTGAGTCCGCCATTCAACCCTATTCTGTGCTAACTCCATCCAATCATCCCTCACAACTCCTACTTCCCATAAATCCGTTCTAAGATTGTCCTCCCACCTACGTCTAGGTCTTCCACGTGGTCTTTTCCCTTCGGGTTTCCCAGTCAATACTTTTGAGATATATCTTTCCTCCCCCATGCGTGCAACATGTCCAGCCCATTTCATCCTTCGTGATTTAATTACCCTTACTATATCTGGTGATGCGTACAGGTCCTGAAGTTTTACATATCTATAAAACTATATACATTTATTGACCCACAAGTAAAATCTACCTGGACCGGTGTCAAACCCCCGAACATGCGAACAAACTGCCTGTCCCACCAAGGCTGATGTTACATAATTTGTGGGTTTAACTGGTGGGCGGAAATAGGCATACAATCCTTTTTTTTTATATAGCCAGGCACTACATTTAACATCGTTTTGTGATGTAACAGGAGAACATAGCATCAGCAGTACATTAGCGTTAAATGTGACAGTACATCATGATTGTGATTGTGTATTAATTGCTATAAATGCAAACAGTGTTGAGTTGTAAATCTGACGCCATTAAGAGTGACGTGATTTGCTGTAACTGCCCTAATAACCACGCCGGGGCTCGAATCAGTACATCGTATGTCAATACTGCAGTACAGCAGTACTCAGCTGCTTTGTATATCATACCTAGGTCGTGATAGTGTCATGTTAACTGCGCGCGCAGTCCGCGGTGTTCCTCAGGGATCCACTTTTGAATACCATCATGCTTTAAAATATCTTCTAAGCTTAAAAAGTAAGAAACGAGCTAAGATACGAGCTAAGAAGGAAACCTGAAGTAAACAAAAACCACCATAGATACACATGCATTCATGAACCACAGATTATTGTCTCTGTTGGACATTACATGAGAATATTATAGGAGAAAAATTCCTCCGACACTCGGATTTGAACCCAGGACCTTTGGCTATTCGCGCCAATGCTCTACCAACTGAGCTAAGCCGGAGTTCAACTCACAGCGCCAGATGGAACCTCTCTCCTATTGACTGATTGCCCTTTTTGGGTAGAGCAGTGGCGCGAATCGCCAAAGGTCCTGGGTTCAAATCCGAGTGTCGGAGGAATTTTTCTCCTATAATATTCTCAAAAACCATCATGTCTCTCTCACTCTTAGGTCATACGACTTCTTAGAACGGCCAGACTTTAGGTCTATAAGATAGGTCTAGAGAGGAGCATAATGCATGGAATTTCATACATTTTATTCTGAATTTCTTTCTCCATTCCACCATCTTTGGAATCTAATGTGTAAATATTTGTAGTTCTCTATGTTTTTAACGATCACTTTATTATTTAACGTTAAATGTTGTTGAATACCTCCTATGCACATATATTTTGTTTTTCCTGGTTGATTGTCAAACCACCCTTCTCATACTCTGAAATCAATTTCCTTGTCATGAATTCAATATCTTCATAATCTTGTGGCATTATTATTTGGTCATCGGCAAATGCAATTCAGATATCTCCTAGGTATAAAAAGTAAGAAAATTGGAGTGTTGTAGGTCTATAAGAGTTGTCTAGATAGGAGCATAATGCATTTAATGAAACAAGTTTATGTGCCAGAGGGTTTGGATCTGGAAGTCAGTTTGAATCAGAATGGTGGGATTTGCAATGGGGGACGCTAAACACTACTACACAGCGCCAGTAATGAGATGCTAATGGAGGAGTCTGGGAAACTGACCACCTGAACCGCAAACCACAAATCCCGGGGTCGAACTCTGGTCAGCAAGTCAATACAAACATCACAAGTCTTGTCTGGGACTCCACACTTAATGGAACATTGGCTATTGTCTGACAAGAATAGATGTCTGTGCTCTTCTGTTCCATGGAACTTTACTTTAAGTTCTGTGTTCTACCCCGAAATTTAATCTCCAGTGGTCAACGCCGTCTGATGTCCCAATTATTATGCTCTAAACCAGGGCTGTCCAACATGAGGCCCGCGGGCCGCGACTTCACTTTTTTCGACCTCTAAATGTATAAATTACCCTCAAATACGAAATTTATAAAGTCAAAATATAGATGTTCCCTCTCTGATAAGTCACTTACTCGGTTGCTTCGTTTATCAACAACAAATATTAAAGTTAATATTGATGCATTAGTTTGTGAAAATCAACTGCCTCAAAATTTCCCACTAATATTTTTGTAATTTGATTTTTTTGAATAAATTAAAATAATAATACAAATATGTTTTTTCTTTGTATACCATACGTATTAAAACTCAATGATAAAGATAGATATATAAGCTTTCATGAACCACAGATTATTGTCTCTGTTGGACACTACATGAAAATATCATAGGAGAAAAACTCCTCCGACACTGGGACTTGAACCCAGGAGTCATAGGAGAGAGGCTCATCTGGCGCTGTGAATTGAACTCCGGCTTAGCTCAGTTGGTAGAGCATTGGCGCGAATAGCCAAAGGTCCTGGGTTCAAGTCCCGATATTCTCAATGATAAAGTTGCATGCGAAGTATTTTATAATGCGGCCCTCCAAACCGCGTTTTTTTCTAAAGTGGCCCTTGGGGTATTTGCAGTTGGGCAACCCTGCAGTTGGGCAACGATTGAAAGAAACTAAGGAAAAAAAGTGTGCTTGGAACGCCACTCGACAGAAATGAAACTTGTTTTCATTTTTGGATATTTAAAATTTTGGATTATTGTTTTTTTTTCAATTTTGGACATTGTTGGAGGTCCCTGGTTCAAATCCCGTAGCCGGGCAATTTGACTTTCTTTGTTGTATTTTTATGTGAGTGTGCGATTGTCAAGATATAACAAATCTGTATAGTTTTGCTGATGCTGGACGATTTTAATCTGATTTTTTTAAAAGCTAGACGTTTTTTTCTTCCGTAAGCCCTGCTTAATGAATCGATCTGGAGCTTAACTCGGAAATCTATTTAAAGAAAAAAAAAACTTATTTTCTTTCTTTATTGTTTTATTTTAGTTTTACCTCTCCCTTTTTAGGAATTAAGGTACCCAAGCCGCCCGGGCCTTACAGGGCCGCAACTAACTTATTTTCTGTATATCATAATTGCAATTATCAGTGATTAAACAAAAGCATTCTGACACTTTGTTACATCAGTTTACCTGATTTTATTATACTTTTTAATTTTATTCAGTCACAAGTTTTCAGCAGCGTGTGAAGGCTTTGCTTGTTTCTATGGTTATATCGCGGTTCTTATGCTGAAAGGGGTGGGATATCGCTTGTCAGGCGAGACGGCCTAACTAATCTGTTTACGTTAATTGTGTCTGAAGCTGTCTTGTACTAATCGCATCCCGGCCAGGTAGTTAACATACAGGAAGCTTCCAACACGTGTCTGCCACGTGGCGAAAACACTGCTGTGATATGAATCACGCGATGTTCTCTTACTTAAAAAAATGTGCTTGCTTTAGATGTGCAAATTTAACAGATGAAAGGCATGTTAAATGGCTATATTAATTTAAAAAGTCCTTTTAGGCAGGCCTACAGGGTGAGGTAGATTTTGAAAAGCTTTGGGTTTAATTTATTGTCGCAGCACTCTTCTTCTTTAGCCTTGGCATGACAAACCCGCAATAATAACTGCAAAAAAGAGGAAAGAACACTTTTTCAAACTTTCAAATCTCGCCTTATATGAGAGCTATCGAGAAACTAGTTATTGATTTGTAGAGTACTCATCAAGAGCTTTTCAGCGATACCCCACATAACATGATTTCAAAAATTTCGAATTTCCATCCCCCACCCCCACTCGTACCCCTAAAACCCCCGAATCGTTGGTGTCACTGTGAACTCCGCTAGCGTGTGTGTGTGTATATATATATATATATAAATTAGAGTACTCCCTATGGAGTTCACAGTGACATAAATATATATATATATATATATATATTTATATTTATATATATTATATATTTATAACTTTGAACGGACAGTGGTTTCGTAGGCCTACTTAGGGAGACATGAAACGTAAAGATATGAAAGAATTTTTAGAAAGTCATGACATGGTATCGATTGCAATAGGTAGATTTCGAACCTAAAAGTATGTATGTGATCCATAGATAATCCCTCTCCCGACAGATCGCGGTCCTGTAAGGCCCGGGCGACATGTGTCGCTTAAATGTCCCTAAAAGGGAGAGGTAAAACTAAGGTAAAGAAAGAAAGATAGAAAGGAAGTTAAGTGAATTTCACATCAGATTTCTTTTATCAATATTGCGGTCATTTGTGCATAAATTTCACGTAAGTTTCATTAAGGAATTTGCATATTCCACGCTTAAACTAAGAGTTAACATATTATAGGCAATTGTTTGCCGAAGCCTTACTGAGTGAAGGCAGTCTAACAGACAGAACACGCGCTCTCCAGGGTGTAGGGGGGGTGAAGGGTGGTGTTCATATTTCCACACATCCGACGCGCCCGCCATCTTTATCGGATTCACAAAGTTATCGGCAAAAAGTTAATTAAGTTAAGCAGTGCAGTGCGGGTTGCATACTAAACTCTCCTATGTACCGCGTGTCTCACTAAATCATTCATCCTTCCATCCACTCAATAATTCACACCAGTCCCCAGGATCCAAGTTGTTTGCGTCCTCATGTGCAAGAACTGTTTGTCAGAACAACTGTCTGTGCTCAATAATCGATTATTCATTAGATTAAGGGGAACATACACTATTAAGGCCTACTATTTTTTAATGATATTTTTACTTCCTCTCCCGTACCACATTTGCTATAAATTTCTTGACAATTGCATGAAATTTCAAGTGTGAAGGCGGAAGACAAGTTAGTAATTTTAGTTACCATTATTGTAGCGTTGGCCGCCGGCGTGGTCTTGTGGTTAGCGTCGCTGACTACAGATCCGTCGGCCCGGGTTCGATCCTCGGATTTTTCTGAGGTAGGGAGGTCTTGAACGGGGTGTACTCAGCCTCGTGATTCAAATTGAGGAGCTCCTTGATAGAGAAGTTGCGGCTCTGGTCATGGAAACCACCATTAACGGCCGTGGGTGTCGGCATGCTGACAACATGCCCCCAACCCTGCCATCTGCCTATGGTAGATGACGCAGCGGTCGGCCTTGTCCCTTCAGGGATGTAGCGCCACGGAGTTTAGTTTAGTCTATTTTTGTAGCGTTACAGCCTTTTGGGAATTATGAAGAACTACCTCCTCCGTCGATTGTTCTTTAATATAAAATACTATAGTATACATAAATATTAAATTTATAGTTACATGTAGAATATTCCTAATAAATTAACTAGGGATGGGTCGATACCAGATCTTCTCGATACTCGATACCGATACATGATTTTTTCCTCGATACTCGATACTTCGATACTCGATACCTTCAACATTTCCAGTTTCAATAAATAGGTGCATTAAAAATTAAAATTTGAGATAACTGTGTAATACCAACTAAATTAATTAAGTCTGCAGATTTAATGAGACAAAATTTAATATCATCAGTAGCCTATAATTATTTTTAAACTCTACATTAAAACTAAGATTAGTTTTTTAAACAGTCCACTTACAAGTTTTTGTTAAAAAATACTAGCATTCTCACTTAATTGCAGAATTGCAGAATTACATAAGTATCGAAAAAGTATCGAGCTAGTTTCCTGAAGTATCGTTCGATGCCGATACCATGCAAGTATCGAGAGTATCGATGTATCGAAAGTATCGAGGACCCATCCCTAAAATTAACATAATGCAGTACTTTATCATTAAACATGATACGCCATATTAATATGTATGGTCATATTGATTCCCTCGAATATAGACAATTACGATCGTTTATCTTATAAATTGCTTGCTATTAATACGAGGATGCGATTTTATCCGATAAAATTGTCAGCTCGTTACTGGACACGTACTACCCGCGCGCGATTTCTTGAGCGCTCGGCTCCCTAGTCCTCATTCGGTAGGTTTCGTTCAACTTCGTAGGTTAAGCTGACAACATTGAAACACGAAGTACGCTATACACCCTGACATCTAGTGACTTCAATACTAAGCTTTCATTCTGTCTCAGGATTCTTATTTATTTATTGACAATATCTTTTCTGACGCATCGAGTTATGGGGAAAAATACAATCTTTCGAACTGCTGATTTCACAAACACTTCATTGTACATCAAACACTTTCCTCGCCTCCTTAAGAATTCCGTATGTGCTAATTTCTGACGATCCCGTGAACTCTGATGTCAATTTCATGGACTGAAAGTTGAACGAACTTTTCACAATTTGTATTAAATACGTTTAAAATTAGGCCTATAGCTTTCTCCACTTTTAGATGCCTTACCTCTCTTACGTTTTAAAACACGAAATGGTGAAGCATGTTCAGCAAAGACTCTTCTTTATGCTTAAAATTAGTCATCCAGTGTAAAAATATTGAGCCTATATTATGCATAATATTCTTATTTGATGACTTATTTGATAACCAAAGGCTTATGACGTGTAATTAATTGTTACGCAATACCGTCACCACGTTATATTATTGGATTGCATTAAAATCGTTGTATATTAAAGTCACTACATAAAATACCATACGCGAGATTCTGCTGAAACGTTATTTCGTTGGTTGACAACACTGCAGAAAGACTGGCGGAATAGCTTTGTTTTGTTCCCCCCGGCCCTCACTTCCCCGTAAATCCAGCGCTCAAGAAGTGGCGCGCGGATAGTAAGCATCAATGCGCCATGATTAATACGTCACGTGCTGCCATTAAGCAGCACGAAAACAGATTATTTTGTACAACACAACTTGTTTGGAAATTGAAATAATATAAATGTACATTGATTAAAATCACAATTTAGATTCGGTGCAAGCCAGTTCGTGTGCGTTTATTCTGTTCTGCTGTTAGCTTACCTAAATGAAGTTAACTATGTCTTATATGCACCATTGGTAGCACTAGTCACAATTGGTAACTCGAATAGATTCATGGATGTTTGATTCATAGTATGCCATGATCTCGCAGCTGTTACTTTTGTTTTTATACATCAAAGCATGAAAGTAATTATTATTTGCATAATCCGTTATATTTTTATTCATGGAATAGTCTTAATAAATCCAACTCGAGTTGACGAGTTTCATCAGATAAATTCTCTTCTGTTGCGCAGTCGCGAATCTATCGATAAACTCGTAAACTCTCGTGGGTTTGAAATAATACTTTTAGCTCTTGGTATAAGCACATCATACACAAACTTAAACAAAATCGTACTGCATTAAATAGGATTCATAATTAATTTGCGGCATAATGGAGGTCGGATGGTTGGATATATTTGCTTTGAGTTCAGAAGCAGAAACTGTTTTGATGAAATGAAGATAAGGCCCGGAGTTAGCGTGAAAACAAGTGAAGACGGGAGCCATTTTGCTGTAATTGCACAGACAAGTGAAAGTCTGAAAGCGAAACGTGATATTATCTGCTTTGGAATAAGGTTGTTTTGTTGCCATTGGCAACCAGGGAAATATTAAAGGCTGAATTTCTGTGTCATCCTCATTTGAGATAACAGAAGTTTGTTTCCAAGTTTCCAATAGAGGGTTTATCAGTTAGAACTGATCCGTCGTTTAAAAAAAAAATGGCTGGGACCAAAGAGAATCTTTACGCTATAATTGACTGATTATTCTATTTAGAGGAGGACCTTTGGTAAAAGTAAAAACGTGGACCAAAAATTGTTTTTTTCGTTTATTATATGCAATGCCAAGAGTGGCTTAAAAAACGCCGATAAATGCAAGTTAGAGGAAATTTATGTAGAAAAGCTGTAAGATACGAAATGTATTTATAACGATAATTTAATGAATAATATTAAATAAATTATTAATAAAATTTATTAAGCTCCAGAATAGTACTTTCTGAGATTGTATGGTGGACGGGAAAATGTCTGTACGCACGATAACTCAAATAAGCTTTATCGGATTTTCATGAAACTCGGTATACGCATTTATAACGTTCATGGGAAGAAGCCTGTTGATACTAGACCAGATCGGTTGATCGGTACCGGAGTAATGCCCAATTTAGTGCGTATTTTATGGTAATATAGTAGACAGAATTTATGAAATGCAAACCAGTTCTCATGACAACATATTGTTTTACAGTGCTCGTATACGGCTTTGGAAGTTGCAATACAGTTAGCTTTGACAAATAACACTACCCACATATTCCTTCACATATGCTTATCAAACTAGACCTTTGTTCTTCCGTAAACCCTGCTTAATGAATCGATCTGGAGCTTAACTCGTAAATCGATTATAAAAATAACTTATTTTCTGCATATAATTGCAGTTATCACTGATTAAACAAAAGCATTCTGGCACTTTGTTACATCAGTTTACCTGATTTTTTATTTAATTTGAGCCTTATCTACTCCCCCCTTTCAATCTGCCCAGTAACTTTGTACAGGTCTGTAGGCTACATAAATTTTTAATCATTCATTTTTGTACTACCCTATTCCCTTAATAGAATGCCATTTGCCATTTGCTAATCGCTTTATAAAGAGAATATATTTATATTTAATAGTTGATAATCACATATTAATTACCTAAATATGACATATGATTTGCAGTATTTTCTCTCCCAAGCTTTATTATTCATTAAGGTCCACACGGGACTACCATTGCTACCAACTAAATGGAGATTAACAATTCAATGAATTTAACGTAGCCTAGATTTTTAATCGCTTAAAATATACGCTAAAAATTGAACATTAATACATTTCTACTTTCTCTGAGGTTTACCATCCCTGATGTAGGGATTTAATATGGGACGGTCAAGTGCACAGACAATGAATTACAGAAATAACCGAGCTAGGTGGCCGAGATGGTAACGTCTTGGACTCGCATTCGGGAGGTCCCAGGTTAAAATCCCGAGGCCGGCCAATTTGACATGGGTTTTTTTCATGGTTTCCCCAGTCGTAAAGGCAAATTCCGAATTGGATATTTACATACCATGAATCAACTTCACCATTTCGTCCTGTATCATATCCATTTAAATTAATATCAGTTGAAATTTACTCCATAAAAATACATTGACAATAGAAACAACTGACAATCAATAGTTCCGTGGCCTACCCTACTGTACAGACACAGATCCCAAACACCCGATATGGTTTCGAAGCTAAAAGGAGTATAAACACAGTTGAAAAAATAACTTAGCTGTTATTTCAACACCAGTTAATTAGGTATATTTGCGGCTTTACGGATATTTCTTTAAATTAACTATAAACGGACAATTAATTACTGTTTTAATTTACTATTTGGCATTTCTTTTGCTTGTCTCTAAATCTGTTTGCTATGCAGTTACGACGTTGTTTAATTTTCTCACGATTTGGCATAAATGTTCCTTGAAGTAATTAAAAACGACGTATGTGTAAGGGTTTTATTTTTTTGATTCCGTTTAAAGATGATGCCATGATAAAGAAACAGATCTTTATCTGTGTTTGTCACGTGGACAATAGCCAACATAAACATAAACAGTCTCCAGAAGTAGCCACATGTTGTCCACATACTCTTAAACATGACGAAAGAAATGTTTTCAACAACTTTCTTTCTCTGGCTGTATTTGCCATCATCTAAACTCTCTTTTCACAGTTAATTGGACAACTACAAACAATTATATAATTGATTAAAATGAAGTGATTGTCCAGTTATATGAATAACTGTAAATTTGATGTACTGTAATATAATGATTTTTAGAGATTTTTTTTTTTTTCGGTTAGCTAATTAAGTTTTATCCGGATATCCAGGGCCTTACTGTATCTTACAAGATAGGCTATTGCTGTTGCTATAGTAACTGCATATGTATTTGCCAGGCTATAAGGAGGTCGTGTAAACAGTACACAGGGGGCCTTGGCAATCAGCTCATTGATCAATTAATTAATTATGGGATGATATAATAGCCTTGGCAAGTACTATTAGAGATACGGTAATGCTGCAATTAGACAATTATCCTATTAATAGACTAGCATCAGTACGACCACATTACTCCTAGAATACTGAAATATTATTTGATATTTCGCCTGCTGTTGTTCTGTTCTGTTTTTCACATCGCTCCCAGTGGTAGGGTGTAGGGCCTCCAAGTGGAGTTTTCTGTTACTTACTTGAATTTGGTTACGTTTATTTTAAGAGGTAGGGCAGAGAGACACGTGGTAAGCCCATCGCCCCTTAACCCCCCTCCGGAAACTAAGGTATTACTTGGACGTGAAAAAGCCGATACATTTTGTCTAGAGGCTCTAATTTAGGCTTGGTGTTCTTTTATGTGCCGTAAATCTACGAATCTACGAAACGAGCCCCCCAGCTTAAAGTCCCTCCCGAAGGACTCCGGGCCTAGGATATTTACGTCCTGAAAAATCCATCGACCGCGACCGGGTTTGATCTCGCGACCTATGGATCTAGAGGCGGGCCTGCTACCTCTTGGCCGACAGATTTCATCTTCATTAGCAATAATTTTTCTTTACCTTTACTATAGGTAGTCTAGGTAGTAGGCCTAGTCAAGGGAGTCCTCTGTTCGATCCTCAAATTTCATGTCGAGTTTTCAACACTAATACACAATTTCGGGTCTACTTATTCAAGAAATACTGTTTTCGACCAGCATTCTTCTCATTAGAAAGTGAGAAATCTTATCAATCTTTTATGTTTCTTTCCTTAATCCGACTTCAATTATATACTGGCAGGTGCCCGCGGATTCTCCCGCGTTTGATAGTTCAGCCGGTAGATGTCTCTTAAATCGTTTTTTAACTGCAAAATAATTAAAGCATTATATTTATTAACACTGTCGCGGTTTTTACATATATTGCACGATTTTTTATTATTTTATTTATTCATTAATTTTTTTATTTATTTAATATTTACCTTAGTAAAACAGAAAATACAACAAATATTGGAACTACAAACAAAAAATTTATAGAAAAGTCACTCTACATACACATAAATACATGTACATGCCAACAAGGTAAATAGTACATAAAACTAAGAGTAAATTAAACATTTTAAACATTAAACATATTAAATGATTATTAAATTTTAAGTATCCTATATTGTTAGAGATAGCAAATACATAATTAAAACGACAAAAACGTACCATGTGCTGCCATCTACTGATTAAAAATAAAGATGTTTTCGAGACATAGTCCTAATTAAAACATTTCTTAAGATAGCCTAAATAATAAGCTAATTAAAATTTAAAAATCCTGTTTATAAATGACTGAATTCTGAGGAAGGAAACCGTGTGTTTGATTTGTGAGTGAAATGAATTTTCTTGCTAACGGAAATAATAATACAATAAAAAAAAATTAAAGTGATCCCTATACAGGCCATGGAGGCCCAGAGGGATCCAGGAGGTTGAGGCTCCCAGATTTTGGATATTCGGCACATGGAGGTGGTAAGGTTGTCAGCCTTACGCACTGGCCGCCTTTACCCCCAGGATTGCTCCTGGTACTCATCTCTGTTAGAGGCTGAGTCGACCCCAGGGCCATAGTGCCACCAGAAGGATTAGGCCAACTGAAAAATCTCAACGACCTCATCGGGAATCGAACCCGCGATCTTCCGGTCAGTAGCGCAGCGCCTCAACCACTACGCTATGGCGTTCCCCTAATAATACAACAATATTGATAATTTCAAAATACAAGTTTGGTTATAGGCTTGTATACAGGGGCGGATCCACGGGGGGGGGGGAATTTCCCCCCCCCCCCAAAAAAATTGTAACATTAAGCACAAATTATTCAAAATTTATTAGAACATAACCCAAATACTTCAATTAAAGCAACGACATTCATTATTTTGAAATACCTTTCTAAGAAAATGCTGAAATGTACATTTTGTTTTCAATTGTGTACTGGGAATAATTAATTTTTATGAGTAAAAACTTCCCTCTCTACTTTGGTTCCCCCCCCCCCCCCAAAATGTCTCTCTGGATCCGCCCCTGCTTGTATACTACAAGAGTTTCTAAAATCCAGAGGCCTGAAATTGAATAGACAATGCAAAGACTTACGGATTTGCGATTGTGAATGCGGTGCTTGGATCTGCAGGACCGGACCGGACCGGATATTAAGGGGACCGGTTACCGTATTAGGGGAACAGGTTTGTAAAGAGCACGTGGTCATGTGTGTCGATATGCTGTTCCATTGGAAGTGCAAAAAGCTTTCTAGAATCTGTATCACGTGAAACCTTCATATGACTATTGAATCATTCTATTAAATGCTTAAGATAATTTTTCATGTCACAGCATAAAATCTCCCAGGGCATGGCCGCCACTAACTTCTAATATTCGAAGAAAAATGCAAAATTAAGGAACTTCGTTATTAAGTGCCAGTATGGTACTTTATGAGATTGTGTGGGGGACGAAAAAATGTCTGTCTGTCTGTCTGTCTGTCCGTGCGTCTGTACGCACCATAACTCAAGTACGCTTTTTCGGATTGTCATTAAACTTGGTATAAACATTCATAATGTCGATGGGAAGAACCCTATTAATATTGAACCAAATCGGTTCACCGGTACCGGAGTAATGCCCAATTTAGTGCCTATTTTAATAGATTATGGCGCCATCACTCAAATACGCTGTAACGGATTTTCATGAAACTTGGTATACCCATTTATGACGTCCATGAGAAGTGCCCTATTGAATTTGAACCTAATCTGTTGACCGGTACCGGAGTAAAACCCAATTTAGTGTATATTTTAAAGACGCGGTAACTCAAATACGCTTTACCGGATTTTTATGAAACTTGGTATACACATTTACAATGTCCATGGGAAGACGTCTATTCATAATGGATAAAATCGGTTGATCTGTTTCGGAGTAATGCTCAATTTAGTGCCTATTTTATGGCATTATACGTATTCGAAAGAATTTATAAAAAAAATGAAAATCAGTTATCTTGACAACATAGCCTATTGTTTTACTGTGATCTTTAAGGCCTTGGAAATTAAAATACAGGTAGCTATGACAAAAAACACTATTGTTTTACATGCGCTTATTCAACTACACCGTTAAAATGACCCAGGTGGCCGAGATGATAGACCTTTCTTCTTCCGTAAGCCCTGCTTAATGAATAAATCTGGAGCTTAACTTGGAAATCAATTAAAAAAAAAAACATATTGTACATATCATAATTGCAGTCATAACTGATTAAACAAAAACATACTGGCATTTTTTTACATCAGTTTACCTGATTTTATTAACACTGGTTAGCCGGCGCGGTGGCTCATGCTGTAGCGCGTGAGCCTGGCATGCTTGCGGTCCTGAGTTCAAATCTCGGGGCCGGCGGGTGTGTCATTCGTGGTGGACGAAGCCGTGCTTTGGGTTTTTTTTGGGGGTTCTCCCGTTTCCCCCTTTCATTCCACCAACACTCTCCATTTCATCTCACCTTTCCCCCTTTTCATCCTCATCCCGTTTCCACTTCTGGCATCGGGTCTGCTTCGGCAGTCAGAGCCCTTTGGGGGCCTCTCCCGTTCTCCCCGCTGCTTGTGGTCAAGAGGTTGTTGGTTATGTGTGTCACGAACCTGTCGGGGCTCCCGGTTGGAGGTACCGCAGGGGGTGGCGCACACGTGGCATGGTACTAGGCTTGTTGGATGTAGGGGAGTTCCGTGGGGGCCCACGGGGGGCTTTGCGGAACCGGGGCGGCCTTTGGGCACGCAACTCATCCCATCCCGGAGGTAGGTACAATAAGTCGGCGACGGCTGCGGTGCTTAGGGGCGTTCCCACCCCGCCTTAAGGGGCACAAAACAGAATAGAAATAGATTAGAACACTGGAGTTATGAATTAACAAAAAAAAAAAAACAAAAAAAAAAACCTAATGCAGCGGCGGCCAGTCATGTGATTAGTCTGTAAATTTTGCACATTGTGGAAACACTAAATTATGATTTAGCTCCTTGATGAATGATTAAGAATCAGGTTTTTGTCCCTTCACTAAAGAGGCATAAAGACAATTTAATGAACATTTTAACCCTATTTCGCTTAATTATTGGTTTATGAGCACCAAATTGTAATGTCTTTAATGCCCTGTAGCATACACACTTCACGTAATCAAAGTTGATTTCTATGCCTCTTCTATACACAGGTAATATACTTCGGTGCTAATCATTCCAAGGGTGAGTCGGTAGCGCGCCTGCCTTCCACTCCGGCGGCCCGGGTTCGATTCCCGGCAGGGTCGGGGATTTTTCAGTAGTGAAAAATACCTTTCTCGGGTTCAGGACTGGGTGTTTGTCAGTAGGTTAAGATAATGCACATTGTGCGCGATTCCTTAATTATTTATTAACACTCTGTAGGCCTATAGTTTTGTATTTATACGATTTTTCGTTCCCAAACTAAGCTGTTCCCAGACAAATGCACACGTTTTTGGTAGCCCGGGGATCCTCAAAACAAGTAGACTATTAATGTTGAAATCTCTACATGGAATTTCCTTTAGTGCTGGCAGAGGAAGATAGAAAAGCCTATAGCATATTGTGTTCTATTTCTTTATTATATACCTGTCGGTCATTGGAAATCTTCCAGCAATCCTGTTTCCATTTTATTGCCATTAGTTACAGAGGTTTGGTCTAGTTTATTCGGAATAATTAGAAACAATGTGTGGAACCGGTTTGACGCCTGCTCGCTGACAAAATAATAACCCGACACCAGGACATTCTACAAGATCATCTCCTTTACTGGAACGTCTCTTCCGCTTTCAGCGGCAACATTACATCAATTTATAGCATCTTTAACCCGTTCTTTGTATGGAGAACTGTTGTATCGTCAGCAATTTGTTACTACACTAGGAGGTGCCCGTGGCTTCGCCACGATAATTCTTTTAAAAATTAAAAATTAAGAGTATACTAATTATTAAAGCATTATACTTATTAACACTTGCACGCGAATCATTCATAAACTAAGCCATTAATAATTAATGAAACAGCTAAAATTCCTGCTTTAGAGTACATTCCACGACATGAAAGCGCCCCCTGGGAAAACTATATCAGAATCGATTATGCAGTTCCAAAGAACCTGTGAACACATAATACGTATTGTTTCTCAGCTGTTTATTGGCATGAATATGATGTGAATTTTATTTTATCAATTCAGTGTAATTTTCAGAAATTATATAATGTTTCAAGGGAAGGAATGGTTTGTTTGGATTATTATTATCAGCGATATTTCAAGAGATAAAACCATCAATATTTTACAGCTGTTGCCCCCGGCTTCGCCCGCCATTATTCATTGACTCCAGGATTTTTAAGAAAATTACACTGGTAGATTATTAAAAATGTTTGGGGTTCAGAGCTATGAAAATTGTAAGTAAAAATAAAATTAGAATATTTGTTCATTGAGTTCATTTCACTTAGGCCTTATATAATAAAGAAACGGTTTTCCTTCCTAATTTTGTAATCGTCATGAAAGTTTAGACTGCGAGAGACGAACATCGCCGAGTATACCCGATGTCTCACGAAGCGGGCGAGCAAGCACGCTATTTAGGGCCGTTGAATTGTATAAGAGTAGATACTGAAACATTCTTAGTAGGCTGTGGCTACAATCATATACTTACGCCTACATACTCAATGTCAATAGAAAATAATTCATAAGCAAGCTAATGGAATATTATCTATTTTATGGAACCCAGAGGTTCATTGCCGTGCTTACCTGAGCCCGCCATTCAACCCTATTCTGTGCTAACTCCATCCAACCATCCCTCACAAATCCTACTTCCCTTAAATCTATCCTAATATTGTCCTACCACCTACATCTAGGTCTTCCAAGTGGGAGTAAAGGGAGGTAAGACATATCTCAAAACTACTGACTGGGAGACCATTACGAGTCGTACAGAAACAAAAGAAGCAAGTTTACATGGCCCACTGTGGAACTAATATTAGGGGCCTTAGCCGCTAGCAGACTGCGGTCTTTATCTGCAAATATATATACTTTCTTCCTTACTTACTAAGCAAGCTAAGGGAATATTATCTATTTTATGAAACCCGGAGGTTCATTGCCGCGCTTACCTGAGCCCGCCATTCAACCATATTCTGTGCTAACTCCATCCAACCATCCCTCACAAATCCTACTTCCCTTAAATCTATCCTAATATTGTCCTACCACCTACATCTAGGTCTTCCAAGTAGGAGTGAAGGGAGGAAAGACATATCTCAAAACTACTGACTGGGAGACCATTACGAGTCATACAGAAACAAAAGAAGCAAGTTTACATGGCCCACTGTGGAACTAATATCAGGGGCCTTAGCCGCTAGCAGACTGCGGTCTTTATCTGCAAATATAATTATACTTTCTTACTTACTTACTAAGCAAGCTAAATGATCTATTTTATGGAACCCGAAGGCTCATTGCCGTGCCTACGTGAGCCCGCCATTCAACCCTATTCTGTGCTAACTCTACCCAATCATCCCTAGCAAATCCGACTTCCCTTAAATCTATCCTAATATTGTCTTCCCACCTACGTCTAGGTCTTCCAAGTGGTCTCTTTCCTTCGGGTCTCCCAGTCAATACTTTTAGGTTATGTCTTTCCTCCCCCATTTCATCCTCCGTGATTTAATTACCCTTACTATATCTGGTGAAGAGTACAGGTTATGAAGCTCATGAATATTAAATAGACCCATTACTTAACAATTTACTCAAGATAAAGGAATATTATCTATCTAATGGAACCCGGAGGTTCATTGCCGCGTTTACCTGAGCCCGCCATTCAACCCTATTCGGTGCTAATTCCACGCAACCATCCCTCGAAAATCCTACTTCCCTTAAATCTATCCTAATATTGTCCTCCCACCTGCGTCTAGGTCTACCACGTGGTCTTTTCCCTTCGGGTCTCAAAGTCAATACTTTTGAGATAGGCCTATGTCTTTCCCTTTGCCATTCGTGCAACATGTCCAGCCTATTTCATCTTCCGTGATTTAATTACCCTTACTATATCCAGTGACGCAATATATTAGCAGCTACCCTCCATATCTGGAGGCCGTATCCTCTATCCGCAATCTGAGGACGCGCCATGCTGTGGCGATAGAGACCCACCCACCCCTTATAGTACATATATTTTGGATCGACCGGTATACGAACCCATGCCCACTAGCACTGTAACCAGCAGCCTTAAATGATCTATAAACATACATATTTACGAAGCATAGACAATCATATCATGCCCCCCAATCCTGCCATCCTGCCTGTGGTAGATGACGCAGCGGTCGGGTGGTAGGCCAAGTCCCTCCAGGGATGTAGCGCCACGGAGTTTAGTTTAGCTTTTTAGACAATCATATACTGTATATTATAATTCTGTTCTAAGTCAAAATATAAATAAATATGAATGAGGTAACAATCATAGATTTTTAATTCCGGTTTGAATAATTTGCATACGGTTATGTTCTAATATTTAATTTGTTTTGTTGAAATCCGAGACGTCTCTATTTTTAAAATAATTTAAAGTGGGATGTGGATATTAGGTACTGTGAACAGGAGACCTTGCTAAAAATAAAAAATAAAAAAAATAAAAAATAATAATAATAATAATAATAATAATAAAAAAAACTATTAAAAAAATCTGATCTTCACAAAACTGAGTAAAAAGTAAAAATCCTTACACACATCTTTTTAACGACTTCAAGGAACAATTATGCAAAATTGGAAGAAAATTGAACAACGCATTTGGTGGGACTGCGTGAAAAACAAACGAAATTCTGGCTGAATGTCCAGTTTTTCATAGCATTTTGTCATAAGGAAGAAGTGCGTAAGCTTCCGCACGGTTTTACTAAACCGGCCGCAATGGTTAAAAGCCATAGATGAAACTACAGTATAACAGTATAATAATAATAATATTAATAATAATAATAATAATAATGGTGTTCTGTGGTATAATATATTGACAATGGCGTATCCTCTGATTGACTATAATTGATATGTGCATATAAGCAATCATCATGTAGAAGCATCAGTGGAATTTAAGCTTCAAATCAATGAGGAAAAATTTATTATAACGGTTAGTGCCCACGACTGATATTCCTAACATTTGGATAAAAAATATTCATATTTTACATAAAACATTACTGTATTAGTTTTGTATATTTTCTTTTATACGGTTTTTATGTTATGCATTTATACATCAGTAGCAGTGAAAAGGTTTTGCGAGTAGTTTCGTTGGAAACAAATGACTTTTGCATAACAATGAAGGCCATATCATGAGCTACTGCATTGACTCTTATGATATAATGTAGAATTCTTAATAGGCTTTGGCTGTACAATAGAATAGCTTAGAGTAACATTTGCTATATAGCATTTTCTTATAATAACGGAATACTAGAAGCGGATTCTACAGTTTCGCAGTTGGTACCACTCCAAGCCTTGAATTCCTGCGGGATGAAAACCACAGCTGTACATGGGAGTTATGCTTGGATAAACTGGGATTTTTGCTTAACCGCGTGGTTATTTAGCACTGACCAATGCCTGGTATGAGAAATTGCAACTACGCTAAAAGTTCTATCTCAACAAACGGTTCAATGAATTAGAAATCGTGAGTCTTGAGACCTTGAAAACAGCTTCACAAGAATTGCAAATCTGCCCTTAAGAAAATATGTCAGGTGAAACGAACCAATGACGTTTGCTTAAATTATTTAAGACTCAACCTTAGCCTATCGTAACTAAACTCCGTGGCGCTACATCCTTGAAGGTACAAGGCCTACCACCCGACCGCTGCTTCATCTACCAGAGGCAGATGGCAGGATTGGGGGCTTGTGGTCAGCATGCCGACACCCACGGCCATTAATTGTGGTTTCCATGATCGGAGCCGCTACTTCTCTATCAAGTATTTCCTCAATTTGAATCACGAGGCTGAGTGCACCCCGTTCTAGACCTCCCTACCTCAGAAAAATCCGAGGAGGTACCAAAGATCGAACCCGGGTGGACAGATCTGTAGTCAGCAACGCTAACCACAAGACCACGACGGTGGTCAATCTCATCGTGAAGAAAGATAAAAAAGTGAGCTGTTTCGGGACGCTTACGTGAAAGGTGTAGTGCCTGCTGCCTAATTTTAACGCAAAATTAAAATATATATCTCCTTATTTCATTGGTATTAAAATGCAGTTGGCAACCTATAATTAAAAATGTATAATAGATTAACCTAACCTAACCTATATGAATTAGTAGAAATACTTTTTCCGTCTCCGTAGGTCGAATCCCGTAATAAATGTATTCACTTTTCGTTACATTTATGAAATTCCATTGAAAATACATAGCCTTATACTTGCCTCTGAATGTTTATAAATTTGAAATGAAATGCTCGAGCTGTATTGCAGACATCTATTTTATTTTTATTTACTTCTTCGTCTTGAACCATGGTCATGAAGCCCTAGTAGCATATGTGCAGGGCCGTCGCGTGGGCAGGGCGACCGGGGCGATTGCCCCGGGCGCCGCGACCAGGGGGGCGGCGTGGCAACGGCAAAAATAAACCAACAAAATTTGAAATAATATGTTAGATGTACATAACGTATTTTTTAAAGTTAAGTATAACTGAATTTTGAATATTACGTTGTTTGTATTTATTGAACAAATAAATATTTGACACCAATAACGTTACATTTTCTAAGTTACCCCAAAATAAATATTTGCTCAAAATTGAACAGCTGGATTTGCTGGATGCGTGTTTAACCCCATTATGTTTATATGTATTTGATAGTGTCGCGGTACGTCGCTCTCTGTGTGTTTGTGTTTGAATCCTTACAGATAGGTGGAATGTCGGGTGGGTGCACGTGGGATTAAGTTTTTTTTGGGGGGGGGGCCTGACGAAATCTTGCCCCGGGCGCCAAAAAATCACGCGACGGCCCTGCATATGTGGATTGATGTCATATTTATTATAAGATAAAGGGATATCTTATGTTATAAACTTCAATATTTTTCATTTGACGGATTTTAGGCCTATACGCGTATTATATATTTTTAAAACCAATACAATAAAGACAGGTTAATAATTATGCTACAGATGTTAGTTACGTCCTCTCACGCAGCGGGCCCGGGTTCGAATCCTGGTCGGGACAAGTTACCTAGTTGGGGGTTTTCTCCGGGATTTTTTATCATCTGTGAGAGAAATGTCGGGTAACTTTAGGCCCTTGTGATTCCCTTATATCATCTGGCCGTCATTATCATCTTCATCCCATCCTCGTCTTATTTGGAATGAGTGTGTGTGTGTGTGTGTGAATGGTGTGTCTCGTCCTATGTGTTATTGTTGTCTCGGAGGTGGCCCCGGCATTGGGCTGATCACCAATCCGGGGAGGCCCTCCATGTCCTTGTCTAGTCAAAAAAGTATGTACATGATCCATAAATAATCCCTCTCTCGACAGGTCGTGGCCCGGTGAGGTCCGGGCGGCCTGGGTCGCTTAAAGTGTCCCTAAAAGGGAGAGGTAAAACTACGACAAAGAAAGAAAGAAAGAAAATTAAAGAAGGCACTAGAAGTTACATAGTGATTTCAATCTAGGCCTATTGATTCTTATAACAGTTGCACGGGATTATTTGAATATGGAGTCTCTGGTTTGAAACCAGCTGTCTTTTGTTCCCTAGTGTCACTATGTTAGTAATAAGAGCTCTTTAGCCGGCTTTGATATCGATCTAAGTCACAGTCGATATTAACGCCTGTCATTTCTTTTGTAACATTCCCATGGTAACCAGCTTGTACACAAATGTCACAACTTTTCTTGATAGAGACACCTATAATGACATGTCTTGAGTGATAACTATAGGTAATGACGAGGCAGTGCCTGCATATGCAGTGTTAATTCTCCTGACTGATTTATTTTAACAATCTCCTTTTTGAAGTGAAACTTCTTTAGCCGCGGTAGGGTAAATCGAGAGCTTGTGTAACGCTCAAAATTGTCACGAAATTAGTGAGATGTGACGGAACGCACTGCACAGAAAACAATCAACTCAATGATTAGGCTTATCCAAAATTTAAAAAATAAAAGAATTCAAAATTTAAAAAATAAAAAATTCAAATTAAAAAATCTAAATATCCGAAATTTTAAAAATAAAAAATTTAAAAAATTAAAAATTAAAAAATCGAAAATTAAAATATCCAAAAAATAAAAAAAATTCAAAGATCTAAAAGTTAAAAAATCCAAAATTAAAAAATTAAAAGATCAAAAATTAAATAATCCGAAATCCAAAAGCAAACAAGTCCATAAACCAATATTAAAAAGTCCAACAATCCAAAATTGAAAAAAAATAATCCAAAATTAAAAAATTAAAAGATAAAAAATTAAATACTCTAAAATCCAAAATAAAATATGTACAAAAACCCAATATTTAAAAAGTCCAACAATCCAAAATTGAAAAAACCAATAATCCAAAATTGAGAAAATCAATAGTTAAAACAAGTTTTACTTCTGTCGCGTGGCGTTCCACTCACCCTTTTTTTCTTTAGCTATTTTTTCACACTTGTTTTCCTCAGAATCTCCGTTACAGAGAGTAATTTTTAAGTATTTTAATTAATTAGTGTACATTAAAGGAAATACCCGGTTAGTGCTGTAGCGAAATAAAGCTATGGAATTGCTAGAATTGTATTTTTGCTTTGAATCATTAGCAACAGACCCTAGTCGGTGGTAGTAGTCATAGATATTGTTAATGCTGGAGCCAAGTTAAAAAATAATTTCAATGTTTAATATGTAATTTAATACTCATTTTGAGTTAAATATTGCATTTTTTCAGCAGTACGTAAATTTATTTGTAAGTAATTTCAAAACTTTCCTTTACAAACTAAAAACAGGGCGTAATAGGCTACTTTAAAAATAATAATATTATTTCTACTATGAATTCCGTTGGTTTTTAGTTAATCAAAAATATTCAACTTGAAATGTATATTTTAAGTATCAATTAGGTAGATTTCGAAGAAAAATCTTCCTATTGCAATCGATACCATGTCATGATTTTTGAAAAATTCTTTCATATCTTTACATTTCATGCCCCCCTAAGTACGAAACCATGGCCTTAAAAAAAAAAGTTAGGCTAGGCTATCTATCTTTACACGCTAGCGGCCGTAATTTTGAAGATATTTGAACCAAATTTTATTATGTTATTTCTAGGCCCAATAGTTCGAACAAGTTCGTTAATGAGCAAGATTGGCCCAAGGGGGAGGTTGGGAGAGGGGGTTGAAATTTTCAAAAATTTATATCTCGGCCCTATGAAATATAGAGGGAAACTTTGTTTGAATAAACCAGAGTACTTCCTATGGAGTTCACAGTGACACCAACGATTCGGGGTTTTTGGGGGTACGAGTGGGGGATGGAAATTCGAAATTTTTGAAACCACGTCTTGTGGGACATCGTTGAAAAGCTCTTGATGAGTACTCTACAAATCAATAACTAGTTTCTCGATAGCTCTCATATAAGGTGAGATTTGAATATTTGAAAAAGTACTGTTTCCTCTTTTTTTGCAGTTATTATTGCGGGTTTTCATGCCAAGGCTAAAGAAGAAGAGTTCTGCGCCGCGACAATAAATTAAATCAAAAGCACTTCGAATTCTACCTCAGCCTGTAGGCCTGCCTAAAGGGATTTTTTTGTCCTTACGTTTATTGTTCACACAAATTTCTGAAAATTATTTTTATTCAAAAAGGCTTAAAATATTCACTTTCGTTTAAAGATTCATCACAATTTTTTTTAACCTCCGAAAAAGTTGTACCCTTGTATCATAACGTTATTGAACGTCAGAACTACCCCCAGTCTATTTATCCTCGAGCATATTCACATCACAGCTTGATTATACATGCATGGCACCTAACCGACGAGCCACCCCAATCGAAGTAGTTACACTGTCACTAAAAAGCGCTTCAGTAATTCAGGATAATTCCGCACGCATGTCCCGGGGGGACTGTGCTTATTAGCGGACACACAGACAAGCTCCGAACCTAATTAAAAGAAGACCAGACCGGGTTATCTGGCATCCAATTAGACAGTTATAACCTCCCCCCTCCCGACATGAAGAAGGGAAAAGCTGTAAAACAGAACTGGGGGGGGGGGTGAAATGCACCCCTTGATGACTTGTACCGACAACCATGTCAACCCCCCACTCCTGCAAAACCCTCTCTGAATTAATATTAATAAATGCCAATTTGAAGATTGAAATTGTTTCAAAACATTTCTCTAGTTGTAGGAAAGTTCTAGAAATGATGAAAGTTTGTTGGAGTCTGCTGCCTTATGATAATCTGAATTACTCAACTTTCTCTCCATTGGATCTTAATAATATTTCTCTGACTACGTATTTCCTTTCAGAATACTTCCTTCCCTCACAGGGTGTTCTCAGATAGATGTAACAGGGTGTACCAAAATTCAATTTAATCTGAACTATATCCATTTAAAAATACCTCAGTTCTTTAAAGTATCAAACATAGGAAGAAAGGCTAATATTTGTTTACAATTTTCCCTTCCTTACTTCCTTGCTTACTCAAAGGCAATAGACAATTCCTAAGAAAGCTAAAGGAATATTATCTATTTTATGGAACCCAAAGGTTCATTGCCGCTCTTACCTGAGCCCGCCATTCAACCCTATTCTGTGCTTACTCCATCCAACCATTCCTCGCAAATCCTACTTCCCTTAAATCTATCCTAATATTGTCCTCCCACCTTGTCTAGGTCTTCCAAGTGGTCTTTTCCCTTCGGGTATCCCAGTCAATATTTTTGAGATAGGCCTATGTATTTTCTCCCCCATGCGCGCAACATGTCCAGCCCATTTCATCCTCCGTCATATAATTACCCTTTGCAATATCCGGTGAAGAGTAACGGTCATGAAGCTCGTCGTTATGCAGTTTTCTCCAGTCCCCATTTTCATCTCTCTTAGGCCCAAATATTTTCCTAAGCTCCCTGTTTTCGAACACTCTCAGATTAGGTATGTTCTTCCCGAAGACATATCTCAAAGGTATTGACTGGGAGACCCGAAGGAAAAAGACCACTTGGAAGACCTAGACGTAGGTGGGAGGACAATATTAGGATAAATTTAAGGAAAGTAGGATTTGCGAGGGATGGCTGGATGGAGTTAGCACAGAATATGGTTGAATGGGGGGCTCAGGTAATCGCGGCAATGAACCTGTGGGTTCCATAAAATAAGTTATATAATATTCCTTAAGATTGCTGAGGTATTGTCTATTGCCATTGAGTTAGTAAATAGGCCTAAGTAAGTAAGTGTAGGATTCCTAGTTATAAGCTATATTTAGGTTAATTTATTTTCAACAGTTAGGGCACTTATCAGCTTTTTTTTTTTATTTTTTTTTTATTTTAACACTTAGTAAACCGAACTTCATTAATATAGCTCTACATATCACACCCGGTATTAGCGCTATCAAGCGAGCCCACTCGTTGTGATGACAAGTTATAAACAATTGCCTGTACGTTTCCACAGGAATATTTTTTTTTCCGAAACATCGTGCGATCGATGTTGTAAAAGCCAGTTCGGGGTGTTTTAGATATTTCACCCCTGCAATCTGGTAGCTTTTTAAAATTGCCACGAATAAAATATATTTATCGCTACAATTCAGGAGCTTTATTGGTGTTTGTTTTTAATTTAATGGGTAGGAGTGCTAATGATAATGCATTAGCTTCGATTAGTGGGAGGGGGGAGGGTAGTGAAGACGAGGACAGCTGTACCGGTACACAAATCAACACGCGCGCTCCCTGGCGAGCATGGGAAATACTATCACCAGAGTTTTTATTTGCGTTGTTATTTGAAACATCCAACGACTCAGAAAACACAGTGAGTAAGTTACTATCCGTTAAATACAAGAGACTCAATTTCTCACTGAAAATATGAATTTATGACGGACTGCACAGAAAACAATTAACAGAATGATAAGGGTCTTTGCTTGTTTATTAAGTGCCAGTATGGTACTTTATGAGATTGTGTGGTGGACGAAAAAATGTATGTCCATCTGTCTGTCCGTCTGTCCGTGTGTCTGTACGCACCATAACTCAAGTACGCTTTTTCGGATTTTCATGGAACTTTGTATAAACATTCATAATGTCGATGGGAAACACCCTATTGATATTGAACCAAATCGGTTCACCGGTACCGGAGTAATGCCCAATTTAGTGCCTATTTTAATAGATTATGGCGCCTTTCTCATAGAAAGGCGCCGTCACTCAAATACGCTGTAACGGATTTCCATGAAACTTGGTATACCCATTTATGACGTCCATGAGAAGTGCCCTATTGAATTTGAACCTAATCTGTTGACCGGTACCGGAGTAAAACCCAATTTAGTGTATATTTTAAAGACGCGGTAACTCAAATACGCTTTACCGGATTTTTATGAAACTTGGTATACACATTTATAATGTCCATGGGAAGACGTCTATTCATAATGGATAAAATCGGTTGACCTGTTTCGGAGTAATGCTCAATTTAGTGTCTATTTTATGGTAATATACGTATTCGAAAGAATTTATATAAAAAAATGAAAATCAGTTATCTTGACAACATAGCCTATTGTTTTACTGTGATCGTATAAGGCCTTGGAAATTAAAATACAGGTAGCTATGACAAAAAACATATTGATTTACATGCGCTTATCCAACTAGACCGTTAAAATGACCCATGTGGCCGAGATGGTAGACCTTTCTTCTTCCGTAAGCCCTGCTTAATGAATAAATCTGGAGTTTAACTTGGAAATCAATTTAAAAAAAAACATATTCTGCATATCATAATTGCAGTCATAACTGATTAAACAAAAACATACTGGCACTTTGTTACATCAGTTTACCTGATTTTATTTAGTGCCAGTATGGTAATTTATGAGATAGTGTGGGGACGGGAATATGTCTGTCCGTCTGTCCATGTGACTGTACGTGCGGTAGCTCAAATACGCTTCATTGGATTTTCATGAAACTTGGTTTAGGCCTACGCATTTATAACGTCAATGGCAGAAAGCCTATTTATTTAGGCCCAAATCGGTTATAATCGGTTGATTTGCGTTGTTATTTGAACAATCCGAGAATTCAGAAACCCGCTGAATGTTTTGCTCAATTCAGACTATTTATTTATTTATTGTGCTAAGAATATTAAAGGATAATGCCCAATTACAATATTCTCGCTTACATAATACACCAGATTCTAATATTAAATATTTAAAGTCTGAATTTCTTCACCGTCGGAATGATTCGGGTGTGTTCGTCTCTTTACCATAGCAACTACTTTGTTTGCTTAAATTCTCATTTTCCACTGTTTTCTGCAATTAAGCCTACTGATCACTCCTATCTAAAAATGCAAAGAACCCTAAATTTATTTGTATTTTCATACTCGTTTGTACAGGATACAGAATAAATTCAAAGATTTGGACCCTCAAATAGTATACAAGACTAAATTCCTCACTCAAATTATAAATTCTTGACGGACTGCGTAGAAAACACTTAACACAATGATAAGGGTCATTGTTTGTTTATTTTAGTTTATTCTGAAAATGGTATGTAATTAATTATTTTTCTTTCTAGTTATTTTCCGTTTAAGTGCCAGAATGGTATTTTCTGAGAATATTTGGTGAACGGTGAAATGTCTGTCCATCTGTCTGTCTGTCCGTGTGCCTGTTCGCACTATAAATCAAATACACTTTATCGGATTTACATGAATCTTGGTATACGCATTTATAACGTCCATGGGAAGAAGCTTATTGATATTGGACCAAATCGGCTGATCGGTACCGGATTAATGTCCAATTTAGTGCCTATTTTATGGTAATATATTAGCATTTATCAAATTCAAATCAGTTCTCGTGACAACATATTGTTTTGCAGTATTCATATTCGGCTTATACAACTTAAAGCTACGCAGGTAGCTTTGACAAATAACACTACCCACATATTCCTTCACATATGTTTATCAAACTAGACCTTTGTTCTTCCGTAAGCCCTGCTTAATGAATTGATCTGGAGCTTAACTCGGAAACCGAAAAAATTATCTGAAGGGTAGTTATAAGACAGGTAACGTTCTTATAAAGTGCGTGATGAAGAGGCCCCAGATTTTGATGACCTAAAATTGTTTGAAAAATGACCTATAAAATGACCCTAAATTTTAAAGAAAATGTCTAAATAATTATAAAAAATTACCTAAAAACTGATATTTTATTTATGAAAAATTATTATTGTACACACAAAGTTATAGACTAGTTTGTACATAATTGTAAAAACTGTAAATAACTGTAATGTTGTGAATGTTCTTTTCTCACGGAAATTTATACTGGCACTGAGGCACTGGTGAGTCAAAATTCGGAACATCCTTTTGTGGTCTGCCGGATTATATTGTTGTTTATTGAGGGTAGACAGTAGTTTGCACTCTCAAATCCAAGCAGGTGGCAGACTTTGGTGCCAAGTTAATCTAATAACAACAGTAGAATAATACAAAATCTAATAAGAATAGTAATTATAATAAAACATTTTGGCGTTTCTTTGATTCTCACTTCTGACTGAGACATGTCAACACTTTAACGCCGAATTTTTCCTTCTTGCATTAAACAAACAACACTTCAAAGACAGCACCGCTAGCGACGAATAAAAGTTAATACACTCAATGTAAATACGTGAAAATGACCAAATAAGGAAGCAAATGACACGAAAATGACAAAATAATGACCTAAAATTGAAATAAATGCCCTAAAAATATAAAATTGCATAAAATAACAAAAAATGACCTCATAAAAATGCATTTCTATAATCTAGAGGCCATGATTAGGATTTATCCACAACTTGGCAATGTCTATGCAGCATCAATAAAGAGATGACGTGTCATTAGAATCCGGGCCCTGGTGATGAACAATGAAACTTTGCATCAGGTTGAAACAACTGAATACTCGCTCTTTGCAATACGGCTTCTTTTTCTACATCAGAATGTGAAGTGAGAAAGATGTATTTTTCCATGCTTAGGGTAAAGAAAGTTATGTGAGTGTAATAACTTACATGTAAAAGTGTGAGGACGAGTGGGTTAGAGCGTTTGCCTGGAATAAAAAAATGACTGTCGTCACTGTAATTCTGCATTCTGTCAGCTAGTCGCATTGTTTGGCCTCAACAACACGACCGTCTAGTTTACATTGCGTCTCCCCTCCCGAAGTTTTGATTGGTTATTTGGAATCAGCGATTGTGGGTGATTGTAGACAGTAATAGGTTGGAAATGCACACATTTTTGTATTCATTTGGTGTATGATTAGCTGTGTATATGTTGATAATTACAACCTGGGCATCGAGGGATGTTTGCCCAACTCCATAGCAACTCCTCTGTTTTATTCATTACCTAGTGTGGTTGGTAACCATGGTGACTTAATGCTTTGCATTTGTTTCTATTTTTGTTGTTGTATAAGTTGGCTTTGAGATTATATTCTTTCATCTGAAATCTTAAAATTACAAAGGAGGCCGTGCTACACTTCCTGTTTCCTTGAGTTTTACCACCCCTGTGTACTATGTTCTGGACTTTTAAAGGGAGTAAATGAATAACACCGAAATATTTAAATAGAGGGGATATAGACAAACACCTTTTATTAGAAGATTTTTTGCTCTACGGATTCAATTTTTCCTGTTACAGCATAAAATCTCCCAGAGCATGGCCGCCACTGACTTCCATAATTTGAAAAAAATGCAAAACAAAAGAACTTCGTTATTAACACTGGAGTTATGAGTAAGAAAAACTAATGCAGTGGCGGCCAGTAATGTGATTAGCTGTAACATTTGCAGATTGTGAAAATTCGAAATTATGATATAGCTGTTGATGAATGATTAAGAATCAGGTTTTATCGATCACTAAGAAGGCATCAAGTCAATTTAATGAAAATTTTAGCCCTATTTCGCTTAATTATTGACTTATGAGCACCAAACTGTAATGACTTTAACGCCCTGTAGCATAAACATTTTGCGTCATAGAGCAAAAATCTCTTAATAAAAGTTGCTTTTCTATGTCCCTTCTATACAAAGGTAAAATATTTCGGTGTAATTCATTAACACCCTGTATGAAGGGTAGAGGAAGTTATGTGAATGCTTAACATAAGATTTTTACGCAAGAAGAAACTTTGCCAATATTGTATGTCTGGTTTTCCGTAGTTTACTGTTAGTCCGCTAGGAGGCAGATACGAGGGCAGAAAATTGTAGGATAATGCAATTTTTAGGAGGGTGTTGTGAACACGCAATTTAGCGACACTGTCGCCATTTTAAATATTTAATGCGCGAGTAAAAAAATAAAGCAGACATTAGCAAATAATCAATTTGCAATATCCGATGAAATATGCAAGAGCCCCGCAGCATCAGGTGACGCGTTCATGGAGGATTATTACGTCGTAAACACCAGAGCGATGATAAGCTATCTTTATAGCGCACTCGCTTTCTGACCTGCGCACTGGAGCTTTACTGCATGTATCCATTGTTATTGCTCGAGATAGATGCTTTTTTCCATTCCGCGAAGAAGGGTTTAATATGGCAGTTTGCTTATACATTGCAAAATCTATCGATGACAATTCTAGCAGGAATAACTGGGTCGCTATAGCAACCATAGACGCTCATCTGTTTTCAAAACCGTTGTATATGTATGTATAAATATATGTATAAATATATATATTTATATATATATTTATACATATACAGAGTGTTAATGAATAACACCGAAATATTTTACCTGTGTATAGATGGGACATAGACAAACAACTTTTATTAGGAAATTTTCGCTTTATAGACTCAATTTTTCCTGTTACAGCATAAGATATATATATATATATATACATATACATATATACACACACACCCTTTTTTTAATTCCGTGAAATAAGGATGTCTTAATCCATTTCTGTGACAGAAGCTGCTGCTTGTATAACAGTTAACTATGCCTGGAATATGTAACTGTATTGTGCTATATTTGTGTGCATTTCAGGTAATTATAATGGTGGTGATGTTTGTGGAATGCGCCCGCCACAGTGGCGACCCCAGTGTGAAGTGAACTCAACACATTTCCATTCTATCGCGATCTAGCAGACACTATTGAACAGCCATCAAGTCTACCAAACATCAGTTACCATGGAGACGGAGGAGATCACCAAGCTGGTGGACGGCATCTATAAGGTAAGGAGGCCTTGCCTATTGGCTGTTTGTATAAACAATTTTTCATGTTATAGCGATCTCTTTTCCTAGAACTTCTGCTTACAGTCCCCTTAATCAGTGAACAGCAAATCAGTTGTAGGCAGACTAATAACTTTTTTTCACTTCAAGGAACATTTGCCCTATTCTAGCTGGAAGACAAAGAAGTTGGTCATCGTGTGGAGCCGAGACTACCCCAAAATGACTTCCAGTTGTATAGTGATTAGTAGGGGGAGGATTTGTATGACATTTCATATTTTTCCCCTTTGCATTATTTCAGGTTTCCGACTAATTTAAACCCGATTCCAAGCATCCTGGTGAAAATGGAACAGCTTTTCTTTGTGCATATAACTGCATATTTAGAAAATTTTAAACTATTTTTAGGTAATATTTTTGGCATATTTGTGTGCATATTAAAGAAATTTTGAAGTTTCGTATCATATTTTGTAAATTTTGGATTATAACTAAACTTTTTGAGAATGTAGGCTACAGATGTTTTAAATAATTAACATTATATTTTAATAAAATGAATTGTAATGAAACTTATAAATAATATACACAATGTGTAAGTGGTAAAGTCATATTTTAAATTTTATTGGTCATATTTTAATGTTTTTTAGGTCATAAATGCATGCATATATCCTATTTTTTAGGTCATAGAAATCCGCCCCTTAGTGATTAGTAATGTCCACAGTAAATACTTCAATTTAGAAATCGCAAAGAAAAGAATTAGTCGCACAATCGACACTCCCAAAAATTATTTTCGGGCTACGCCACTGATTAGAACCATCCCTTACAACGCCACAAATGGTACTTAGAGGAAGTAATGAACAGGAAAATAGTAGCCTATATCTACTATAGTAGTGGCCAAAATAACTGCCTCTTCCTCCAACACTCAAACACTACAACTCCTCGTGTCTATTGGAGGCTTCATGCGCCAGGGGTTAGACAGGGCTGATATAAATTATAGAAACAATATCCCCCCCCCCCCGAAGCAAACTTCCGGTCCATATAATCGGGATTCTTCTTCCTTGTGTTTGTCACGAAACAAAAGCTTCTTCAGAAATCACAACTTGATCCCCTAGAATTTATGGACTGTAAAGTTTTTCTAACTCCCCTTCCCTTGATCCACCTAGTGGAGTTTTGATCGGATAGGGGGGGGGGAGTGTTTAAATAATTCAAACAGTGTATCAAGAAGGCTGGTGGAACTGATACGGAATGAAAAACTAGAGGGTCACCACACGACTTTCTCATTCCAGTCACAGTCCAGCATTTCTTTGTCTTACTTCCTCTACCCCTCAGATATAAACAGAGGAAGTACTGGAATAGATTCTGAAATAAATTACATGTCGACTAAAGTGTCTAAGTTGCCGATATGAGCCACTGCGCATGCCTAGCGGCAATCACAGGACAGCAGGGAATGTATTGAAATTTGTTCTAGTGTCGATTGTTGACTTAGCCCAGCGTTTCTCAACCTATGGTCTGCTACGATGGTGCAGATGGTCCGCAGACATAATTAAGATGACTTAGGGCCGATTGTATAAACATCACTGACTGGAGATCAATTATGATCTAAGTTCAGAAAATGATCTGAGTTCAGGCTCGAGTCGTATTGTATAACACTGATCTAAGATCAACAAATTGAAGTTCAATTTTGATCCTAATTCATACATGAGCACTTGGCAACATCGCAAAAACAGATGAGTATCGCGAGGCGAGAGCATTGTTATTCTGTTTTTCTCCGTATTCAGACTGTGTTATGCGAAAGGAAGGGGAAATATGATCGAAATTTAGCAGAAAAAGGATCGTTCCTAATTGAAATTGTCTTGGTAAAATATAAAGATATTATAGAATCCAAAAAGACGGATGCGATAATATCCGTGCAAGAGGAAAATGCGATGAAAAATGTTCTTGTAATTTCATTCCTAGGGTTATAAATCGGCTTAACATTTTCACGGCTAAGGACATATAAATGCTTCGTCTCATAAATTGTATAGGCTAAGAGCGGAGATGTAAAACTTAAGGAATTTTTGTTCATCTGTTATGTTTGTCATTCATGGAAACCAGGTAGCCTATTCCACTGAACTTTTCTCTATCGATTTTAAACTTAATAGCCCACTGAAGTTTTTACGTCATGACTGCCTTATTACAATGTAAAATATCAGTTCTGAAAGAGTTAATAGGTCACATAAAGAAAGATAACGAAGAAAGCATTTGGGGAAAATCCAAAAACAGGATCCTCCCACTCGAGATTTCCTAGTAGTTCCACCATAGTCTCCTATGTCTCTCGGTTAGCAGCGTTGAAAATTTTTATTTTTTCCCCTTTCTACAATTCAATCTCTTTTCTCCTTTACCCTACCTTTCGTATTAGTTGCAATTGTGGTGCAAGGGTTATTTTCGTATTATAGTAATTAGTGCAACATAATAATAACGTGCAGGTTATGCTGTAGAGTTATGATACACTACATTATAAGGAGCCTAAAATATAGCCTATATGCGCACAACTGGTTTATAGCTAGAAATGTACGCACAACTGCATATAACTAGAAATGTATGAAGTTGTCTATTGTGTATTTTCTTTATATTTATCGTAACCACACAGGCAGGCCTAATATTATGTTTATAATGAATTAATCTTATGTCTCAAATACGAAAACAGCCCCTTGAACTGAGATCAGCTAGTTTGATCGGAGAAATTTCTCCAGTCAAAATTGATCCTAGTTCAGTGCGAATTGATCTCAGATTAGCGTTTATACAACAAAAATTTCCGAGTTCAGCGTGAACTGAGATCAATTTAGTCTCTGATCCAAGATCAAACTGTTTATACAATCGGCCCTTAATGTATCTGCTGATCTTCGACTAAATTTGACTAATATTTAGCCAGATATCCAGGAACTCTGCAAGAGGTGACAAGCTCAACCGTCTCATTAAAAGTAATAACATAATTTGTAATTATATTATCAAATTTGTAATAAATACTAAACTGTCAATAGTTTACTTCCATTTCAATAACTGTATTTCCATTGAATTAAAAAAATGTATTTAGATTTATTTCGTTATAATGACCTATAATTAGTACCCCAAATATTAAGAATATAGGCCTACATATAGCCTACTTTTTAAAATGGGATGTAAAATTACGGGTCCGTAAATTTGTTTAGACATTTTAGAGGTCCTCGGGTTCAAAAAGGTTGAGAAACGCTGACTTAGCCCATTTCGAAACTCATTAGAAAATAAACTACTAAAATTCATTTTCTGGGAATAATCCGTTAATTAAGGCATCGAACCTGCGACCTTTCGCATGAACGTCATGCGCCTCAAGCACCTGAGCTATTCAACTAAGACGAAAGCAGTATCCAGCTGCGTGGCTGTTGTCCAACTACACAGGTCTAAGGAATACGCATGGACACTGGTGTGAACAAGGCTATGAAATTAGCTACAAGAGTCAGTCCGCTTTTTTCCCCCTACCTGTATATACAGTAGAGTCCCGTTCATCCGGTTAATCCGAACGGATTTTTTGTACTGAACAATAAGTTTTGAATTTTAGTAACAAATTTTTTTTGTGTTGTTAAAAACTTAGGGGTATGTACACAGTAGTATTGAAACTCAAGTTAACTTGTAGGAAAAGTTATATTTATGAGAAAAAAATTGATGTGAAATTCACATAACTTCCTCTGCCCAAATAAAAGCCTCTTCTTACGGAGCTCATTTTCAGATAATCGCGACAAACGAAAGTTTCTTCATGTGAAGTCCCCTTAAAAATAAGAGAAAGTCGTCGCCAATCTTCGTGTCACATCCTCAGAAGGTACCTGAGAAAAATACAAACTTTTGTTTTCATACGATTTTTCGTTCTGTAGCTAGGCTGTTCACAGACATCCACACAATAACACACACAGACATGTTTCCAAAAATAGTATTTTTGTATTCAGGGGGCCTTGAAACGTTTATTTATGTTAAAACTCAACTTCGAATTTGGGGGTCGAAAACAATACTTCCTCTACCTATATACCTATGGTATAGGCAGAGGAAGTAAAAATATATAATTAAAAATTGAAATATATGTAGATTTAAGGATTAATTTTAAATCTTTAACCAAACGCTGCTGTAGCAAGGAATTAAAGCTAATTTTAAATTGTGGTTTATTCCGGTAGATTTTATAATACATTGCTCATAGAAGACGGACCGCGCAGTAAATAATCTTGCAAATGGCTTCATCCCATTTACCTAGCACATCAAATCTCGCAGGTTCAGCAGTATTGTCCACAGTGAACATCAAAAGAAGTAAGTACCGAGCAGGGTTGCCGGATCAAAAACGAAGAACAGTCGTACCAATATCCGAAAATAGTCGTATGCTAGTTAAAACCGTCGTTTACTTTGTGATTTTTCAGTATAATGAACGTATTGCGTTAATAATAATAGTAATTATAATAATAATAATTAATATTATTATTATTATTAATCGGTATTATGCACTTTACATTAAATGTCATGTAATTGTTAATAAATCATCTTATTTGTTAATGATTAGGCGTGTTTTATTATCTTCCGATGTGCTAAATTTGATCGGAAATAGTCGTACAAATAGGCGTACGACTCATGATTGCGACGCACGTCGTACAAATCAATGAATATTGTCGTATGTGTACGACTATAGTCGTACGTATGGCAACTACCGAGATTTGCTACATAGGTAAGTGTTGAGACCATAGGACCTTGTTGCGCTGAGGCTAAGACACTGATCTCATATGTAGGGAAGAAACTCGCGGCTCAAAACGGCCATTCTCAATCAACACCTTTCCTAAGACAGAGAATCATTATTGCTATTCAAAGGGGAAATGCCGCCTGTGTTGTGGGTACTTTCCGTAAAAACTAGCGCTAGTGGAGTTTTTTTTTTTTACTTTATTTAAGGCAATAAGATGTTTATGCAATTATGTATTTTTCTTTCCCTATTAATTAAAATAAATACTCTAACAATTCTTATAGAAAAATATAACAAACAGTGGCATTTAGAGAGAAAATATATATTTTTTATTATTAAAAACAAGCAGCTTGTTTTACACAGCCTGCCAGTCAATCGTGATGCAACAAAGTGCCAGTATGCTTTTGTTTAATCAGTAAAAAGTTAATTGGAATTATGATATGCAGAAAATAAGTTATTTTTGTTATCGATTTAAGAGTTAAGCTCCAGGTCGATTCATTAAGCTGGGTTACGGAAGAACAAAAGTATAGTTTGATAAGCATTAATATGTGAAGGAATATGCGGGTAGTGTTATTTGTCAAAGCTAACTGTATTGCAACTTCCAAAGTCTATATGAACACTGTAAAACAATATGTTGCCTTGAGAAATGATTGGCATTTGATAAATTCTTTCTAATATATTACCATAACGTACGCACTAAATTGGGCATTACTCCGGTACCGGTCAACCGATTTGATCCAATATCAATAGGCTTTTTCCCCATGGACGTTATAAATGCGTATAGGCCTACCAAGTTTCATGAAAATCCGATAAAGCGTATTTGACTTATTGCGCGTACTGACACACGGACAGACAGACTCACACAATCTCATAAGTACCATTCTGGCACTTAATAATGTATTGTAATTATAAAAATCGATATAAAATGTTAGTTTTAAACACTTATTAAGCGAATGTTAAATCACTTAAACATATTCAGAACATTTATAAATCCCGAGGTGGCGGATGGTAGCGTCTTGGATTCGCATTCAGGAGGTCCCGGGTTAAAATCCCGTGGCCAGTCACTTTGACAATTTTATTTTCATAGTTTCCCCAAGTCGTAAAAGGCAGATATCGAATTGGATATTTCTTTATTATAAATCATCCCCTATATTTCAGTTTGTATTATATTGATTAAAATTTATATCAGTTGAAATTAAAGACACCATAAACACATCAACAATAGAAAACAGTACATGTCTACTTGTATGTGCATAGAATCTTAGCTCCTGATAGGCCTCGATGCTCAAAGGCGAATAAATAAAGTTGAAATAAAAAAAAATAATGAACGTGGTATCCACTGTCCAAATATTTTCAGTCTGTAATACCTTGTACAGTAGACAGACGGTATTGTTTGTCAAGCTTCACATTTTTAAACAGCTTTACAACAGGTGCCGAAGAGTAATCAACATTTAAAAAATAAAAAAGTCATTAAAAATCACCAAAATTATATTTTTATACTCTAGATTTTCTCGTGTATTGACTCTGATAAAAGCCACCTGTGAGAATTTTAATGACATTATGTCGAGTAGCAGCCGTTGCTAAGGAAACGTTGTTAATTTAGCCTACATTCTAAAAATCATGCACTCTATTTTAATATAATTCCTAGACGCAATTCATTTATTTTATTATGGACCATGTTAATATACCGATTCAAATCGCTGATAGAGCCATTAACAGGGTAGATTAATACTTCGCCTTATCGACAGGAGCGCTGTAGGCAGTTCCCATCCCTACAGGCAAGCTGGAGAAACATGAGTCAGGTGACTGATTCTGGCCGTACGGAAATATGTTGTGTGGTGTTTGTGCAGTGATTTTTATGTTTAAAACAAGTATTTAATTAGTGTTAGCGTGTGAATCTGTGAACAAACATTGCTATATCAAGTTTAAGAAGACTCCCGATAACAAAAGAATGCTGGAGACAGTTGCAGGTGAGTGGTATCAGAGGGCCATGCCGTTGTAGTTTGTGTGCAGGGTGAAACGAAAACCTGGTTGGTCATGGCGGCCTTGAATGCACCTCAGCGCCGCGACTGATAACGCAACCAGCACATTGTGTTTGATTTACTGCAGTTTTCGCTTATGTTAGAGAAAAGTGATATAAGAAAGGAGAAAAGAGTTCCATAATATGTCAATTACGTACTGTAAATTAAGATGTAATGTTCAGATTAATGCCCGGGCGAGTCGACTGTCGGAATATTGCCATTTGAAGGGGTGTTCGCTCAATGGAGTCAGCCCGTTCTTATGCTTTCCTCAGTCGTAAAGGGACATACCGGGTTGGATATTTACATCTGTCTGGTACCCTATGATCCCCAGGTGGGGCGAAGGGGCCTCCAATGGAGGTTTCATTACCTATACTAATTTTGATATGCTTATTTTCCGAGAGAGGGTAGAGGGACAGGTGGTAAGCCCATCTCCTCGCTACCCCCCTCTGGAAACTAAGTATTTATTGGACGTGAAAGGGCCGAGAAATTTTGTCCAGAGGCTCTAATTTAGGTTTGGAGTTTTTTTACGTGCCGTAAATCTACGACACGGGACCCCCAGCTTAAAGTCCCTCCCGGAGGACTCCGTGCCCAGGATTTTTACGTCCTGAAAAATCCATCGACTGCGGCCGGGTTTGATCCCGCGCCCTGCGGATCTAGAGGCGGGCACGCTACCTCTAGACCACCGCGGCCGACGGATATTTACATACCATTGGCTAATTCATCGCCGCTAATTGATAGGGCAAATATGCATGTTTAAAAATCCTCGAGATGTTAGTTTCATGTTGATTGGGAGATCTTATGCCTCTCCAGCATGCCAGATTTACTACTCATTCAAATGCTGAATTATTGAATAGTGGAACGTATTTCCATAATATTTCGTGCACTAATAGTACAGTATAATCTTTGCTGTATTACATGTTATCGTAACCCATAACTTTTTATTTTAATCTTTTTTTTAATATTATTTTTGCAGAACTACTTTCTTGTGTGATTTTTACAGTAGTCTTTTACGGTACATAAAATAAATTAATGAATTAGGTCAATATTTCAGAGATTCTTTTTTCTTTATTTTTATCTTTATTATTATTATTATTTTTTTTTTTTTGCATAACCACTTTCTTGTGAGATTTTTACAGTAGTGTTTTTGAGTAGGGATGGTACATAAAATAAATTAATAAAATAAGTGAATATTTCTGAGTGATTCTTTTTTCTTTATTTTAAAATTATTTGAAAAAGATAATCATCTGATAGAATTGTTCACTGGGATATCTTGATGGTTGCCTTTAAATTTAATGCAATTATATTCAAAAGTGTTGTTGGAGTTACTTCACTTTGAGGACTGAAAAAAAAAAAAATATTATGAAAAAGATTTTAACCGTTAAGTTTATTTACGCACAGCATACCACTCACACAAATAGATAATAGGGAGAGAAAATAATAGTTACCAGAAGGTACAACCTATCAAGATCGCTCTGTTAAAGGCATATAAGCGGGTCATTGGAAGCACAGCTAATTTTAAATTGTGGTTTGTTCGGTCGGAATCGGAATCGAATTGAGAATATCTGCAACGTACTTTTGATACGTGGCTCCTTCCTCTTTTATGCCCACTACTATGTAGTAGGCAATGGGTACCTAGGCAAAGCCCATTTGCCCCATAATTTGAATATGATTTGGAGGTGGTGTCATAGCAGTAAAGTAGGGGTGGCTAGCATGGGTAGAATTTTATAATACATTGCTCATAGACAACGGACCGCGCAGTAAATAATCTTGCAAATGATATTTTTGTTATTATTGAATTTCCAACAGTACAGAACCCTATTTTACCAGCTGGCATTTAGAGAGAAAATAGTTTTTTTTGTTTTTTTTTTAACACATGGTGACAAGTACTTACTTACTGACTCAATGACAATAGACAATTCCTAAGCAAGGTAAAGGAATATTATCTGTTTTATGGAACCCGAAGGTTCATTGCCGCTCTTACATGAGCCCGCCATTCGACCCTATTCAGTGCTAACTGCATCCAACCATCCCTCGCAAATCCTACTTCTCTTAAAGCTATCCTAGTACTGACCTCCCACCTACGTCTAGGTTTTCCAAGTGGTATTTTCCCTTCAGGTCCCCCAGTCAATATTTTGAGATATGTCTTTCCTCCCCCATGTCCAGCCCATTTCATCCTCCGTGATTTAATTACCCTTACTATATCCAGTGAAGAGTACAGGTTATGAAGCTCGTCGTTATGCAGTTTTCATCTCTTTTAGGCCCAAATAGTTTCCTAAGCCCCCTGTTTCCGAACACTCTCAGATTATGTTCTTCCCGAAGAGTAAGGGGCCATGTCTCACATCCATATAATACAGCCGGCAAGAAAATAGTCTTATGAATTTTTATTTTTAGATTTCTAGACAGAAGACGAGGTGCTAAGAGTTTCCGAATTGCATAAAAACAACAATTTCCTGATTTGAGTCCACACTTAACTTCTGCCTTAATATTATTTGTGTCTGTAATTATTGCTCCCAGCATAGGCGTACCGAGGGGGGGGTTTTGGGGGTTTGAACCCCCCCCCCACATTGATTAAAAAAAGGAAAATTATATATTTATTTTAAGTCTGCTCATAAATTACTTAATACAAGTATAAAGCGTGGGAAGCTTAAAACTCGTTATTTTGCGTCTTAATTTTTAAAATTTTCCGGGGTAGTCCCCGGAAGCTTAAAACTCGTTATTTTGCGTCTTAATTTTTTAAATTTTCCGGGGGAGAACCCCCGGACCCCCCTCTCCCTGGGGGGTATTCCTTTATAAACCCCCCCCCATATGGTCGGCCTGGTTACGCCTTTGGCTCCCAGATAGGCTATTTGAATTTTTCCACTCGTTCCAACCATTTACCGGCTATTCTAATATTTTGTACAGCATTAGACATATCATTAGAGACAGTAATATCTCCAGCTTCTTACATCTTGGCTTGGCTGCAGGATTACATATTTATTCTATTGTGACTGTAGTCTGCAGGGTAGGAGGCTATTGTTCTTCATATCGAAGTTTATAATTGCAAGACCTTCTCGATTCCCCAGCATTAGTTGATAACAAGTATAAAGTTATACATTCAAGTTTCTCGATTCTGTGTCTTGTTACGATAAGAAATGCAACAAACTTGTTGTACTGTGTTGCGAAGCTATTTACGGAAAAATACTACGTACGTGTGTTAAGAACAATAAACTAATTCTGTTGCCAACAAAGATAGCAAAATCACTTTTACGTTGTTTTGAATCTTAAAGATTGTTTAACAGAACTTTCTGCTGTCTAAATAAAGTTTCATTTTACGGGCCGAGCCCGTTATGGTAAAAATTTAGGTGCTAGCCCATTTATCTCTATCTATATAAAAGGCTTTGTCCTGACTGACTGAATGAATGACTGATTGACTGAATGACAGGAATCAACGTACAGCCTAAACTATAACAGGTAGAGACTTGGAATTTTGACAGTACCTTCGTTTCATAATGTAGGTGCTCACTAAGAAAGGATTTTGAAAAATTCTGATTCTAAATGCCAAAAATTAAATGTTTTTAAAAATACTTAATCCCTTTTTACATAGAATTATCCATTCCAAATCACAGAATATATTGTTGCCAAATGGTATCAGGTGGGCTTGGAAAAAACAAATGAAATGCACTTTTGACAAATAAGAGAAGTTATCAAAATAATTCATGTTATAAATAAATATTACAGAATGAAATCCACTAAAATAATGGAATCACATAACTTTCTCTACCCTGGACATAGAGAAAACAAAACGAGGTATGGTAATGTGTATATTATTATATTATATCGCAAGTTTTTGGAGAGAAAAGTATGAAAGTGATAATGCTTTCTGTTTAATTTCATCCCCAAAACGACTTTATGGTAACATAAGAGTGGGAAATTTCCCGCCTCGATATTACAATTTTATGTTACAGGAATTTCTGTTTCTTCTTATTTAAACCTCTACCAGGCTTGCTGTGCACTGTACAAGCGATGGGATGCAAAATTCTAGATCCTCTATGAGCCATAAAAAACTATGTCAAGCGTTTTATGAGGGAATAGTTTGAGTGTAATAAGTCGTTCTTCCTATTTCAAATTATAAATGCCTATATAAATGCCTATATAAGGACCTAGAATTTAAAATTGAAAATCCTTCATAAGTTAATTTCCAAGTACAAAATACAAAACCCGGGCGACGCCGGGTCTTTTAAGCTAGTAGAGATTATACAGGGTATCACCAGATGTCACTGTTGTTCTCTTCCCTTTCGTAAAAATTAATAACAATCAGTTTCCTTCATTTTTAACCACTTACTTAATGACTCAATGGCAATAGACCATTCCTAAGTAAACAAAAGGAATATTACCTATTTTTTGGAACCCGGAGGTTCATTGCCGTGCTCACTTGAGCCTGCCATTCAACCCTATTCTGTGCTTACTCCATCCAACCATTCCTCGCAAATCCTACTTCCCTTAAATCTATCCTAATATTGTCCTCCCACCTTGTCTAGGTCTTCCAAGTGGTCTTTTCCCTTCGGGTATCCCAGTCAATATTTTTGAGATAGGCCTATGTATTTTCTCCCCCATGCGCGCAACATGTCCAGCCCATTTCATCCTCCGTGATTTAATTACCCTTACTATATCCGGTGATGAGTAGGCCTACGGGTTATGAAGCTAGTCGTTATGCAGTTTTCTCCAGTCCCCATTTTCATCTCTCTTAGGCCCAAATATTTCCTAAGCCCCCTGTTTTCGAACACACTCAGATTATGTTCTTCCCGAAGAGTAAGCGACCATGTCTCACATCCAATCGGCAGGATAACTGACTACAAATGCTATTTCTTCTATTATTATCGTACCTATTAATTATTTACACTTCAAAATAACATAAATAACTACTTCGGCAATAACAATTTGTTTCATAACCAGGCTTTAAAACTTAGTGCCCGATCGAATATGTTAACAGCAACCGTACTGTACAGACTTTGCTCGGCGTATGCCCTAGCTACCATATGCTAGTTCATGTGATAGTAAACAAAGCGGATTACAGGTATAGGAAGACCACAAAATAACTTCTCATTATCTAAACTCACATTACAAGCATGCAAAACGATACTTTCTCCTGGTTGTGTATAATAGTCCCTCCCAAATGTTTCAATATATGTTTGCGTTTTAGAACACTTTACTTTCGGCATGCCGAACACGTATTATAAATTTAAACACGCACAATGACAAGGTACACTCTTGACCAATTTGAGAGCGCATTCACTTCTCAGTACTACTATCAATGACTGTCTTATCAGCCTACGCAATCATCCTCCACCCCCTATACTCAGGTTGTTGGTAACCGGAATCAACTCCCTCAGTGTGTTCGGGCACTAAGTTTTAAAGCCTGTTCATAACATAGATACCGGCACTCATGTTTTTGACAAAGCACAAACGTAGGCCAACACAATATTTAGTTTCGCTCAAAACATTCCTTACAACTTCTATTCTCTCCATGCATTAAAGTCCGTAACTCCTTATCATGGGTAAGGATTTTTTAAAAATATGAAATCGTTATTTGCCTTTTCTACAACTTTACGAGAGATATATAAATTTCTTTACATATAGATCACGATATTTTCAGAAAATGATTCTGCTATGTTCAACTGAATTCATACGTGATTTGTTTTAAACAAATTGTTGCCAACCAAAAGAGCCTGAATTCCGCTATCTACGAAATTACCAATGTTAATGCTCGTTTTGTTAACTTCATACTTTCTTGTTAAATTCTATTTAACGGTCTTGCATCCTAAATACCCATTAACTCTACAACGAAAATAACAGGCTCGTTGTGATTGTTAGTTCGTTTTATTTTCGTTAGACAGTACTTTGTTTAAGTTACTTGAATTGATTAGCCTACGTCAAATTATCAAACGTATCTAAAATACTTAGGGCCTAATATAATGATTTCTCGGGGTTCCAACCAGGTGAGCTGGAGGATTGATTCCGATCTTTCGGCAGCGTCTGGTAGGATAAGTGAGTTAATCATAGGAAAGTGTCATAGGAAAGTACCACGAGGGTATTTGCAGATTCTGATGAAATGAGACGAATATGTTGTTAGCTTTCTTTGCGACCTTCTTTCGGTGTATCCGAAGTTTCGACTTTGTAAACAAGTCATATCCATGGAAACTTTTTGAGTTTGTTTATTTATCAGTTGAATCTTTCTTCTTGCTGTACCTGATGACTAGGGCCCGGGGGGTTAGCCAGTAATTCGTCAAGTTAGTGATACACAAGGCATAGCAAGATTTTTGAGTTAGTAAACAACTTGCACTATCTGAGGCATGTCACGTGACATTGGGTGCGGAAAGCAGGCAGGGAATACTGCTGTGAGTGAAGTCATACCATCTATAAACGAGGACGTCTGAAAACACAACAGATGCATGCAATTGTGACTGAATATGGCAGTATTTTTCCTTTAATGATCGGAATATTGTTGTAAATTATGTGCAACAAACATAAGTGGCTATCCATAAGTATATAAAACAAGACTGGTGCATGTGACGTGCATTGCCCTTCTCTGCACAGAGTCGCTCAAAGTGTACGATCTTTATTTCCAGATGAAGACAGTTTCATTTCTCATGTAAAGAATTTTTTTCTGGAATCACCTGTGAGACTAAGAACCTTTAGATAAACCGAACCTGATATCCATTTACCCCGAAACCTATTGTGACCAAATGGTGTAGGCCTACTTGGTTGGAAGCTGTCCTGCACTTGGAAAAGTACCACCCCCAGATTGTTGAAATACTAAATATTCTTGACGACGTACAAAATGTGTCAATAAAATAAGCAAAAGACCTTGTATCAGAAAAGCTACTAAGTAATATTAAGTTCATTGCAAATAATTTCGGTAACTGTCTATAGATGTATCACTCTTCTAGAGAGACGAAATATGGAAATGGCATAAGCGGTTAGACTTGTGGAGGAATTATCCATAGCTAAGAGTAAATCTGAGGATGGAATACTTCTACAGGTGCAGCAGAAATTAAAAAGCATTCTACAGAAAAAATTAGTTTTTTTCTACCCGTTGTACCTTTCGAGATGCACTGGAAGGTTCTACAGGAGACCATGATGTGAACCCACACAATGGAAACTCTAATACCTCATCTCACTTTAAATTTCCCCACGTCACGTCATGCCACATAGAGAGAAGTTTTTCCCAATACAGATTTTGTTGGAAGGAAAATAGATCGTTTTCTTTTGAAAACTTCAAAATGTATATTGTCATTTACTGCAAAAAAATCGTTTGCACAGACTAAGTATAATTTGCCTTTTAATTTTTACTGTGAGTATTGTTAACAAATATTAAAGCACTTGATGTGTATATTTATGTACGTTTTACTAGAAAATACATTTTGTTTCTGTGATTTACGATTAAATGTGCAAACTATTCCCTTGACGCTGTGTCTATCATTTCACTAGACTAGCTGCACTGCCCTTGAACTTGAATGTTCGTATTAAAGTGCGCCACTGAAAGCGAGTCACCCCTTCCCTCGTGTTTACATACGGCTATATCCCAGTCACCACTAACCTGTTGTAATGTTTTTGTGGCTAAACCCCCGGGCCCTACTGATGACATAGGCGTACCCAGGCCGACCATATGGGGGGGGGGTTATAACATCTGGAGAGGGGGGTTTCGGGGTCCTCCCCCCGGAAAATTTTGAAAATTAAGATGCACAATAACGAGTTTTAAGCTTCCCACGCTTTAAACTCATATTAAGTAATTTAATAGCAGATTTTTAAAAAAGGTGACATATCACAATAATGAAATAAATAGTACAATTTTCCCTTTTTTAATCAATGGGGGGGGGGTTCAAACCCCCAAAACCCCCCTTCGGTACGCCTATGCCTGATGAAGGCCTAATGGTTTGTAGATATATAAGCATTCATGAGCCCAATGGTCTCTGTTGGACACTACATGAGAATATTATAGGAGAAAAATTCCTCCGACACTGCGACTTGAACCCAGGACCTTTGGCTATTCGCGCCAATGCTCTACCAACCGAGCTAAGCCGGAGCTCAATTCACAGCGCCAGATGGAACTTCTCTCCTATGACTGATTGCCCCAATGGTCCTGGGTTCAAGTCCCAGTGCCGGAGGAATTTTTCTCCTATAATATTCTCATGTAGTGTCCAACAGAGACAATAATCTGAGGTTCATGATTGCTTATATATCTATCTTGAATGTTAACTGTACAATAGCAGTGGGAGCCCGGTCACAAAAATCACTACTTAGTGTGCCTCACAGTACTGCATATGACATAACTTGTCTGTCTGTGAGGTGGACCATTGGGGCAATCAGTCATAGGAGAGAAGTTCCATCTGGCGCTGTGAATTGAGCTCCGTCTTAGCTCAGTTGGTAGAGCATTGGCGCGAATAGCCAAAGGTCCTGGGTTCAAGTCCCAGTGCCGGAGGAATTTTTCTCCTATAATATTCTAATGGTTTGTGCCGAAACGTTGTATTAATAATAAATAAGATATCCATTGTGATTTTAATTCTGTTTTTGTTTCATTATACATACAATGGAAAAAGGACTATTTACTATTTTATGAAAATGCAGTGTTCCTTTTTTGGTGTTTTTTTAGTGTACTTCGTGACGGCCTTTGTGCCTTCGCTTACAGCGAGCCTCACGGCAGTTTGGATTTCCCCTGCTCGTGATAGTAAATAGTTTTCAAGACTCTAATAATTGTTTTGTCCTAAATCTAAGATATTAATGTCGGAAGTTCCGCTCAATTTAACTTCAGATTTATTTGCTGTAGGCATTATGAAGGTTTCTTTAGTCAACACGCCGGTATACTTTCATATGTTTTGTCATCTAAAACTCTGATTCTCTCTTTAAAATATCTAACTCGAAACTCTCACATGACTTTATAAAATCTTAATATTACAACACAGAGTACGCCCTTAATTCGGGAGTGCGCATTCACTTGTCAAATCCTCGGTCAAAACCATACTATCGTTGAGGCAAGGATGAGTTTGTGGATGAAATAAATAGCTTCTAACTACCCTTCAGATCTGTACAAAGAAATGTTTCAAATACAAGTTAGAGCTCAGAGTAAACCTACATCCAATCTGAGTACACATTTTCAACAAAAAATGTTAATCCCTTCCCGAAAAAAAAAAAATAATAAAAAAAAAAAAATAATAATAATAAAAAAAAAAAAAAAAAATAATAATAATAATAATAATAATAATAATAATAATAATAATAATAATAATAATAATAATAAAGTGTTATTAATGGTGAGTAGTAAAGGAACTGGATAAAGTTACCGCGATGCGATTTTTTCTCAAACCGTAACTTAATTTTATTAATTATACTATTTTTATTTAGGCCGGCAAAGGTAAGACCATCTGCCTCTTACAAAAAGAAATAAAATTAGGTAAACTGATGTAACAAAGTGCCAGAATAATTTTGTTTAATTGCAATTATGATATGCAGAAAATAAGTTATTTTTTAAATCGATTTCCGAGTTAAGCTCCAGATCGATTCATTAAGCAGGGCTTACGGAAGAACAAATGTCTAGTTTGACAAGCATAGCCCTTTGTGAAGGATTATGTGGGTAGTGTTATTTGTCAAAGCTAACGGTATTGCAACTTTCATAAAACAATATGTTGTCATGAGAACTGATCTGCATTTGCATAAATTCTTTCTAATATCTTACCATAAAATAGGCACTAAATTGGGCATTGCTCTGGTACCAGTCAACCGATTAGGTCTAAAATTTATAGGCTTCTTCCCATGGACGTTATAAATGCTTATACCAAGTTTCATGAAAATCCGATAAAGCGTATTAGTATTATCGCGCTTACAGACACAAGGACAGACGGACAGACAGACGGACAGATAGACGCACATACAGACAGACAGACGGAAGACAGACGAACATACATCTTCCCATCCACTACACAATCTCATAAACTACCATAAAAGATCCACACATAAATGTTATCTAACTGGGCCGGGGTCGAACCTACAACCTTGGGCACAGAAAGCCAAAGTCATATTGAACGTTCCACACCGTAAGAAAAGCCCTAGAAATGACCGTGTGAAAAGTCCTTATTCGCCGATGAATAATAATTCATTCATTCCTGTGGAATTCATCCTCGATCTGCCGGCGAGATGATAATGTTTGTAGAAGAAGTGGAGTATGACATTAATGTCTGACCTTGTTGGGACCGGCAATTAATATGGCGTACCGCAGGGTTCGGTTTTTGCGAGGAGCAGAATCGCCCGTGGACACGCCAACCTGTGCATGGCCTCCAGTCATGACATCGTGGATGAAAGTCCTGATTTCATATCCGTGGTCTGTGTTTATCTTGAAAATTGCTAGTAATTTGTTTTATCAACTAGGTAGGATGCATTTTTTTTATTCAAATCTGGGTTATTGGTAAGGTAAATAGTACTTTACTAAAGAAACTGTACAATCATTAATCTTTAGTAGCTATTTATGTATCCAGTACGCAAAATAACACTTTAGCGGTTGAATCTAGTATTGCGGCCGAGGTGCATACAGTGTTTTTTTTAGTAAATGCTCTCTAAATTATATGAAATGAAACAAAAATACCGTATATTTAATTTATAACGAAAGGTAGTCAGCCATTTGTTAAAGTCATATTCTCAAGGCCATCTGAATCGCCTAACATCAATGAACCGTACGTACTAATACGAAATGCGGTATAGATGCATTTAACAATAATGCGTACGAACTAGTATTTATGAAAAGCTTGTGAAAATATGAATGATAAACCCGAGGAAATTTCAATCCAAGCCAGAAACATTGAATTGGAGCTGCTGCCAACAACATCACGGAAGCAGTAGGCTATGAGAAGGAATATATTATTGCATTCCTAGACGAAGTACTAATTTACTCCTATTAGAACCCAAATGTCTCACATCGGCAGGATTAAAGCATAGCATTAATTTTGGACCGCGCTTCTATAACTCAATTATCAGAAAAAATCCTGATCTCTCAGCATACTCCACTGTTAAATTTAATAGATATGTAAAGAATTTTTTTGTAATTTTTTAGCTTTTAAGTAGTTTTTGTTTCACTCCTTTTATGTATTTATGTTTTTATGTTTAATGTTTTTGTTTTACTTTCTTTTTTAGTTAAGCACATTATACACTCTATTTCTTTGTCTCTCCTCTTTCTTCACTTTGATATTTTTGAAACGGCACCCGAGCACGAGCAGTCTTGCTCATTCGGGTGTATTACTAAATGTAATACCTCTTGTAATATCTCTTGTAATAAATAAAAAAAAAAAAAAAATAAAAAAATAAAAAAAAAATTAAATGCTGGTGCATCCATGGTAAGCAATGTTTCTCTTGTGAACCAAGATCTATCCTAATATTGTCCTTCGACCTACGTCCAGGTCTTCCAAGTGGTATTTCCCCTTCGGGTCTCCCAGTCAATATTTTGAGATATGTCTTTCCTCCCCCATTTCATCCTCCGTGATTTAATTGCCCTTACTATATCCGGTGACGAGTACAGGTTATGAAGCTCGTCATTATGAAGTTTTCTCCAGTCCCCATTTTCATCTCTCTTAGGCCTAAGTCCGAATATTTTTCTGTTTTCGAACACTCTTATGTTCTTTCCAAAGAGTAAGCGACCATGTCTCACAGCCATACTATACAACCAGCGGGACAATTGTCTTATTCATATTTACTTATTTTTAGATTTCCGGACAGAAAACGAGAAAATAGGCTAAAAGTTTCTGAATTGCATAAAAACAAGCATTTCCTTATTTCTGTCAGTATTTCTACCTTATATCTGTATCTGTAATTATTGCTACAAGATTTTTTAAATTTCTCTAATTCTTCGAATGATTTATCTTCTATTATAATATTTTGTATCGCATTATTTTGACGTTCGGTGACCATATACTTAATTTTTTTCTGTATTAATTTCCTATCCAACGTTCTTGCAGCCATGGAAAAGACTCTGAATTTCTCCGATTGTGTTTATGTCATCGCCCAAAAGACAAACATCTTCTGCATAAGTTAAGTTAAAATCGGGTGACTACCATTTAATTCTATGGCTACCGTGTTTTCCTGAACTTTCCTAATGGCATATTCCAAAGCGAAATTAAAAAGGCATCTCCTTGCTTCAAGCCGCTTTTAATTGCAAACCTATTTGATATAAATTTCCCTACTCTGACTCTGCTATAGGTTTCATTTAGACACATTTTGATCAGCCTAACTAACTGTTTTGGGTATCCTAAACTCAATGAGGATATTGTGCAGTTTGTCTCGCCTAACTGATTCGTGTACTTTTTTTTTTATATCTATGTATAGCTGGTGAACAGACTTACTATATTCCCACTTTTTCTCCAAGAATTGGCAAATACAAAATATTTGATCGATGGTTGATCTATTTCGCCTAAATCCACATTGGTCATCTCCAATGATTTCATGTAGGCCTATGATACTAGAATATACTAAGGCCGGTATTCATAGTCGGCGACTTAAGAACCGACTTTATAAAGCTGAACTTATTTGATAAGTCGACTTATATGTTTTTCGTATTCATAGTCTTCCTTAAAGTCGTACTTTATTAAGTCTGACTTCATAAAGCTCTACTTATTCTACATAGTAAAGTCGAACTCAGTAATATGAAAAATCACGTGCTCACTGCCATAACAATTGAATTAGCCAATCGTGTTTAAGATTTTTTTCAGATTCTATGTAAAGCAAAGCCGTCTGAGTACGTATTTCGTTGTCATGATATAAAAATATATAGACGGCGCTGTGCATTGTAAACAAAGAATTCAAATTATTCATCCAGTCACATTATGCAGCGTGTAAGTAAGCTGATCAATAGTTTCTTTACAATATTCTGTGTATATATTAGCTTGAACATTGTTCAGAATTAAGACCGGTACGCTTAAGGATTTATTTCGATGTTAATTATTGTTTTAGAGAGATTCAAAACAGCTTAGGAAGTTTGGAGCGATATGAAATACCATCAGAGAGAAATGCCGATGAAAGACAGGCGATTGATAATTCCAAAATTGTTTCTTCTTGAAACGAAATCTCTTTTTAAATTCATTATCACTGTATAATTGGATCATGTTTCGCAAATAACGCTTTGGGGCGCGGGTTTATTCTAATATCTCGCCAAGATCCTATAAATCACTGTCCATGGTTCTGGCTTAAACTGAAATAAGTCAGGGGGACCCTTGACTTGATAAAGTACGACTTATTTCGTCAAATAAGTCGTACTTTAGTGACTATGAATAGCAATAAGCTCGACTTTGTCAAGTCTGACTTTATAAAGTAACTACGTCATAAGTCCGACTTGTTTGGGTCAGAAACTCAACTTAAGACGAGATTCAAGTTCGACTTGGATATAAGTACGACTTATTACGACTATGAATACCGGCCTAAGAGCTAAAACTTATATTTGGGTAGAGGAAGTTGTGTGTTTTAAATCACATTTTTTATCTTACTTCACATAGCCTGTGTAGGCCTACTTGTAAATATAATTCTTGTCTGGTACAACACAATGGCACAAAGATTAGCAATAAGAATTGAATTTGCCCGCTATTGTGGAGGTTTCTGGAGCGTACAGTAAACACTTTGAAGGGCCAGGCGATTACATATCAGGGATGAGCCCTTTGTGTGGCGATTACGTGTGGGGAACTTCCCTTCATCATTTTTTTTCTCTTCTTTTGTGTTTTTGTTTTACATTTTAATTACAGTACGATGCTAGGGTCAGGTTAGGTTATGGAAAATCTGCTTTGTACTCGCTCTATTGTGTGTGCTGTTAAGGGAAAAAAATAATAAACATAACAATAATTAAAATTCCAAAAAATGAAACTGCATGTGAACTATTCCAAGATACGTAGGCCTATACAAATCCGATGTGATACGCCACATAACTTTTTCTACCCTAAAGCATGGAAAATACAATTTTTTCACTTCAAATAATTCGTACTCAGTTGTTTCAGAACCTGATGCATAGTTTTTTTTATGAAAAACGGCCAACTTTCACGTACTTTTCCTTCCAAATAGAATGAATATAGTCTAAGTTCCTGTGTAAGCATATGTAGTGGAAATGTTCTAAATGCAAGTAAAATCGTTAAGAAGTTTCGTCCAAATCGGCCGATGTTTCCCATTTAGGCCTACGTACGAGGCGCGTCCAGAAAGTAAGTTTCCCTGGGACCGTTTACAAAAACAAAACACTATTTCATGAAAATATATATTGCAACAGATACAGCAAGTGTTCAGCTATTTTTCAACATATTCGCCATACGGTGTGTTCAACTATTTAATGCTTGTGTCGTAGAAGTCTTCCGCCTGGGATTTGAACCACTGTGGGACAACCATCTCTGCCTCTTTCACCTCTGTCATTTCTTGATGTGTAGAGGAAAAAATGGAAATCACTGGGAGCGAGATTCGGGCTAGAGTGGATTTTTAAACACCTCCAGCAAGTCTTCCGCAGAAGTTTGGCTGAAAAGAGTTTAAACATCCACCGTACAGCCCGGACCTCGCTCCCAGTGATATCCATCTTTTCCTACACCTCAAGAAATGACAGGGAATGACAGAGAAGTGGAAAGGGTTGTCACACAGTGGTTCAAATCGCAAACGGCAGACTTCTACGATACAGGTATTCAAAAGTTGGTCCCACGGTATAAGAAACATTGTAGATTTCGTTGGAAAATTTGTTAAAAACTGCTGAACACTTGCTGTATATGTTGCAATAAATATTTCCATGAAATAGTGTTTTGTTTCTGTAAACGGTCCCAGGGAAACTCACTTTCTGGACGCGCCTTGTACATTGTATCCCCTTCCATCCAATTATATTAACCGTTTCTAATCTCTGCGTGGCGTAATGTTCTAACAGAATCGTCATGATAAAAAATTTGGTGCGTTATGTTGAAATAAAATCTTTTTCAGCGATGCTCTTTCTTTCCCGGTTGCTATAGCAGCAGAGCAAGGCCCCCTGTAATTATTTTTTCAACTGAAATGTAATAGCGAAAACTGATGTTTCAACAGGCCAAAAAAAAGTTTTTCGCTCATAACTCGTGAAGAAAAGCGAAAATAAAAAGTCCGGTTTCGATTTTAAAAAAGTCAGATCTCCACATGCCATAGATTTTGCTGGGCATTGCACTAAGACAGACAAACACTTCCTGATATACAGAATCAAAACCCGCTAAACGGAATTCCATCGGCCCCTTCTATTCTCTGAGAGAATTTTTTTCTGCTGCACCCTGTAGTTGATGTCGCCTAGACTTCCAGATGATATCACTGCAACGGCAGTAGAGGCGACGTTTGGTATCAGACAATAAAATATGAAGTAGCCAGATAACCTCATCATATTTACGTGAACTCCCTCCCCTCTGGCAGAGTAAATATAAAACATAGGCCTAAGCGTGTCTGCATGTTTACATTCCACTGGAGGAAACCCATCAGCAGCAGAAGAAGAAGAAGAAGAAGTATCCAGGAAGCAAAGCAAACAGCGACTAAGCGACAGCAAATAGCGTCTATCAGTGGCATCTATGTAACCAACTTCCTAGGGAGTATGCCATACACCACCGATCTTGATTGTAGTTCCAATGAGGGTCCCATACACCAGCAATGCTAATAAATTGTAAAAATTCCAGTGAGGGCAGAGTTTGGCCGGTAAATTACCTATAAGTATTCCACACTTCAAATGCGTGTGAAATGCGTTACAAGAGATGAAGCCTAATAAACTAATATTTAATCGATTTTGACAAAAGGACATTTTATTGTTTGCATTTTACTTTATAATATAATAGGCTATGTTGCATTTTGATTTGAATAAATTAGAAAAAAGTAATAAGGATAAACTATTTAAAGATAGATATAAAATGAATTCATGAACCACAGATTATTGTCTCTGTTGGACATTACATGAGAATATTATATGAGAAAAATTCCTCTGACACTGGGGGTGGCGTGCACCAAACTCATGCAATTTACTCTTTTAGTAAGCCTTACTTCTTTAGTTCTAACTACTTTAGTAAGCTACTCTTTTAGTAACCGTACTCTTTTAGTAAGGACGGCGTGCACCAACCGGGAGTAAACTAAACTCGGCGGCTTTCAACATAGAGGAATGTACTAAAGAAGTAAAAATTTTATTTACTCCCAGAGTAAATGAACTTACTCCACAAGTGGTGGAGAGCACCAACACGGAGTACGTTACTAACGTAGTAAGTTGTGGAGTAAATAAGGCCAATATTTACTCCTACTCAGGGGGTGGAGTAAAGTTGTGGAGTAAGTGTGTTCTGTGGCATTTGCGTGAGTTATGAGTTACATATCACATTAAATGGATTACATAGTTCAAACTGAGGATAAGTTATTGAGATGAAGAAGGTTGTATACCAAAAATGAGAGATGTGGCAGGTGATTTAATAAATATTAAGCGAACCATACCTAGTAGGGCAGTTAATAACGTAAATAATTAAGCTCATAAATCCTTACATGAAATTTTGGCGTTTGGAAGAAACGATGTCAGATTCTCACACATCCATGTGATTTCAGCCAGTCAAATGTGGAAATATCATTGCGGAGAGCGATCCAATTAGGAAGACGTCCACCAAAGGTGAGGGGAAGAGTGAGTGGAAGGGACGTTTGCATTGCACGGTACAAGGAGCTCATGTGCTCTTAAATATCTTCCTAGCTGGATCGGCCTTTAGATGTTGCAGTTCTCCCTAACTTTGGGTCAGAAAACGACGATGTATTTCAAGCTAATCATATGGATACAGATATCGGCGAGGTATAGCACATTCCAATACATGAAAGCCTCCGTTCTTGGAGCTACCCAGAAAAAACTTCCCCCTGCTACTTAACCATAGAATTACTGAACAATAGGTGATTCTCATTGTTAAACGATTTAATGTAATTATAGTAAATTAATTTTATTACATTACACTTCTATAGCTTAACTTAAAGCACAACATTGCGAATGCCAGATTATAATAATAATTATAAGAGCTAAAAGTTCAATAGTTGCACCCGCAGTGTTAATGAATAATATGTCCTTTTTTCTAACCCAGGTGTAAAAATGTCCAAACAGGCCACATCGGAAGAAAATTTGACTGACTCTGGGATTAGCGTACATTGAGAAGGGGACACATTGTAAAACCATTCCTTAAAGACTCCCCAAGTCTCGAATGGAGGAGTGAGACGAGACTTTCATGTTTGGGAATAAACTATAGCAGATGCTGCAGGTCTATAGTATGCTGCTAACTATTTTAATTAACCCTGTGGACAGGAAAGTGAGAAGCATTATAAACTATATAGAATAAATGCCAACATGAATGCCGAAAGAAAATTTTAAGGAGGGGCCCGGAGGTTGAAGCTGCACAGGATCTAGAGAAGTAGTCACTGAAATTATTTTTAAACACACAACCATCTACATAATTATTATTGGAGTTCATAGCTTCCGAAATATTGTACCGCCATTTTTTGTTTAAATATTACATTTCTCAGTTGTAATATTATTATTTTTATAAGGTAATATTTTTTAAGTAAATGTTCTGTGCATTTGAAAAAGGACAGAAACATAATGCCCCTTATTAGTTTTGTTATCCTTTTTATCCCCCCTTTTTCATGATGTTGTGTAATACTTCTTATTAATATTGTTAAACAGTCAATAAGTATTAATAATTCATTATAGTGAGATTTATGATAAACAACTATAGAATAATTGATTTATCGTTTTTGGGGAAGAATATGTAACTTTAGGAAGTATAAATATTTTAATATATTTTAGAACTTTATTATTATTATGAGAGAAATAATTATAATATTGACAGTGAATCTATTATGAAAATCAACTGGAAATTCCAATTGTTTGCATTATAATACAGAAATAGTTTGCACAAAAATTGTAATCACAGTACCCATACGTAGGCTACTAAACTGAAAATACTCAATTGAAGGAATTAAAATTAGCAATGAATAAAACATTACTATTAGACCTATTTTAAAACATGAAGATTGTCATTAGTAATATTTGGAACAACCCAAATTCATATTCATTGTTTCAGCGAACCTTTCCTTTTCATTATCTGGCACTTGAATAATACTGGCAATTGAAATGCACGTGTTCTGCTGCGCTGCACTGTTCTGCGCAGAATTCGACTACTTCTTTAGTAAAAATCGCTTACTACTTTAGTAACAACTAAAGAAGTAACTATCAATTGAGCTCTCCAACACCAACTAAAAGAGTAAGTTACTAAAAGAGTAGCACTAAAGTAGTAAATTTAGGAAGGGAACCTTACGTAACAAAAACCGGTTTGTCTGTCTCACTCTAGCACATACATTAGTATGACTTAAGAGTGAGACAGATGTACTGGTTCTTGTATACTCCAGGTCTCCGTCTTAAATTTACTACTTTAGTAAGATTTACTCCTGGATGGTGCACGCCACCCTGGGATTTGAACCTAGGACCTTTGGCTAACCGTGCCACTTCTCTACCGGTCACAAAAAATCACTAATTAGTGTACCTCACAGTGCTGCATATGACATAAGTTGTCTGTCAGTGTGGTAGACTATGAAGGGCAATCAGTCATAGGAGAGAGGTTCCATCTGGCACTGTGAAGTGACCTCTGGCGTAGCTCAGTTGTTAGAGTAGTAACACGAATAGCCAAAGCTTCTGGAATCAAATCCCAGTGTCAGAGGATTTTTTTATTCTCATATATAAGGATAGTTTTCCACCGCTGTGGCGGAAGGGATGCGTTCGCTCCTCTCACGCAGCGGGCCCGGGTTCGATTTCTGGTCGGGACAAGTTACCTAGTTGAGGATTTTTTCGGGGTTTTTCCTCACCTGTGAGACAAATGTCAGGTAACTTTAGGGCCCTTGTGGTCCTCGGATATCATCTGACCGTCATTATCATCTTCATCCCATCCTCGCCTTGTTCGGAGTGAGTGTGTGTGTGAATGGTGTGTATCGTCCTATGTGTTCGTGTTGTCTCAGAGGTGGCCCCGGCATTGGGCTGATCACTCATCCGCGGAGGCCCTCCATGTCCTTGTCTGGTCAAAAAAAAGTATGTCTGTCTGTGTTGTGATCCATAGTTCAGTCCTCTCCCGACAGGTCGCGGCGCGGGCCGCATAAAGGTCCCTATAAGGTAGATGTAAAACTACGAAAGAGAGAAAAAATATAAGGATAGTTCAGTTCTAACATATGTTCTAAGTAGTTCGTGATTATCTTATAAATACTTTTTATTTAATATCGTAGACTAATAAGGCACTACAAGTCGTCGTTAAGAACGGATACATAAAGTAGGTCATGAGTGAATTATACACAGAGCGTTACAGTTTACATCAAGCAGAGAATGAGAATTGACTTGGCCCCAGAACGGATCCTTGAGGCACACAAGTCTTTACAAGCTTACGCCGCACTCGAAGTGGCGAACTTGGTTTTTAAAATCCACTTTATTTCCATCTCGCTCAGAGTAATGCCATTTCCAAACTAAATTTCGTCTCCACACGTCAATAACATCTTTCCCTTTCAGAACGGAAAACAAAAGCTTCCCACGCTGTTTGTTATAACAATGCACTCGCACGCTTTATTAATGCTACTCCGGAAGTGTGAAAGTGAAATTAAAAATCGTTACTCTTTTTTTTTATAAGTTACCACAGTTATATTTTCCAGCCAAAAGATACGGAGCAATAAATTCTTACATATGGAAACAATCAATACATGTAGAATCCGAACCATGATAGGGCCTTAATATCTTTCATATACTGATTCCGAGAAGAAGGAATGGAAATTCACCTATAGGTGATTATAAGACAGTGATAATTTTCTTTAGACTCCTACGTGATGGGCCAACGCACTCCATAAGTATGTTTCCCTGGGGCCGTTTACAGAAACAAAACACAATTTCATGGAAATATTTATTGCAACAAATACAGCAAGTATTCAGCTATTTTTCAACACATTCGCCACAGGAATTGAGACATTTTCCATACTGAGGAACCAACTTTTGAACACATATGTCGTAGAAGTCTGCCGCCAGGGATTTAAACCACTGCGTGACAAACATCTCTGCTCCTCTGTCATTCTCTGTCATTTCGTGAGGTGTAGGAAAAGATGGAAATCACTGGGAGCGAGGAGGAGGCTGTAGGGTGGATGTTCAAACATCTTCTATCCGAACTTTTGCAGGAGACGTGCAGGGAGGTGATGAAGCATCCACCCTACAGCTCGGACCGCGCACCCAGTGGTTTTGATCTTTTCCTACCCTTGGAAAATGGCAGAGGAATGGCGGTGGTTGTCACTTAGTGGTTCAAATCCCAGGCTGCAGACTTCTACAACACAAGTGTTCAAAAGTTGGTCCCACGGTGTGACAAATGTCTCAATACCGGTGGCAAATATGTTGAAAAATAGCTGAACACTTGCTGTATCTGTTGCAGCATATTTCCATGAAATTGTGTTCTGTTTCTGTAAAGAAGTGAACTCCTGATGGCTCAGTTGGTAGAGTAGCGGCACGGATAGCCGAATGCCCTCGGTTCGAATACTAGAGTGAGAGGAATTTTTCTCCTATAATTTCTCATAAAAGAAGTTGAGTAGAAGTTTTCTATTATTTGAAAAAAATAAAGATTTTTAGAATATGTGCCTCATGTAGCCTACGAAATTTAAGAAAAGATATTAAAAATAGCAACAAATGGAATTTTCTTAACATAAAGAGCTAACTAAAGTCAGAGAAAGTCTTCGGCAGTCTTCGTGTCCCATCTACTAACCCAAATACAAAATTTTCGTTTGGATACGATTTTTCTTACTCGAGCTGTTCACAGACTCACACACACACACAGACATGTTTCAGTAAATTCTATTTTTAAAGAGAGGGGGCCACAAAACGTGTAACTTATGTATGTTGAAAACGCGACAAGTAATTTCTGGTATTTGTGGTACAGATAAAGTAAATATCCCTAGGTTTTTGTCTTTCAAAATAAATTTAGGTTGGTAGTTGTAATGAATGAAAATCAAATAGGAGTAACTGATAAGTAGGGACCGGATTCTTAGGTTTTTACCTATTTTTTTCCTTACTTCCAAAACAAAAACAGCTCATACACTTTTTCGAATCATGTTCATAGGATTCACCCACATTAATTCTGTGGCACCTAAAAATACCTAAATGGGGTATAAAAACCTAAATATACCTAAACGGGATATAAAACCTAAAATATCTAATTTAGGCTACTTTTTTTTGCTTTTTTGTTTGTCGGTTGAGAAATCGGTATTTTGCGGAGAGACAATAATTTTTGTCGGGTTGAAATTAATACCACCAGCGTTTCGTTGAACCCATTGTCGTCTAGGATGGACAGTATCAAGAGAGGAAGTATAAGAGTACCGGCGTATTCCTTTTAAAATATTCGTACGAACAACCATTGTTGCCGTGTATGTACAAGGATATAGATTTCTGTGGTTTAAAGCGCTTGTTTTTTTGTTTGCCTTTAGTACTGCACTGTTATTCATACTGAGTTGTCACACTGTGAGTTTTAAGAAGACGTGTAAATTATGCCAAAACAAATGAAATCGAGTTCAATACAACTCACAATTGAGAATCTTGAAAGATATTTAGTGATATAGGCCTACTGTAACCAGGAAATGTGAGGCAAACTTATTTTCAGTGCATCTTTTGATCGTTTATGCTTTCTTTCTCCAATTTTATAATATTGTCCTAAAGCAAGTTTACACAAATTTAAGTCAATTTTGTTAAGTTAAACTTTACAAGTATTATGTATTGAATCCTATGTAGCACATTCAAATTCATTAAACCAATTATTCTATCAGAAAACGATATTTTGGACAAAAAACCTAAAAAAAACCATTTCACCTAATGGAAAACCTAAAACAGTGTTTTTAAAAACCTAAAAATCCGGTCCCTACTGATAAGGTAATGTGCAACAGATAGAATCCAGGTAGTTATGGACTATATCATCACAGAAGGCCGTGTTTCGATTAGATTTAATTAACAGCTGAAACTCGCGTATGCAAATATACCCATGTTAACAGCTACACTGCGTGTAATTGTTGTGTGGTTGCCGAACCTGATTGCAAACATTTACTCCATTTATTGCTAAATCCGCTCGCAGAAATAAAATGCAAATATTATACCATCGCTTGTCCTCACCAAACTTGTTTGATGTTTATTTGTACATATGTCAAACGAACTTAATTATAAATCCTATTTTCTAACCACAATGCGCGAAAATAGTAAAATCAAGCGACACAACGTTGAATTATCAGTAGGGACCGGATTCTTAGGTTTTTACCTATTTTTTTCCTTACTTCCAAAACAAAAAGCGCTCATACACTTTTTCGAATCATGTCCATAGGATTCACCCACATTAATTCTGTGGCACCTAAAAATACCTAAATAGGGTATAAAAACCTAAATATACCTAAACGGGATATAAAACCTAAAATATCTAATTTAGGATACTTTTTTTCTTTTTTGTTTGTTAGTTGAGAAATCGATATTTTGCGGAGAGACAATAATTTTTGCCGGGTTGAAATTAATACCACCAGCGTTTCGTTCAACCCATTGTCGTCTAGGATGGACAGTATCAAGAGAGGAAGTGTAAGAGTACCGGCGTATTCCTTTTAAAATATTCGTACGAACAGCCATTGTTGCCGTGTCTGAACAAGGATATAGATTTCTGTGTTTTAAAGCGCTTGTTTGCCTTTAGTACTTCCCTGTTATTCATACTGAGTGGTCACGCTGTGAGTTTTAAGAATACGTGTTAATTATGCCAAAATAAATGAAATCAAGTTTATTACGGCAGTGGATTGGCGACGACCTGAATTTCTTCTTCTTCTTCTTCTTCTTCTTCTTCTGAGGTTATTTTATGACGTTGCAATCCGCGGGTTTCTACGTCTGCTCAGTATATGCTGTATATGACAGACGTTGTCATTCAATACAACTCACAGTTGAGAATCTTGAAAGATATTTAGTGATATATTGTAGCCAGGAAATGTGAGGCAATCTTATTTTCACTGTTTCTTTTGATTGTTTAAGCTCTTTCTTCAATTGTGTAATATTGTCCTAAAGGAAGTTTACACAAATTAAAGTCAATTTTGTTAAGTTAAACTTTGCAAGTATTATGTATTGAATCCTATGTAGCGCATTCAAATTCATTAAACAAATTATTCCAACCGAAAACGATATTTTGGACAAAAAACCTAAAAAAAACTATTTCACCTAATGGAAAACCTAAAACAGTGTTTTTAAAAACCTAAAAATCCGGTCCCTAATTATCAGCATAGTTCGATTCCAGGCCAATTTTGTTCTTGTATGAAAACCAGTTCTGTGAATTTGTTGTCGATTATTGTTATTATTAGGGGGCTGATTTCTATGACATGCCATATTTTTCACCTTTGCATTATTTCAGGTTTCCGACTAATTCCGGGTTGCGCGGGAAAAGAGAGTTAAGTCCACTTTCTTGTTACTGAGAATTAGAGTGACTTAACCACTGCCTTCTAAACTGTAGTAATCGTGTATACACTGCCTGTCCTATACGGCTAATTTTGCGTACTCGGCGACATTACAGATGGCAGCACCTTTCACACCCAGACTGCTTCTTGTTTTTTGCTACGACATTGTTGATTATGTAGTGCTGTCACCGCCATCTCATAATCACTGCCTTCTAAACTGTATTACTCCTCGAGACGGCGGTGCTCATAATATAGTCTATCAATGCGTCTAATTAATTTACATTTATTTTAATTATTGCTCCAAAATTCCATTTCAAGGTAGGTGTCATATACTGGAATAATATTACGTTCTAAACAAATAACACAAGTATCTGTGTCTGTTTAATGCTTATTTTGATTAGTGATTGCTGCAATCTGGGTGTGAACTGTGTCGCCTCTACTGGATAAATTAGGCAATTTAACAATACTCTGAACTCCATGTTAAAATAAAGCATAGGACAGGCAGTGTAATTCTCGAGACGGCGGTGGACTTAACACACTATACCAGCCCAACATAGCTTTAGAGATGGATAAACCCATGAGGCACACATCCATAACTACCGTACAATTTTGATTATGACTTACTGGACTTAACACAAATGTAGAGAACATTTTTATCTATAACTCTATGGAGACATCTCAATTTTTTTAGGATGGTGGACTTAACCCTCTTTGCCCGCGCACCCCGGAATTTAAACCCGATTCCAAGCATGGAAAATGGAACGACTTTTATTGTGCATATAACTGTATATTTAGGAAATTTTCAACTATTGTAGCATATTTAGTATGAATATGCATATTTAGGTCATATTTTTGGCATATTTGTGTGCATATTAAAGAAATTTTGAAGTTTCATATCATATGTAAATTTTGCATTATAGTGATACTTTTTGAGACTTTACAGATATTTAAAATAATTTACACTATATTTTAATAAAAGTATTGTAATGAAACTTAAAAAAACACAATGTGTAAGTGGTAAAGTCATATTTTAAATTTTATTGGTCATAATTTAATGTTTTTAAGGTCATAACTGCATGCATATATCCTATTTTTTAGTCCATAGAAATCCGCCCCCTAATTATTATTATTATTATTTTTTTATTATTTTTAAGCTTTTATTATTATTAAATAGTTGTGTGAACACTATTTCTCTTGTCCAAAAAATTTAAGATCTGCTCTTGATCAGTTAAAAAGGCCGCCATTTTGAAATGGAATCGAAAAATATGATGTGTAATTCACATAACTTCCTCTGCCTAAATAAAAGTTTGTCTCTTAGTATAATATATTATGTATGACATTCTCTTCATGTAAATTGGTTGTAAAAATGAAAAGAATGTCGTTATCACATCACATCGCATCCCCGAAGGATTCACAACTCAAATAAAATCTGATTATTACACTTTCGTAACTTTCTTTACTTTATGCATGGACAATACATTTTTCAGGCTGTTAACCCCAACCCAAAATAAAAAACAAAGTAGGAATTAAACTACCCTCAGAAAACAAATAGGCCTAATAAGAAAACAATCTTATTCTCCCCTTATACTTCACATTCTGATATAGAACAAGAGGCCATATTGAAAAAAACACGTATTCAGAGTATGTGGCCTATAACGACTGTTCAGATAATTTTTACGAAAAACTGTTCTTAATAAAAGTTTTAGCTGTTAGTACAGTCGGTCAAATAAAAAACGTCGGGCGGTATTTGATTAAGTATCACGAACGAGCATACGCGCATGTACAGGAAGACTTAAGGTTAGGTTCACACCTGCCTCTTGTCTCTCCATGTATTTTCTTGATTATTTTGTCAGTTTTGTTCCAAAACTAACATGTATAGAAGGCTGTGGCTATATGCCTCAAATCCGCCATATTCTTGGTTGCAAATTTTTATAATATTAATAATTAATAGATTCGCGAGAAATAAGTTATGTTTATTCAAGGAGCATTTTTTAAAGATTTTATTTTATAATATCAGTACTTGTAGTGCAAAATCAATAACTTACGTTCAACTTCTGCAACTAATCTAGCATCGAAATACGCGCCCGGCCAGATCAACGTTTGCTATGAAAACTTCCGGTCGCATTATAGTAACGTTCCCACCTCTGAGCTGCTTTTCATAAATGTGGAATCTTCTCGCTGCTTCAGAGACCGAAAAATGCAGGTCAATTACAGCCCTAACTACACTTTCTCTCACGTTAGCATTTGTATGTGGCGATGACACAAAGCAAAATGAATTATGACAATGCATTAAGTTGAATATCGTGTGTTGCGCTTTCCGCGATTTTCATTTTTTCCCTCCTTGTTCATATTTTCCCTCCTGCCGCATGGCCTCATATGTTCCGAAAATGACCTGTATTTTGTGTTTTTTATAGGAAACTTGTGAACTAATGCGTCAAAACTTTAATTTTAACAGCATACGAGTCCCGACGTTTTTTATTTGACCGACTACAAGCACCTCTTTATGTAAATTATAACTTAAACAAAATTGTAAGAGCAGTTTTTAAGAAAATCGCAACAAACGAAATTTTCTTCATGTAAAGTCCCCGATGATGTCGGGATTTTTCTATCGGCCTATTTTTTCTACTGGCAATATGGCCCCGAGGTCCATTCAGCCTTAAACGTAAATTTGAGAAATTCTGAAGGTAAAGGTGGATGGTGCGTAAGGCCGACAACCTTACTCGACCTTCAAGTGCCGACTGTCTTGAAAATCTAGGAGCCTCAAACTCCCGGAGTCCTAAGGGAACAGTAACCTGAATAAGAGCACTTTTATTTTCACCACTTTTGTGTGATGAAGAGCTCTGGAGAGCTGATCAGTTCGAAATTCAAAATCTCAAGTAATGTGACGTCTCTTAAAAGCCATAGTAGGCCGTGAAAGCCATTATGATGGACTGCATTAGTGCACGGAGATAGGTGGCCTTGCCTTTTCCTTTTCTTTGCAGTCAGCGCTTTCAAGGAATTCACATAGGATATGCTTCCGTGTTTGTCTTATTTGAAATCTTGCTTTTTTATCTTCCACGTTCTTTTTTTTCATATTTCGTCTGTTCTCCTCCAATTCTATATTTTGCCTCTCTAGTTTCTCCCTTGCCTGCTCCTATATCATCTAAACTTGTCACATTCTCTTTTTGTGTTTTTTTTTTCATTCATTTTATTTTCCTTCCTTAAATCTTTCATTCCCTCTTTTCTTTTCCATTATTTACTTTATTTATTTGTTATTATTATTATTTCGAATAGGCTTCACAGTGATTTTTTGTGGTTAGCGTCCCTGACTACAGACCCGTCGGCCCGGGTTCGATCCCCCAGTGCCTCCTCGGATTTTTCTGAGGTAGGGAGGTCTGGTAGGGGTGCACTCAGCCTCGTGATTCAAATTGAGGAGCTACTTGATAGAGAAGTAGCGGCTCCGGTCATGGAAACCACCATTAACGGCCGTGGGTGTCGGCATGCTGACCACATGCCCCCAAACCTCCCGTTTGCCTTTGCTGTCCGGTGGTAGGCCTTGTCACTTAAGGGATGTAGCGCCACGGAGTTTAGTTTAGTTTATTGAAATTAGTAATGGGTAGGGGCCGTATTTTTTTGTAACAACGATAAGCGCGAAATTTTATAAAACGACCTCCCTTAGCTATATTTAGCATTGATATGCTTAAAATACCAATATGAACCAAATTTAATCCACGAAATATCGCGAAATTTACTCGATTCCGCGAAATGTGTCTATAAGCGCGAAATATGCCCCTTCTGTCCGTAAAGTGAGAAATGAGCACGAAAATGTGCCTTAAAATCACAGTATTGTGTATTGGTGTAGTGTATTTTTATTTCTTAGCAGCATGCTTTTTTTCTGCTGTTTCGATGGCTGTCGAAGATTTACCGATATATCGATATTTGTGATCGATTACAAAGATTGCAGAATTTACGCAAAAATTGTCTGTGACCTGGTTTGTACTGTTGAATACACTCCTTTCCTGCTATCTCTTTGCCAAGTTAGCGATGCCTGTGATCGATTACAGCAGAAGAGGGTAGAATGTTTGTTACTTGTATTCAACAGATTTCGTCTTTTATCCTCAGTGGTATGGTTGGCATTTCTGTTTGCAAATGGCTATCTGATGGTGTTTAGTAGAAATTACGATAATATTACTCGTCATTATATTTGAACATTAACTCTAATCATGCCTAAATCTAAAGTATAAAGTAACTTATTTCACGAAATACCCGCCGAAATAGAAGGAAGTTAACACCGAAATCAGCCATTTTATTTCACCAATATATCAGGGCCCTAGTAATGGGGTGTGCTGAAAGCTCAGGGTACATTCTGATTGTACAGTTATAAAAGCGGGGACCAAAATGAATGCTATATTTTAACACTCCCCATGTGATGCATTTGGTTCAGTTAGAGGTAGATTAGTATTTTGTCTAATCTTGTGTTTATATAATCACTGGATATGTATTTTCTACGAAGTTCGTTAAAATATTTTAATAAAGGAAATTTGTAATAGATGGTCCAAATTGAATACGTTAAATTCCGGGTCCTCATTTTGGTTAAATCCAACCCGAGTTGACGAATTTCATCAGATAAATTTGCTGCTGCGGCGCAGTCGCGAATGTATCGATAAACTCGTAAACTCTCGTGGGATTAGGCCTACCTATAATCTTGATAAACTTGATTACAAATTTAAGACAAAATACTGTATCCTTCTTCTTCTTCTTCTTAATTGGTTATCTCTTTTTACGTTTGAACTGCTTTTCTACTTCCGCACAGCCGAGGTCACTGTCTGATCCATATCTCCATGGAGATTGATCGCTCTTAGTGACGGACAGGTTGTTTGATCCGTGTCACCAGGTAACAATCACAGCTGACCGTGAGTTACAGTTGTTAAGAGTTGTCTTTACTATAAAAGTGCGACTGCCCCCGTGTCCAGACATCCGGAATTTCTCATAACCCACATTCCAGTTTTTCCGCGAATCTCTGTTCGAATCCTGGTCGGTACAAACCTGTAATGATACAGCTCAGCCAGTATAGTTTTTCAACTGGCCTAATTCTTCTCTTGGCGCTATGGTCCTGGGGTCGACTCAGCCTCTAACAGAAATGAGTAAAAATGAGTAAAAAGCGGACGTTGCGTAGCCTATGGCTGACAACCTTACCACCTTCAAGTTTAGAATTTCTAAAATCTGGGAGCCTCAACCTCCTGGAACCCTCTGGGCCTTGTTACCTTCTTATAACCCTGCAGCCGTTATTCTTCACCATCTAGACAATGGGACACCATCCCACAAGACATCAAATACTGTAGGACTATATCATCGTTCAAATAGGCCTTATAAATTACTATATTATTTGCATAATCCTGAAAATGCTTAATTTTATTGTTAGGACTATTATTATTATTATTATTATTATTATTATTATTATTATTATTATTATTATTATTAGGAGATGGATTTCTATGACCTGAAAGATAGGATATATGTATGCATTTATGACCTAAAAATAATTAAAATATGACCAATAAAATTTAAAATATGACTTTACCACTCACACATTATGTAAGTATATTTTTCAAGTTTCATTACAATTCATTTTATTAAAATATAGTGTTAATTATTTAAAATGTCTGTAAATTCTCAAAATAGTATAATGCAAGATTTACAAATTATGATATGAAACTTCAAAATTTCTGTAATATGCACACAAATATTCCAAAAAATATGACTTAAATATGCATATTCATACTAAATATGCAACAATAGTTGAAAATTTCCTAAATATGCAGTTATATGCACAATAAAAGCCGTTCCATTTTCCCCAGGATGCTTGGAATCGGGTTTAAATTAGTCGGAAACTTGAAATAATGCAAAGGGGAAAAATATGATATGTCATAGAAGTTAAAAGTGTAAAACTTCTATGACATATCATATTTTTCCCCTCCGCCCCTAATTATTACTAAGATGTCTATTTCTGTAATAATTATTAATGTATCTTAAAATTTCTTTTATTCACTTATTTTGTGTAATATTACTTATTATGCATGCATTTATTTTGCAAGTTATTTATATTTTTTCCCCTCCTGGTTGAGTGGAAGATAAGGCCTTTCGGCGTTAACTCTGCCAGGTAAAATAAAACATTTTTTTCCCCTCTTTCGATTAGGCCAGCTGTGGACCACGTGAAACAGTTGTCTTTTTCTTGTCTTACCAAAACTTCTTCATCCTTTCGCGATGTTGCTGTTTCCTTTCTTCCGTCCTTTTACTTCCCGTTTTCTTCTTGGGTTTTCTCTAGAAATTCGCCATCAAATATTGCTTTTCTAAACTTTTCTCTGTTTGCAATATCCTCCTTTTTGATACTGAGTTATTTCAAATCTTCTTCAACTTCCTTGAAAAATGCTGGTTTAGTTTTTTTTACTTACATAGTGATGAAAAATTTGTTTGGTAAGTCCGTCTCTTTCCAAAAACATTATTATTATTATTATTATTATTATTATTATTATTATTATATTTTAAAATAACATCCTTCGCTGAGGCTATATTCTGTTAGGCCTACATGACGTCTCATGATGGATGTGTCTGACACGTACCGCCGGTATGAGAATGTTCGAAGCCATTGTGATCTGAGAGAGGCCCAGTCATGTGTGAAATTGTGCCCAGGCCTCAAGAATTCCCTCACTGTAAGAGAATATTCGCGTTCGCTCGCGGTGTCTAATTTCATTCTGCGGCCTCGCTCCATATAGAAGGCGGTGAGAGGTGCGAACGCGTGTTCCTCATAAATTCAGTATTTCGTGTTTTGTTTTAAGTGTTCCTAGTTACCATGGAAACAAGGAGAGAAATTCGTATCTTAGAATGCGTACCCTCGAGCCCAAGAAATGGTCATGCTGTTGGCATAGAAACAGTCATTGCAATCATTTGCTTATATATATTTTTTCACACTTTGTTTGAGATGTGCAATAGCCAACTCCCTCGTTTTTTCAATATTTGTAGTTTCTCTTTCGGCTCCTAATAATTTTGGAACGAATATAAATTAATTTGTTAGTTAACCATATGTTGTTTCTTAGAGATAATGTAGGCCTACAATGCTCACATTAGTTCATTTGTCAGCTGTTTGATTTGAAGGTTAGGTGTGGATTGTTGTTTCTTCTTCTTCTTCTTCTCTGTACAACTTCAAAGCACCACGGCCTAACATTCTCATTATACAGGATGTTAGTGAATAACGCAGCGGACCCGGGTTCAAATCCTGGTCGGAACAAGTTACCTAGGTGGGCTTTTTTCCCCGGAGTTTTTCCACACCTGTGAGACAAATGTCGGGTAGCTTTAGACCCTTGTGGTCCCCGGATATCAACTGGCCGTCATTATCATCTTCATCCTCATCCTCGCCTTGTTCTGAGTGAGTGTGTGTGTGAATGATGTGTATCGTCCTATGTGTTCGTGTTGTCTTGGAGGTGGCCCCGGCATCGCGCTGATCACTCATCCGGGGAGGCCCTCCATGTCCTTGTCTGGTCAAAAAAGTATGTATGTGATCCAAAGATAATTCGTCTCCCGACAGGTCGCGGCCCTGTAAGGCCCGGGCGGCTTGGGTCGCTTAAGTGTCCCTAAAAGAGAGAGGTAAAACTCAGGTAAAGATAGATAGATAGAAGTTAGAGGGGACATAGTCAAGCAACTTTTATTAGGAGATTTTTGTTCTATGGATTCAATTTTTCCTGTTAGGCCTACATCATCCTAGGGCGCCACCACCAACTTCTAACGTTTGAAAAAATGCAATCAAAGGAACTTCGTACTAACACTGGAGTTATTAATAACAGAACTATTGCAGTGGCGGCCAGTCATTATGAAAGTCATTATGGAAACACTAAATTATGATATAGCTGTGATGAATGATTAAGAATCAGGTTTTTATCGATCACTAAGGAGGCATGAAGTCAATTTAATGCAAATTTTAACCCTATTTCGCTTCATTATTGACTTATGAGCACGAAATTGCAATGACTTGTAGAATACACATTTTACGCCTAACGCTGTCATGGTTTTAATTCACATAAATTTCAGTCCATTTTTTTAACTGTCCTATAAGACAACCCCGGATTTTCAGGGCTTTTTTTGTTTTTTTTTTTTTTGTTTTTTTTTTTTTGTTTTTGTTTGTTTGTTTTTTGTTTTTTGGGTGATTCAGCTATCTTCTTATCTGCGGAAATATACGGTAATATAAAGAATCGAGTGATCATGCGACTGAAAAAGTTTAGGATGGAAGCAGGATCCGAAAACTCATATTAGAACTACTGAAAACTGACTTGATGAAATACTAACCGCATGAAAAGAGGCTGGGAGTATCTTTTCGTGGAGAATGTAGAATCTCACGAGCATTAGAAAGGTTACTTTAGTATAAATGGCGTCTCAGGAATGTATTTTTAAGGTTGAATCACGAATTTTGCAGTGACGGATGCTGCAAGTAGGTTAGGTAACAGTGCTAATTTCCAGTGCTCACGTTCAGAGCGATGTCACCATGGAAACTTGGCCCACTGAACCGACTACCAAAATATAAATACTTGCGTAAAAAATTAACGAAGTGCTCTTCTGTTACTTACTTACTTCCTTAATGGCAATAGACAATTCCTAAGTAAGCTAAATGAATATTATCTGTTTTATGGAACCCGAAGGTTCATTGCCGTTCTATCCTGAGCCCGCCATTCAACTCTATTCTGTGATTACTCCATCCAACCATCCCTCGCAAATCCTAGTTCCCTTAAATCCATCCTAATATTGTCCTGCCACCTACGTCTAGGTCTTCCAAGAGGTCTTTTCCCTTCGGGTCTCCCACTCAATACTGTCTTTCCTCTCCCATGCTCGCAACATGTCCAGCCCACTTCAATCTGATTTGCTCACTGATTCATTTAGTTCTCAGATATTTTTTTCTAATCTGAGACTGTCCGAAAACAGGGGGCTTAGGAAAATATTTGGGCTTAAGAGAAATGAAAATGGGGACTGGAGAAAACTGCATAACGACGAGCTTCATGACCTGTACTCTTCACCGGATATAGTAAGGGTAATTAAATCACGGAGGATGAAATGGGGGAGGAAAGACATAGGCTATCTAAAAAATATTGAATGTGAGACCCGAAGGGAAGAGACCACTTGGAAGACCTAGACGTCGGTGGGAGGACAATATTAGCTTAGATTTAAGAGAAGTAGGATTTGCAAGGGATGATTGGATGGAGTTATCACAGAATAGGATTGAATGGCGGGCTCAGGTAAGCGCGGCAATGAACCTTCGGGTTCCATAAAATAGATAATATTCCTTTAGCTTGCTGAGAAATTGTCTATTGCCATTGAGTAAGTATCACCATACATAAAATTATACATCAGAATTACAACCTGGACCCGCTGCAGATCAGATTTTTTAAAATATCAGTTAAACCTCTGTAGCATGGATATATATATATATATATATATATATATATATATATATATATATATAAATGCATTCATAAATCACAGGTTGGACATTACATGAGAATATTATAGGAGAAAAATTCCTCCGACACTGGGACTTGAACCCAGAACCTTTGGCTATCCATGCCAATGCTCTACTCTATTATGACTGATTGCCCTTAATGGTCCACCTCATTGACAGAAAAGTTAGCACTGTGAGGTACACTAATTAGTGATTTTTGTGAGGTTCCATCTAGCCAAAGGTCCTGGGTTCAAACCCCAGTGTCAGAGGAATTTTTCTCCTATTGTATTCTCTTAGCGTACTTAGTTTGCATATATTGAGTAAACACGAAAAACACAAGAAATTTGAAGCATTTCTGCACCGATTATGTTAGTGTTTTTGTAGTGGTGACATGACTGGCTAATGACTGAAGTTTGTTAACATTATCCACACAGTGCAAGAGCGACACATAATACAATAGCGTGTGTGTGTGTGTGGAAGATAAATCTAGCTTGTGTGATGTAATTACTACATGGGTGTAGTGCTTTGGGATTGCCTATGTAAGAGGAGCAGGCCAAGTGTAAATGCGTTGAGTGAAACATAATTGAAAGCGAAGGGGCCGCAATTCATACGTCAAAGGGTGCCTCGGAAACAGTTGCACTATCGTCATTCCTTTGTCAAGACAATGCATTTTGAGGTGTGTGAATACCGCGTTTTATTTATCGTCTTGAGATTGCCCAATTACAATGTTACAGTACTAGCAGGTGCACGCGTTTAATAATTTAATTGCCAGATTTTTAACAAATCTGATGTGAAAGTCACATAACTTCCTCTGCCCAAATAAAAGTTAACAGTATTCACATATCCTTGTACAGAATCGCAAGACACAATTTTACGCTAATTATCCTATAAATACCTCTTCTTTCAATGATGCGACTAAAAGCGCAGGCTATATAACAAACTTTAAAAAAAGAACAAATGACTGCAGACGTTTATTGAACTTTCCGCCGTAAAATATAATTTCCGAAATTTATCGAATATTTCCCTCAGATACTTCTTTACTCTATGCATGGCCAACAATAAATCTTTCTCACTTCACATTCTTATATAGAATAAGAGGCCGTGAAAGAGCGCGTAGGCCTATTCAGTTGTTCATCACGCAAGACAAACTTTCTACAAACAGTGGTGAACAGTGGGTGGCTTGTAACTACCCTCAGAGAATTTCTTCGAAAAAACCCATATTGGTGCCGTGGATCGTAACTTGACATTCCCGCACGCAATCTGGTTGCTTTGAAAACAAAAGAAATCTTCGTGTGGTAAAAATTACAAAAAGCACACGTTCCGTAAGTAAAACCATTATAATACAAGCCTTTATGGAAGTTCGGAACCAAGGCCCCCCAGTTTGTGGCGACTTTAACAGGACGAATATTCGGTTCCCATAACAACCAACACATGCGAATCATTTTCTGAAATAACATCCATCTTCAATAGTGTATAAACATAATATTTTCAGCTAATATTTCAATTAATATAATTAAATTGATATAAATAATCATCGTGCAAAAAATAGCATGCAATACTCGTGCCATAAGCGCATAACGGATCTCGGAAATTGAAAAACTCTGCGCAAGCGCCTCGTTTTTTCAAACTCTTTCCTTGATCCGTATGGAACGCTTACGGCACTTGTATCGCAATATACTATTATTTAACAGCAAAATAATGAAAACATTCTATTTGAAGGGCTCATTAAAAAAGTGGTACAAATGACATCAGCCTAAAATTTGATTTCACGTTATGTGTGAATAGTTCAGGAAAAATTAGTTTTTATTAAGCGCCAGAATGGTACTTTATAAGATTGTGAAGGAGACAGGAAAATGTCCGTCCGTCTGTCTGTCCGTGTGTCTGTACGCGCGATAACTCAAAAACGCTTTATCGGATTTTAATGAAACTTGGTATACGCATTTGTATTATCCATCGGAAGAAGCTTATTGATTTTGGACCAAATCGGTTTACCAGTACCGGAGTAAAACCCAATTTAGTGTCTATTTTAAAGGCGCGGTAACTCAAATACGCTTTATCGGATTTTCATGAAACTTCGTACACACATTTATAATGTCCGTGGGAAGAAGTCTGTTGATATTGTACCAAATTGGTTCGCCGGTACCGCAATATTGACCAATTTAGTGCCTTTTTAAGGTAATGTATCATAAGGGCGCGATAACTGAAATACGCTTTATAGGATTTTCATGAAATTTGGTATACGCATTTATAACGTCCATAGGAAGGAACCTATTGATACTAAGCAATATCGGTTGACTGGTACCGGAGCGAAGCCCAATTTAGTGACTATTCTATGATAATATATTAGAAAGAGTTTATCAAATGCAAATCAGTTACTGTATCATGACACCATACTGTTTTACAGTGTTCATATACGGCTTTGGAAGTTGCAATACAGGTAGCTTTGACAAATAACACTACTCATATTCATGCTTTAAAACTTAGTGCCCGAACCCACATAGGGAGTTGATTCCGGTTACCAACAACCTGAGTATAGGAGGTGGAGAGTGTTTGCGTGGGCTGATAAGACAGTCATTGATAGTAGTACTGAGAAGTGAATGCGCTCGTAGTACGGTGGCTCTCAAATTGGTCAACAGTGTACCTTGTCATTGTGCGTGTTTATAAATGTATAATACGTGTTCGGCATGCCGAAAGTAAAGTGTTCTAAAACGCAAACATATATTGAAACATTTGGGAAGGACTATTATACACAAACAGGAAATCTTATCGTTTTGCATGCTTGTAATGTGAGTTTAGAGAATGAGAAGTTATTTTGTGGTCTTCCTGTACCTGTATTCCGGTTTGTGTACTATCACGTGAACTAGCATATGGTAGCTAGCGCATACGCCGAGCAAAGTCTGTACAGTACGGTTGCTGTTAACATATTCGATCGGGCACTAAGTTTTAAAGCCTGCTCATATTTCTTCACATATGCTTATCAAACTAGACCTTTGTTCTTTCGCACAAGGAAAGCAGGTACAGGAATGCTTGTTTTATACCTTAACAACATTTTTAACAACTGCGAATCGGTATAAGTAACTCGCGGCCTTGGAAGCTAAATAGGAAGAAATATTCGGGCAGGTCACGATTCTCGTCGCCAAGCAACGCAAACAATTGGCAGCTTGTTTCTGTAGTTTCAACATCACTAATTAATTCGCATTTATTTAGCTCAACGTAGCTTGAAAAATTACAATTCAAATTACATATTACACTCCGTTATTTTATGTAGTAATTAATAGTTTCTATCTTTTCTTGTTACTAATTATTGTTTTTCTTCTGTTTCCAGGTAAACTCAGAAAAATTTCCGTAGCCTACTGTATATTCAACGTGAGTCAACATAAATGTAAGTTGTTAATATTTAATAGGCCTATTTTCTATTAAATCAAAACGTGTTTGTTCAATTCAATTTATCTGAACCATAAAAAAAGACCTGATTCTAGGGTCACCGTATCTCAAAGGAAGAAAAACAGGACCTTTGACAACCGTGGTGATTTTAATGGCAAGGGATTGAAAAACATATACAGGGTGTTAATGAATAACACCGAAATATTTTCCCTGTGTATAGAGGGGAAATAGACAAGCAACTTTTATTAGAATATTCTTTTCTCTATGACGTAAAATGTGTATGCTACAGGGCATTAAAGTCATTATAATTTGGTGCTCATAAGTCAATAATAAAGCGAAATAGGGTTAACATGTTCATTAAATTGACTTCATGCCTTCTTAATGATATATGAAAACCTGATTCTTAATCATTCATCAGCAGCTATATCATATTTTATAGTTTTCATAATCTACAAAATCTACACACTAATTACATGACTGGCCGCCACTGCATTAGATCTTTTTTCATAACTACAATATTAACGAAGTTCCTTTGTTTTGAATTTTTTCCAAATGTTAGAAGTCAGTGGCGGCCATGTCCTGGGAGATTTTATGCTGTAATAGGAATAATTGAATTCATACAGCAAAAATCTCCTAATAAAAGTTGCTTGTCTATGTCCCCTCTATACACAGGTAAATAGACATATTATGATCTAAACTAATATACAAAACTCAGGTAGGCTGAATTGGGGTCGCAGAGTACGTAAAACGTCTTGTCAATGCTGCCTAAATTTATTTTAAAACTTTTTCCATATTTCCATTTGTTTTCCATATTTAACTTACCATAAATACTCCCTACTGATGTGTTATAGCCTGACATTAACTTAATTGGACATTTTGAAATTAATATAGATATTTTTTAGCATAATTATTATGCTCCAAGTTAAATTTATACATCTTTAGCAAGAAGTGACATAATCTATTTACAAACATCTCACTGCTTTGTAGTTTAACGGTCTACATGGACATTATAAATGCGTATACGAAGTTTCATAAAAATCCGATAAAGCGTATTTGAGTTATTGCGCCTTTAAAATAGACACTAAATTGGGTTTTACTCCTGTATTGGTCAACATATTAGGTTCAAATTCAATAGGGTACTTTTCATTGGCGTCATAAACGCGTATACCAAGTTTCATGGAAATCCGATACAGCGTATTTGAGCTATGGCGCCTTTCTAATATAACTATTGTAGTTAAGGCCTTCCTATTCAGTTTCAAGAATGGAATAAATCTATTGAGGCCGTGGTTTCTGCATTAATTTATGCAGACTTAACGTGTTTCCGTTACATGCGGTGTTAGTAAAAGACCCACCAGTAGACCTATTTTAACCCTTAAATTGATAACGTAACCTATAGGATAGTTTGTCTTAAATTTTAAAGAATCGGTAGAAATATAGGCCCATCAGTTTCATACAAAATTATACAATAATGTACAAGAAATGAACTACGAGCTTAATCATTCTGCTAACTGTTTTCTATGCGGTCCGGCACGTTCTAATAAATTCTTAACTAAGGGAAGCTGAATGTAAATAAACATTAATATATATATTGAGTCTCGCCAAGTTAAAATTTGTCATTTTAGATTCCTATTGAGGTGTTTGGTGCAAAAACCAGATAAGTCCAATTTTGGCCAAAAATGAGTTAGAGTATGCATCATATGTAATATTTTGGTGGGCATCTTTTGGTGCAAAAATCAGGGATTCCTTTTAAATAATAAAATATAGTCTATTATTGCTAGTTTGTTGTCCTTCATGTTATTTTCTCAGTCAGTAATAATATTTTGTATGTTTGTATAAGATTTTACATATTTGGGGCAAAAACCAGATAAGTCCAAATAATTATATTAATTTTAAAATATATGCACTTACATTGTATCATTTATATTCGCTTATGTAACGCAAAAAGACATGCAGAAATTGTTCAGTGAAATAAATTTTCATAATTTCAACAAATACACTCGTTTAATGGATATCAAACTTTGTTTTTGAAATTACTCCAAAAGTGTTTTCTTGGACTTACCAGGTTCTTGCACCAGACCCCTCAATTGGTGAATGGTTTGCGATATCAACCAGATTATTCATAGGAATTGAACCCATACATTAAAGGTGACATGATGTCTGCTGTCGTGATGAGCTCGACACGTTGCGCATGACTTCCCTGGTCCAGATGAGAAAGTGCATTCCGTTATACAGCATCCGCTTACAAGACGCATCTTTTGTACGTGTGGTACAATTTGTTTTGCATTCATCTTAACCCTTAATGGGACCGGCCTCTGAAATTTACCAAAAAAGAGACAGAAATAATTTTTAGTAGACCTATACGCGCTCTAAAACAGTTGCTGATCGGACTGGTCGTCATGGTAACCTTTAGCAGCGTATTAATCAAAGTCTAGGTGGCAATGTCCAGTCATTACCAACTTAACGGAGTTTGAAAGAAAATAATTGACCATAAAACAAAAAAATATTAGACAGGTGTCAATCAGTAGGGCAAGGCATTTAACGACCATAAAATAGTAAAAAGTGCAAAATAAAAAATGGAGTGAAAAATTACACAAAATGAAGGAAAAATGACCAATAAATAAACCCTTATTACTTGTAATTAGTTTTTTTAAAGTAATGAATTGCTAAAAGCATTGTAGTGGATGACTGTGTTTTATTTGAATTTTCAATGTAAAATACACTTATGTTCTTACTAAAGAAGTAAGTAAATTTATACTTTATTGCTACAATAAACCTGATATAAATGAACTGATAACACTTGGCTAAGATTCTCACATAAAAACGATTGTCTGTTGTTTTAAAGTAACGATTTGTACATGGAAAAGCTCCTCTCTACCTCCACTGAAACATGACCTAAAATGCCGTAAATGACCTAGAAATTACCAAAAATTGACCAATCTTTTGAAAATGACGAAAAAAGCAAAATAAAAGCAAAATATGCAAAAACAAATTGTCCTTATTTAATAAATTATTTCATGATACACATTTATACATATTCGAGCTATCTTTTGACCTTCATATATAAAAAATATGCAAAATCATCAAATGCCTTGCCCTAGTAATCAGTAACTTTAAGACACTTCATCATATAACAACAGATATTAGCCAAAAACTTTATTGACTGGGAGACCGGAAGGGAAAAGACCACTTGAAAGACCTAGACGTAGGTGGGAGGACAATATGAGGATAGATTTAGGGGAAATAGGATTTTCAAGGGATGGTTGGATGGAGTTAGCACAGAATAGAGTTGAATGGCGGGCTCAGGTAAGCGCGGCAATGAACCTTCGGGTTCCATAAAATAGATAATAGTCCTTTAACTTGCAGAGGAATTGTCAATTGCTATTGAGTAAGTGGTCCGGTCATGAAAACCACCTTTAACTGGGTGTCGGTATGCTCACCACATGCCCCCCAATCCTGCCATCTGCCTGTGGTAGATGACGCAGCGGTCGGGTGGTAGGCTAAGTCCCTCCAGGGAGTTTAGTTTTATTGAGTAAGTAGTGAAATGTAAATAAAATCAGGTAAACTGATGTAACAAAGTGCCAGTATGTTTTTTTTAATCAGTTATGACTGCAATTATGATATGCAGAATGTGTTTTTTTTTAAATTGATTTCCAAGTTAAGCTCCAGATTTATTCATTAAGCAGGGCTTACGGAAGAAGGAAGGTCTACCATCTCGGCCACCTGGGTCATTTTAACGGTCTAGTTGGATAAGCGCATGTAAATCAATATGTTTTTTGTCATAGCTACCTGTATTTTAATTTCCAAGGCCTTATACGATCACAGTAAAACAATAGGCTATGTTGTCAAGATAACTGATTTTTATTTTTTTTTATAAATTCTTTCGAATACGTATATTACCATAAATAGACACTAAATTGAGCATTACTCCGAAACAGGTCAACCGATTTTATCCATTATGAATAGACGTCTTCCCATGGACATTATAAATGTGTATACCAAGTTTCATAAAAATCCGGTAAAGCGTATTTGAGTTACCGCGTTTTTAAAATATACACTAAATTGGGTTTTACTCCGGTACCGGTCAACAGATTAGGTTCAAATTCAATAAGGCACTTCTTATGGACGTCATAAATGGGTATACCAAGTTTCATGGAAATCCGATACAGCGTATTTGAGTGATGGCCATAATCTATTAAAATAGGCACTAAATTGGGCATTACTCCGGTACCGGTGAACCGATTTGGTTCAATATCAATAGGGTTCTTCCCATGGACATTATAAATGTGTTTTCCAAGTTTCATGAAAATCCGAAAAAGCGTATTTGAGTTATGGTGCGTACAGACACACGGACAGACGGACAGACATTTTTTCGTCCACCACACAATCTCATAAAGTACCATACTGGCACTTAATAACAGAATTTTAAACACCAGCAAAGACACCTACAATCTTCGCTACTGTAGAACTTCTTATAATCCCATCTGGTAGCTATTTGTTTTTAGGAGGTCATATTTTCTTTCGTTTATTAATTATTTACGTTTACTTTGCTACTAGCATGCATTTTTTATGTTAATTATTTGTTGTTCATGATGTTACTTTCACAAGTTTTCGGCTACACTCCAAAGTTCGCGGGATATTTGTTGGGGCCGGGAAAATTGCTCCTTGCCCCATTAAGGGGAATGACCATTCTTTCATCCCGTTCACCGCAACTTCTTACGCCCTGATTTCCCAAGGGAACTCTCTGGCGGAAAAGGACAGAGATGCCGAATCGAACACCTGTACTTCTGTGAGCAATGACAAGAATTTAACTGAATTATCGGGAAATGTTTGATTGAATGTCCTTTCCATTGGCCATGGCCACCTGTATTCAGTTTTGGCAACACTTCCATTCAGCTGTTTACAAGGAGGCGTTGGAATAACGACAAAACAACCTTAGCATTAATATTATGTTGTTAAATTTGATCAGATTGTTTATATTTCATATATCTTAGTGAAAAATAAATAAAATGTATGGCATGGCAACCTAATATTTGTTTTGAATAGGCTATAGCATAGAATATTGAAACTTTCGACTATAGGCGTGAACTGAACAGAAGGGTTTTTTTTCATAGAAAAACAACTTGGCGGACATCTCAGTATTATACTGACTAACATATAACCTAAAAATTCGGATTTTGTTATTACCAGTATTTTTTTTTTTAATTCAGCTGTGTTTGTACTCCTTTTAGCTGCGAGACCATATCAGGAGTTCGGGATCTGTGTCTTTACAGTAGGGAAGGCCATGGAACTATTGAATGTCAATTGTTTCTATTAATATCAGTTTAAATTTACTCCAAAAAAATACACCAATAATAGAAACAATCGACAATCAATAGTTCCATGGCCTACCTTACTGTATAGACACAGATCCCGAACTCCTGATAATGGCCTAGTAGCTAAAAGGAGTATAAAGACAGCTGAATTTAAAAAATACAGAACTTAGTAATTGTCACAGAATTCTTGTTTGGAATTAAATTCTTCTGTTTTATGGCTGATACATTTGTTTTTCAGAATTTCGTCTTAACGATGGTTAAAAATAGGCCAATGAACTTACTTTTTTTCAAAGTAGTTTTCCCTATAGCTAGACACACATCTCTAATTAACCATGCTAAAATTCTTATTTTATGCAGCATATTCATTCCACAATATTGTTTATATTGCCCCGTAAGTCCACCATTTTCCTCTTAATCTGAAGCCCTGCAAAGGCCTTCTGTTACTGTTTAGATGGTATCGATAATATTAGCGAAACACTTGAGGGATATCAGGTGGCTCTGGTCTCCTAGCAACAGACACGGCCCTCCTCGTGTATTCTCTTCTTGAACTTGTAATTTCAGAGCAGTGGTTCCCATAAAACCCCATTAGACACCAGCTCTCGTAATATTTACCCCTAATGCCTGTCATTACCAGGGAGGGAGGCCCACCACAATTAAAAAATATTTTTATGTATCTCTGGGGAGAAAACCACTTTATGACTACAACTCCCCTGGGATCTGGTTCTGTGGCAACGAAGATGGAAACAAAAGCGCAGCGTCCCCGCCTATTGACTTTGTTTAATTATATTGAACAGAGATGCAGTTTGTAATCGTATATCCTGGTATGAAGTCCTATCTGCAGCATCATATCACTAGACTTCGGATTTTAGGTAAAAACCTATTTTAATCCTTAAATGATATATGGACGAAAACTTGTATATGCATGTTTCATAAGTGACTATGCCTAAACCTGATATTTTTATAGGACCTAAAACAGCCTATTTTTAAGTTAGAGCCTAATATTGCCTTTTTGCTTATTTTACCTCTAAAGTTCAAAATAAGTCATTTTTTATTATAAATTCTAGCATTTATTTTCAGTTCGTACTAAATTTTTAGCTCGGAATGACACATTTGTGACTTGGTTAAATAGTAAGGAATGTTTCGTCTTCAGTAGAAAAATGCCTTGGAATTCCCAAGAAAATGCAGTGTTTTTCTCCAAACTCCTACATCTAGTAAGAAACAAAACTAAACAAAAAAAGCAGTTCTCTGATTCACTGTGCGTAGCTTCTGGACGCAGGGATTAGGTTTTCACTGTTATGGTAATAATATAGGCCCTAGTAATAGGTCTACATAATTCTGTGTACCATAGGCCTATATCTGTGTTTTATCATGATTATTGATTAATGGTGACTTCAATAAATATAATATTCTGCATTGCAATTGAGATATTTCAGAAAATTGGCAACTTAACGATTTTATAAGAGACTATTTTACGATTTTTAGAACCTATTTTCCAATTTTTAGAACCTATTTTAGGTACCTAAAACAGTATTTTTAGCGATCCGAAAGTCCGAAGTCTACATATCACTACCTTTCAAGAAAAAGTAGGCTACACAGGAAGTTTTTGCTAGACACTCCCTTTTCTCCTATCATATCACTCAGCAAAATAGTTATCCATATTTCAAGAAAAACTACTCAGATATGATTTACGAGACAAGTTAGCGATTTTCTCGAACACAGCTCTGAGTTTGTTTAAAATTTGTAAATTGGATGCTATACGTTACTAAAAGTTATTCCTCAGGTTCGCGAGCGACCCCTGGTGATCCCGTAAGGGGATATTCTCAGAGTATTTGTTACTGGGGTGCGCCAGTCCCCTACCTACTTAAACCTAAGGACACATACACACACCCAGTCCTGAACCCGGGAAAGGAATTTTTCACTACTGAAAAATTCCCGACCGGGAATCGAACCCGGGCCGCCGGAGTGGAAGGCAGGCGCGCTACCGACTCACCCACGGGTTACTACTAAGAGGTATAACTTTTATTTGAAACATTTATTCGCAAAAATTCTCTGAATGGTAGTTGTAAGTAGACCTGGGATTTTAGGCTCTAAAAAAATTAGTTTTAGGCACCTAAAATAGGCTTTTAAAACAAGTAAGTAGGCTTTTAAAAGAGAAAATAGGCACTTAAAATATGGTTTAAAAATGTGTAAATAGATAGAAAATAGACTTTAAAATATTACAATATACACTTAAACTGTAACATGGTCTTTTTTTTACTGCAAGAAACGTGGAATACCTATTCTTAACAGAATTAACTGCAAAATTAGGCATCACGAACTACATTCACTTAAACAGATGTTCTTTCATAGTAGTCCTTCCCCCTTAATCCTCCCCCTCCCCCGTCAGTCAGCATTCCTTTAGCGACAATTCTTTGGAATAATCAAGTTTCTGTGAAAAATCCACCTCTGCTGTTCTGCTTTTCATTTAGGGATGTCCATTAAATAAGATTGTAAAAATTACAGAAGTTGAATTTTACTTTAAATGTACAAAATAGGCATTTTAGTCACTAAAACAGTAAAATATGCTCTAAAGGTCCAAATAGACATTTTAGGGCACTATAAAACTCTATAAATGTAAGTGATTTATCATGAAACGTCCATATATAAGGAACAAAATAGGCATTTGCCTTATAATCCCAGGTCTACTGTAGTTAGCCTATAAGCCACTCATTTCGTGCACAAACTTACGTTTTAGCTCTTGCGACTTTGAATAATTCTGATACAACTGAATGCGCACTACTGCAATGCAGCCGTGCATTGCATAGGCATATTATTAAAGATAGAGGGAGTTATGTTTCAAATCTGATTTTTATTACATTAATATGACTGAGGAATCGTTTACAAAGCCGCCTGTAGATCACATCCGTCTTCTGTTTGAGTGTCAACTGTTTTATTGTTTATTCTTCTCGGAGAAGCTGTTGAAAGCTACGAGAAAGTACAAACACTTCAATGCCTTATAGAGTACGCACAATGTCAATAAGTTAGAATAAGGAAGTGGCTTTGGAAGGATGTTCTACTTAACACCGTTCTGTTTCCTTAACTCTCATTATTGTGCACCACAAATCACCGTTTCTAGGACTCGTGCCCTTTATAAAGTCAATCATACCATATCTGAGGTTATTCAATGTATGCCGTTACAATACCGAACAGCTGATTCATTACAGATGAATCCAATATAATTATTAAGTGCCAGAATGGTACTTCCTAAGATTCTGTGGTGGACGGAAAAATATCTCTCCGTCTGTCTGTCTGTCCGTGTATCTATACGTGCGATAACTCAAAAACGCTTTATCGGATTTTCATGAAACTTTCTATACGCATTTATTACATCCATGGGAAGAACCCTATTGATATTGGACCAAATCGGTAGACCGGTACCGGAGTAAAACCCAATTTGGTGTCTATTTTAAAGAAGCTGTAACTCAAATACGCTTTACCGCATTTTTTATGAAACTTGGTATACACATTTATAATTTCCATAGGAAGACGTCTATTGATATTGGACCAAATCGGTTGACCGATACCGGAGAAATGCCCAATTTAGGAGCCTATTATAAGGTAATATATTAGAAAGAATTTATCAAATGCAAATCAGTTCTCATGACAACATATTGTTTTACGGTGTTCATATATTGGTTCTAAAAGGGCCAATGTCATAAAACTTCCTTTTGAGATAACTGACTTTGAAGCCTTTATAGAAGTAATATTTTTTGCTGAGAACTTCCGACATTGGCCTCTAAGGTTTCTGTATTATGTCTATTAATAGCAACAGCACTTTCAGTATACGAAAGATAAAGACTAGCCGAGCTCAATAATGCATAGATATCATTTTTGCTAGAAAATGACATTGGCCCTTTTAGAGCCAAGCCACAGATATGGCTTATGAAGTTGCAATACAGTTAGCTTTGACAAATAACACTACCCACATATTCCTTCATACATGCTTATCAAACTAGACCTTTGTTCTTCCGTAAGCCCTGCTTAATGAATCGATCTGGAGCTTAACTCGGAAATATATTACAAAAAAAAACTTATTTTCTGCATATCGTAATTGCAATTATCTCTGATTAAACAAAAGCATTCTTGCATTTTGTTAGATCAGTTTATCTGATTTTATTTGTGATATAATTGGTAAAAGAGATTTCATTTTGATAGTAGGCCTAGGTATGTTTGCGAAATGAGACCTTAAAGTTCCATTTTAAGGAGTGAATTCGTTAAGGGCAAAGAAAAAGGTGCTAGCACGTTATAGAGTTTATTGAGGATATCACCAGATGTCACTGTCATTCTCTTCCCAGGTTCAAATCCCGGGTCGGCCAATTTGACACGAGTTTTTTTAATGGTTTCCCCAATCGTAAAGGCAAATGCCGAATTGGGTATTTACATAACATAAATCATCTTCACCATTTCATCCTGTATCATTATCCATTTAAATTAATATAAGTTCAAATTTACTCCATTAAAATACACCGACAACAGAAACAGCTGACAAGCAATAATTTTCGAATGTTGTTCTAAGCAAACTGATTTTTTTTTCGTTTTAAAATAAATTATGATTGAAAATAACATATTGATAATAAATGCCCATATTAAGCCATGGACATAATCATTGTGTAAATTGTTTTCTTCTCAGTCCGGCTCGGGTTTGTATATTGTGTGAGAAAATCATTCTCGCCAAATGTAAGGGTTTATTCCAGAGCAATTCTTTCTCGGAAGAAGGACACGATATGTTGTCCGAAACGTCAGAAGACACCATAAACACAGTATAGTATAACAGTAGCGAAGCTCCATACAGTTTTTTTTCAACCGGCGCGACTGCAGCGCTCGTAGCGGTGAGCAAGAACCACACAATATGTTACAATGTTGCTTATGTAAAATGTCAACAATATTTTATGGAAATACTTGTGGTGCTATAAATTGCACCAACAGCCAAAGGAATTCTCCCGATTTATCTTTCTTCAGGTTCCCTAAAGATCCTGAGAGGTAAGCAAAAACAGTTATTTGTGAAATTAAATTGCAAATTTGTGATTATCATGCTTGCATCCATACTAGTGTATTTACTCCTATTTCTTTTAATTTTAGGAGCAGAAAATGGCTTGTAAATGCTATATACAATTAATTATTTTTATATGTATATCATAAATGAAAATCCTAACGATGCAAAGGTTTCTAAATATATAGGCCTCTTTACAAATACCCCACCTGACCCTACAAATTTTAAAAATGTTTTAACACGAGGTTATGTTAGGCCTATATAATTGAATTTAACAAAATTAAACTGCCGAGAATAAAGATAACGTGTTTAATCCTTTACTTTTTAATAATTTATCGTGTTTAACAAAATGAAGAAAAAGACAAAAGTATTTGCTATTGCATCTGATACTGACCATAGGCCTATCGTGCTATATGCCTATAGAACTTTACTTTCCCCCCTAATTTCTGAACTAGTACTACTACATGCTTATTGAAATTGTTAAGTTTTCTTATTTGTCAGAATTTTCAGTGTAAGTACAGTATATGTTAGTAGTAGGTCAATTAAATTCTTGAAGATGTAGGGATGTAGCTTATATGGTGGACGGAAACCGGTCTGATACTTTATAAGATATACAATGTCATCGATCTTGAAACTACAACTTCTTTATATTACCATAAAGTCTATGATTTGGTGAGTTCACCAGTAGCCTATGCCTTTCCGGTAATAATCTCGTTCTGGTAATTTTAAAAATAAGAAGAAATACAGCCATATATTCGTATCTTTCCAATGCTGGAAATGGCTGTTTGCTAGTTCCATCCTGCTGGCCGCTTGGGGTGCTAGTGTCGCACGATCTGTCAAAAGGATGCATTTTCCTTTCATTAGAGCTTCGCTACTGTTATACTATACTGTGCCATAAACACGACGCGGCCTAACCCGGATATCAATTACTATCATTTTAAGTATAACTCTGGCCGTGGAAGCCTGCGAACTAAGTTATTAAGACATTTGCGATCTATTGGGCAATAATATTAAAGGCTTTAGATTATCTCTATATATATATAAAAGGCTTTGTCCTGACTGACTGACTTAATGACAGAGAATCAACGTAGAGCATAAACTATAATAGGTAGAGACTTGGAATTTTGACAGTAGGCCTACCTTCGTTTCATAACGTAGGTGCTCATTAAGAAAGGATTTTGAAAAATTTTGGTTTTAAGTGCCAAAAATTAAATGTTTTTAAGAATACTTAATCCCTTTTTACACAGAATTGTCAAACTCGAATCACAGGTCACATGACAACAGTGTATTGTTGGCATTGGTATCAGATAGGTTTGGAAATAATTGAAGTGAGACTTTGACGAAACTATTGATATAATGCATTGCTGTACTTAAGTAGGCTATTGAAGATGAAATGAATATTATTATATCGCAGGTTTATAGGGACGGAAGTATGAAAGTGGTATTTAATTTCATCCCGGAAACGGTTGTATGGTAACATGAGAGTGAGAAATAAAATATTCCGCAAAGATAATATAATTTTATTTTACCGGAATTTGTTTCTTCTTATTTTAACCCCTACCAGGCTTGGTGTGTAGAAGCGATGGGATACAAAATTCTACATCCTCTATGAGCTATAAAAAGCAATATCAAGCGTTTTCAGCGGGAATAGTTTGAGTGTGATAAGTCGTTGAACTTCATTTCAAATTTTCAATACATATATAAGGACCTATAATTTGAAAGTCGGAAGTCCTTCATAAGTTAATTTTGAATTACAAAATACAAAACCCGGGCGACGCCGGGCCTTTTAAGCTAGTATTATATAAATACATTATTTCTGTTTATGTGTTACATTGATTTAACGGCGGTTCAATACTGCCATTTAGGCCTAGGCCTCTACGGTAGGCCTATATCTTTTCCTATAGGAATTATTATTATTATTATTATTATTATTTGGCTGTTATAAAAACGTAACAGGATCACACGAATAACAAAATATTCTCAACTAAACTCTTTCATTTAAAATTAAATATAAAAAAATTATATATTTTATACCGCAATTCTGGTCATTTATTCGCCAAAAAATAGTATCCCTATTTAATCTCTATTTATATAAAAGGCTTTGTCCTGACTGACAGGAATCAACGTAGAGCCTAAACTATAACAGGTAGAGACTTGAAATTTTGACAGTACCTTCGTTTCATAATGTAGGTGCTCACTAAGAAAGGATTTTGAAAAATTCTGATTTTAAATGCCAAAAATCAAATGTTTTTGAGAATACTTTATCCCTTCTTACACAGAATTATCGAATCCGAATCACATTTGACATTAAAACATATTGTTGCCAGTGGGTTTCAGATGGGTTTGGAATTAAATTAAATGGAAGTTTGACAATTACAGTTGGCTTTGTCTATTTATGTCATACCTTGAAAATAAAACTTTCGCGATCGCTTGAATGTTGTAAGCGCTAATATGGTCAAACATTGTTTTATTTTGACGAAACTCACTATACAGGGGTTTTCTGGACCAAGGAACTCGAATCTGAGGTCGCTTTTACCAGGCGATGCTATCTAATCGTAGTATGTAGTCCACGTGATTTAGGTGTTAATAAATATAATGATTTAACTATTATGCTCTTAATTTTTAATTTTTGAAATAATTATCACGGGCGAAGCCGCGGGCACATGCTAGTATTAAATGCATAGCTTTCCTCGTGCTGATAATGCCAATATAAGGTTCACATTATATTTAGGGGGCACTGGAATGTGATGAATTGATTTTAGTGAACATTCCATTAAGTAGGTATCGGGAGAAATCCCGAGTATTAATACTTCTCATAGGCTACTTCCATCGTTTGAAATATTTCCATCCCGTTACCATGGAAATGTAGGCCTCCGATATGACGCGCTTAACTATTCAACGGCTCTCTATTGCTCTTTATCATAATTTAGGGAAACTGTTTATTTAGAAAATACTTTCGCGTATGAAGATGTTATTAAGTGACAGAGTGGTATCGCTTATTGCAAAAATACATTTAATTATTTCGTTTTCGAATTGATAATGTATCCTATAAGATAACTGCAAATTGTTATTAGAAGTACGAAAAAGAAATTTGAAGCTGCATTGAAAATTCACTTAAAACATTGAATAAGGTAGCGAGATATAAACTATGGGCATAATCATTGTGTTAAATGTTTACTTCGCAGTCCGGCTCGGGTTTATATATTGTGTGAGAAAATCAGTCTCGCCAAATAAAGGGTTTAGTTTAATAAATACATTGGTGTCTTGAAAATGACCTTTATGATTCATTTGGGCAATAATATCAAAGGTTTTGGATTATAATACATTAATGATATATGACACATAAATACATTATTTCTGTTTGTGTTACATTGATTTAACGTACCGTTGTTTGTATGCGAGATCTTTTCCTATAGAAATTATTAAATGGCAGAATCGTACTTTATGAGATTGTGTGGAGACGGGAAAATGTCTGTCCATTCGTGTGTCTGTACGCGAGTTAACTCAAATACGCTTACGCTTACTCAATACAGTTAGCTATGACAAATAACCCTATTATTTCACATTTAACAATTCGGCCGTTAAACTGAGCGAGGAGGCCGAGATGGTAACGTCTTGGACTCGCATTCTGGTGGTCACTGGTTCGATTCCCGTAGTCGACTAATCTGACTTTTATTTTGTATTTTTATGTGAGTGTGTAAAATTGATTTAGAAAAAAAAACTTAATTTTATGCGTATCATAATATTATATGCCTTCATTAGGCCTATATACCTAATCCGATTTCTTGTATAAAAATGTATAGCCTATAATCCTGCTATTTTTAATATTGGAATTTTAATCTATTGTAAATCACTGGTTTAAGGTTATAGCTGTGTTAGTAAAAACTTTTTAGGGTAACTACGCATTTTTATGAATGTAAATTAGTAAATTTTATTTATATTTCCTATTGCAAAAATAAATTTAATTATTTATTTTCGTTAACCCTTGAATTGATAATGTATCCTATAAGATAAAAAATTTGTCTTAAATTTTTATTAAAAGTATGAAAAAGAAATTGGAAGATACATTGAAAATTCACATAAAACACTGAATAAGGCAGCGAGAGATAAACTATTGGCATAATCATTGTGTTACATGTTTACTTCGCAGTCCGGCTTGGTTTTGTATATTGTGTGAGGAAATCAGTTTCGCCAAATAGAGGGTTTACTCCTATCAGGATGTATGTGTCTTGAAACAGACCTTTATGATTCTTTTGGGCAATAATATCAAAGGTTTTAGATTATAATACATTAATTACTAGGGACCGGATTCTTAGGTTTTTACCTATTTTTTTCCTTACTTCCAAAACAAAAAGCGCTCATACACTTTTTCGAATCATGTCCATAGGATTCATCCACATTAATTCTGTGGCACCTAAAAATACCTAAATGGGGTATACAAACCTAAATATACCTAAACGGGATATAAAACCTAAAATATCTAATTTAAGCTCCTTATTTGTCTTTTTTGTTTGTCAGTTGAGAAATCGATATTTTGCGGGAAGAGAATAATTTTTGTCGGCTAGAAATTAATACTACCAGCGGTTCATTCAGCTCATTGTCGTCTAGGACGGACAGTATTAAGAGAGGAAAAGAGTACTGGCGTATTCCTTTTAAAATATTCGTACGAACAACCATTGTTGCCATGCATGAACAAGGATATATATTTCTCTGTTTTAAACAGCTTGTTTTTTTGTTTGCCTTTAGTACTCCCCTATTATTCATACTGAGTGGTCACACTGTGAGTTTTAAGAAGACGTGTTAATTATGTCGAAACAAATGAAATCGAGTTTCACATTATATCCACATCCAACCATAAAGTATTTTACTCACTAAATTAGAATCATCGGATTCGAATCCTGAGAAGAGCAGTGTCTAAATACAGTATTAACTTTTAACCAAGAGATAACAGGAAGAACTTCACAGCTGAGAATGTGGAAAAATATTTAGTAATATACTGTAACCAGGAAATGTGAGGCAGTCTTATTTTCACTACTTCTTTTGATTGTTTATGCTTTCTTTCTTCAATTGTATAATGTCTTAAAGCAAGTTTACAAAAATTTAAGTCAATTTTGTTAAGTTAAACTTTTCAAGTATTATGTACTCAATCCTATGTAGCACATTTAAATTCATTAAACCAATTATTCTACCCGAAAACGATATTTTGGACAAAAAAACCGAAAAAAAACCTATTTAACCTAATGGAAAACCTAAAACAGTGTTTTTAAAAACCTAAAAATCCGGTCCCTATTAATTACATATGACACATAATAGTATATTGCGATACACGTGCCGTAAGCGATGCATATGGATCGAGGAAAGAGTTTTTTCAATTTTCCGTGATCCGTTATGCGCTTACGGCACGAGTATTGCATGATATTTTTTTGCACGATGATTATTTATATTAATTGAGATATTACATGAAAATATTATGTATATACATTATTGAAGATAGATGTTTATTTCAGAAAGTGATTCGCATGTGTTTGTTGTTATGGGAACCGAATATTTGTCCTGGGGGCCTTGTCCATAAGGCTTGTATTATGATGTGCCGTAAGTAAATTCTTACTGCACTGAAACTCTTACCGCACAAAGCAACAAGATTGCGTGTGGGAATGTCAACTTACGATCCACGGCAACAACATTCGTAAGTACCACTAATTAGTTAAGACGTGCAAAAATACATTTAATTATTTACTTCTCGTTAACCCTTGAATTGATAATGTATCCTATAAGATAACTGCAAATTGTTATTAGAAGTAAGAAAAAGAAATTGGAAGATACATTGAAAATTCACTTAAAACACTGAATAAGGCAGCGAGAGATAAACTATGGGCATAATCATTGTGTTAAATGTTTACTTCGCAGTCCGGCTTGGTTTTGTATATTGTGTGAGGAAATCAGTTTCGCCAAATAGAGGGTTTACTCTTATTAGGATATAGGTGTCTTGAAACAGACCTTTATGATTCATTTGGGCAATAATATCAAAGGTTTTTGATTATAATACATTCATTTAATATGACATATAAATACAATATTTCTGTTTATGTGTTACATTGATTTAACGGCGGTTTGGTACTGCCATAACCGTTGTTTTTAAGCCATAGGAATTATTAAATGGCAGAGTGGTAGGCCTACTTTCTGAGATAGTGTGGGGACGGGAAAATGTATCTCTGTCCGTCCGTGTGTCTGTATGTGCGAACACTCAAATACGCTTTATCGGATTTTCATGAAACTGGGTATAGCTACGCATTTATAACATCCATGGGAAGAAGCATATTGATTGTGGACCAAATCCGTTGACTGGTACCGGAGTAATGCCCAATTTAGTGCCTATTTTGTGGTAATATATTAGAAAGAATTTATCAAATGCAAATGAGTTATCATGACACCATATTGTTTTTCAGTGTCCATATACGACTTTGGAGGTTGCAATACAGCTGACAAATAACACTACCCAGTACCCACATATTCCTTCACATATGCTTTGTTTTTCCGTAAACCCTGCTTAATGAATCGATCTGGAGCTTAAACTCGGAAATCGATTACAAAACTAACTTTTTTTCTGTATTTCATAATTGAAATTATCACTGATTCAGCAAAAGCATTCTGGGACTTGGTTACATCATTTTACCTGATTTTTAAATAATATTAATAATCATATTTTTTCCCCCTTTCGATTAGGCCAGCTTAGGACCACGTGAAACAGTTGTCTTGTTCTTGTCTTCCCAAAACTTCTTCATTCTTTCGCGATGTTGCTGTTTCCATTCTTCCGTCCATTTACTTCCCGTTTTCTTCTTCGGTTTCTCTGGAAATTCGCCATCAAATATTGCTTTCCTAAAATTTTCTCTGTTTTCAATATCCTCCTTTTTGATATTGAGTAATTAATTTAAAATCTTCAACTTCCTTGAAAAATGCTGGTTTAGTTTTTTTACTTATATAGTGATTAAAAATTTGTTTGGTAAGTCTGTCTGTTGGAATCTGTGGACTGCACACTTTCTAAGCCACTCACAGATGTTTTAGTAAACCGTAAATCATATAAATACTTTATATCATTTTTAAATACAATATTTCCAAAGATAAAATTGTACCAGTAGTTAAGTCCTATAGTTAGAAATGTATATCAGATGCTGTATCAGCAACTAAGTTAACTATTAGGGTATGTTGTTAGCCATTTCATACACTATTTCTAAATTTATATATTTGTTAAAAGTAGACTTTAACCAAATAGTGTTAGTCATCTCATGTTAAATTGTTAGACATCTCATGACTCAATACTCTTGTACATATATTACTTTAATATTTAGATATGTTAAGTGATTGTTAATAACTATAACCCTAATATACCTTCGGGTAAAATAATGTTAAAACTTGGATAATAATAATAATAATAATAATAATAATAATAATAATAAAAAAGTCTGTCTCTTTCCATTCTGAAAATTATTATTATTATTATTATTATTATTATTATTATTATTATTATTATTATTATTATTATTATTATTACAGTTACTCTGGTAGAGGTAGCCTAAGATCGTCGGAACAAGTTCGAAATTCAAATAAAGCTCAATACTTCCTCAACCTATCGTGTCTATGTAGATTAGTAGGCCTATAGGTAGGGGGAAAAAAAAGAAAAATGGTTCCAGGAAAATATTCTTAGACATTTTTTAAATTTTTTAATTATTATTATTATTAACTTATTATTATTTATTATTATTATTATTATTATTTATTTTTTTAAACAGAGAATCGAGATAGGAAGATAGAGCCCAGGACTTAGAATAGAAAAGAGTGTTTAGTGTAATAAAACGTATGGTTTCCTTCTGGAACGGATCACGGGTCCTTCCACTTGGTTGTTATTTATTTGTGTGCAGAAGAAGCTCAAAGAAGAAGCTCAGATAGGCCGCTTGAGCTCGTAAGCCGCTTTTCATTCTTCAGAATGGAAGCGTTTGATGTATTTACAGGCAAGGAAACGCACTTTTCAAATCATGGCAATTCTTCACAAAGCGACGAGCTTCTAGATATCAGGTGTGTCTACCTGCAGATTTCATCTACAGTAAAACCGGCTTAAGTGAAAAGAACACCCAGAAAAAAATAAAAATTCACTGAACGCCGCTTAATGTAATCGCGGATAATGTTATCAGTCTGGTAATGTTATCAGGTACCGTACGGATTAATAATCATACACTGAAAAAAATGCTGTTTATTGTGGTAGAAAGATTCCGTTTATGTTATCACATTTTCATGGCTTTATTTCCAAGTACTGTACGGCAATCAAAATTTCTTGCAAAACCGTATAAGAACACTGTAAAACAATATGTTGTCATGAGAACTGATTTTGCAATTGATAAATTCTTTCTAATGTATTACCATAAAACAGGCACTAAATTGGGCATTACTCCGGTATAGATCAACCGATTTGGTCCAAAAACAATAGGGTTCTTTCCATGGACGTTATAAATGCGTTTCATAAAAATCCGATAAAGCGTATTTGAGTTATTGCGCCTTTAAAGTAGACACTAAATTGGGTTTTACTCCGGCACCGGTCAACATATTATGTTCAAATTCAATAGGATACTTCTCATGGGCGTCATAAATGCGTATACTAAGTTTCATGAATATCCGATACAGCGTATTTCAGTTATGGCGCCTTTCTGATATAATATGTTAAAATAGGAACTTAATTGGTCATTACTCCGGTACCGATGAACAGATTTGGTCCATAAACTATAGGCTTCTTCCCATGGACGTTATGAATGCGTATACCAAGTTTCATTAAAATCCGATGAAGCGTATTCGAGTTACGGCGCGAACAGACACACGGACAGACGGACAGACATATTCCCATCCTTCACACAATCTCAGACATTACAATTCTGGCACTTAATAACAAAGAATGCAAAACAAATTTACATAATACGGTACGAGCCTAGTCATTGAATATATATTAATGTTTATTTACATTCAGCTTCCCTTAGTTAAGGGTTGCCCTAAGACAAAGCGTAATATAAAAGAAAATGATTTGCACCACAAAGAAGTGTTTACAAGTATTTACAATAAACATAAAGAAAAAACTCACATATATCAAGAAAACAGTCCGGTAAGGAATTATAAGTCGGGAAATTAAGTCTCGTGTACTAAGGGTAATTTTTTTTCGTTGGGAGTCAAGACCTGTTAGGGTTATTTTTAATATTATACTAAATTGAGTTCATTTCATCTGTCTAATTAAGAGTTGTTTGATTTTAAAATGTCAAGCGAAGCCCTGCGGCCTGCATGCCTTGTAGCCTGCCATCTGTCGGAAAAGACAAGAACTACTAACAGCTGATGGACGAGAGTCAAAACGTGCATCAATTACGAGATATTTTAATGATCAAAATTAAACATTTAATTATGGTTGATATTGGCACATTATATTTTATTTTTGGCGCCTGATCGGGTATTGTGAAACGAGCGAAGCGAGCGAGCGCAACAATGGCCTGCTTGTAACTTATATTAACAAATTCCACTATAGACTCATTGCTTGCCATAGGCGTAACCAGGCCGACCATATGGGGGGGGGTTATAACATCCGCGGGATCTGGGGGGTATGTAATGCCCCCCAGGGAGAGGAGGGTCCGGGGGTCCTCCCCCGGAAAATTTTAAAAATTAAGATGCAAAATAACGCGTTTTAAGTTTCCGGGGGTTCACCTCCGGAAATTTTTAAAAATTAAGACGCAAAATAACGAGCTTTAAGCTTCCCACACTTTATACTTGTATTAAGTAATTTATGGGCAGACTTAAAAACATTATATAATTTTCCATTTTTAATCAATGGGGGGGTTCAAACCCCCAACCCCCCCCCTCGGTACGCCTATGTTGCATGCTATAGCTAAATTTCGGTTTTGGCGAAAGTTGCGTATGGGGTTACTCTAGTCAATTAGAATTACAGTGAACGCCGCTTAATGTAATCGCGGACAATATTATCAGTCGGGTAATGTTATCACTTTTATGAAGTCCCGTACGGATTAATACTGATACACTGAAAAAATTCTGCTTATTGTGAACAAAGATTCTGTTTATGTTATCACTTTTTCCTTTTACAGTTTTATTTCCAAGTACTGTACATCATTAAAAAAAAATTTGTTTATAAGGGTTTCGTTTCTAACTCAAATGTATTGTGTTGTAATGGAAGTAGCGATTCTGTTCCCAGCTCACAGGATGACCAGTTCGAGGGGGTGGCATTACCTAACTTTCTCTTTTAAGCAATAAAACATGTTTCACTCCACAGTTAAGCTGCAGCTTTTGATTTATGAAAATAACAGTGTTGACATGCAGTTTTGGCTAGTGTAAAATGAAAAGACTTGAACAGACTGGCGTTGGATGTTTTGCTACGCGGTGTTCACCAAGATCAGTATAGACTTCCAAAAACACTCGAAACTGAGTATGGAGTATTGGTTAATGGACTCTTAGAGGAAAGTAAAAACAATTAAAAACTTTGTTACTGGTTGAAAAAGTAGTTGCTTGCAGTCTATTACTGTATTAGTCTATGAGTGGTTCAATGATTCACAGTTATGTATTATTCTATGAATAAATATTGTTTATTCTGTTTTGTAGTGTATTATCTTACTTATATGCATAAATAAAAAACTAAACTCCGTGGCTCTACACCCCTGAAGGGACTTGGCCTACCACCCGACAGCTGCGTCATCTACCACAGGCAGATGGCAGGATTGGGGGGGGGCATGTGGTCAGGATGCCGACACCCACGGCCGTTAATGGTGGTTTTCAAAACCGAAGCCGCTACTTCTCTATCAAGTTGCTCCTCAATTTGAATCACGAGGCTGAGTGCACCCCTACCAGACCTCCCTACCTCAGAAAAATCCGATGAGGTACCGGGGATCGAACCCGGGCCGACGAATCTGTAGTCAGCGACGCTAACCACAAGACCACGTCGGCGGGCATGAATAAGTAACCTTCATTTAATTCCTTCGGTTACTGTTATCAGTCGACGCATTGAGTCCCGAAGTGATCACAATAAGCGGCGTGCACTGTATATCACATAATTTTTAATCACGGAATGAATATGGCAATTGTTTATAGGCTACAGATTAGCCACACAGACTTGTATACGTAACCAAGTTAGTCAACAAGTACAATTATTAAGTGCCAGTAGGGCCTATGGTACTTTATGAGATTGTGTGGGGGACGAAAATATGTCTGTCCGTCTGTCTGTCTGTCTGTCCGTGCGTCTGTACGCACCATAACTCAAGTACGCTTTTTTGGATTTTCATGAAACTTGGTATAAACATTCATAATGTCGATGGGAAGAACCCTATTGATATTGAACCAAATCGATTCCCCGGTACCGGAGTAATGCCCAATTTAGTGCCTATTTTAATAGATTATGGCGCCTTTCTCATAGAAAGGCGCCATCACTCAAATACGCTGTAAGGGATTTCCATGAAACTTGGTATACCTATTTATGACGTCCATGAGAAGTGCCCTATTGAATTTGAACCTAATCTGTTGACCGGTACCGGAGTAAAACCCAATTTAGTGTATATTTTAAAGACGCGGTAACTCAAATACGCTTTACCGGATTTTTATGAAACTTGGTATACACATTTACAATGTCCGTGGGAAGACGTCTATTCATAATGGATAAAGTCGGTTGCTCTGTTTCGGAGTAATGCTCAATTTAGTGTCTATTTTATGGCAATATACGTATTCGAAAGAATTAAAAAAAAAAAATGAAAATCAGTTATGTTGACAACATAGCCTATTGTTTTACTGTGATCTTATAAGGCCTTGGAAATTAAAATACAGGTAGCTATGACAAAAAACATTATTGTTTTACATGCGCTTATCCAACTAGACCGTTAAAATGACCCAGGTGGCCGAGATGGTAGACCTTTCTTCTTCCGTAAGCCCTGCTTAATGAATAAATCTGGAGCTTAACTTGGAAATCAATTTAAAAAAACAACATATTCTGCATATCATAATTGTAGTCATAACTGATTAAACAAAAACATACTGGCACTTTTTTACATCAGTTTACCTGATTTTATTTCTATACAGTTCTTGAACATATGAACATATGAACATGCTATGTGAAGAACGCCTATTCAAAATTTGAAGAAGCAGATTCCAGAAGCTCCACCTTGCGGCATTTCTCACGAGGTCCGCCACGCAAGGCCACTAAGTCGCTCGACTTGACCTTATGAGATAATCGCTCTTTAAAAAGGTCAACAGGTTTATTATATTGACTTCATTGTTAATGCTGTCTGTATCCTTCCCGAAGGCACGGCCTCCTGAATATTGCTATGTTGTCTGCAGTGCAATGAGATCAAACAAACCGTGATTCCGTTTCCATAGCAACTGGAGGTAATTTCATATTAGGTAGGCTTTGTCGGTTATTAATTTCACAAGTTTATTTAATATCCCGATCAAAAGGCAAACTCGGCTGTGTTGAAAATCAGATTTCGGGTCAAGCCTATATAGTAATCTCTATATATATAAAAGGCTTTGTCCTGACTGACTGAATGAATGACTGACTGACTGATTGACTGAATGACAGGAATCAACGTACAGCCTAAACTATAACAGGTAGAGACTTGGAATTTTGACAGTACCTTCGTTTCATAATGAAGGTGCTCACTAAGAAAGGATTTTGAAAAATTCTGATTCTAAATGCCAAAAATTAAATGTTTTTGAAAATACTTAATCCCTTTTTACATAGAATTATCAATTCCAAATCACAGAATATATTGTTGCCCAATGGTATCAGGTGGGCTTGGAAAAAACAATTGAAATGCACTTTTGACAAATAGAGAAGTTATCAAAATAATTCATGTTATAAATAAATATTACAGAATGAAATCCACTAAAATAATGGAATCACATAACTTTCTCTACCCTGGACACAGAGAAAACAAAACGAGGTATGGTAATGTGTATATTATTATATTATATCGCAGGTTTTTGGAGAGAAAAGTATGAAAGTGATAATGCTTTCTGTTTAATTTCATCCCCAAAACGGCTTTATAGTGGGAAATTTCCCGCCTCGATATTACAATTTTATGTTACAGGAATTTCTGTTTCTTCTTATTTAAACCTCTACCAGGCTTGCTGTGCACTGTACAAGCGATGGGATGCAACATTCTAGATCCTCTATGAGCCATAAAAAACTATATCAAGCGTTTTCTGAGGGAATAGTTTGAGTGTAATAAGTCGTTCTTCCTATTTCAAATTATAAATGCCTATATAAGGACCTAGAATTTAAAATTGAAAATCCTTGATAAGCTAATTTCCAATTACAAAATACAAAACCCGGGCGACGCCGGGTCTTTTAAGCTAGTTACACATAGGGAAATAAAAATGGATTAGTGAATATCCTAAAGCATTTCTTCAGATGCTCCTATAACAGGAAATACTTACCGTATTTTACGGACTATAAGACGCTCCGGACCATAAGGCGCACCTTGATTTTAGGATGGAAATTTAAAGGAAAAGAAACTTAATGTGGTTCTAAACGAAAAAAAAAGTAAAAGGTAATAATATACTTCATTGCATAAATAAATTATAACCTTGTACAGTTGAACCAGTGTAAATCACTTCTAACTTAAAATCTGCATTGTACGTAAATCTCTTCTGTACAGGTGGCATCGCGTAAATTTTAACAACTGAACTGATTTCTCATATAAGACTGAAAATACTTTTACACCCTCTAACCCTCAATTCAGTATAAGGTAAGTGTAACGGGACAAGGCTGTTTAGAGGTTTTTGCCTTCTTTTAAACCACCCGGCGGAGACAACTCCTTTCGTATAAAAGAACTCAACATTCCTTTCTTTTCGCATTGTATACGTAGCTTCCAGCTACCCTTATTTTACGATTGTGACAAGTGCACTGGTGTACAGTCTATGCCAAAATTTGTAACTATCTTATCGTTGTTTATACCTGTGATATTCCGGTAATATTTACCACAATCAAACTTCCAGGGCAAAAAAGTGCGTCTTACAGTTCATAAAATACGGTATTTATGATACAAGTGATAATAGAGAGATTTTATTTTGCCAGTAGGAAGCACACCCTACGCGGTCAAAGTTGTGATAAGCATTTATACTTATCTACATTCTGAGTACTTAAAGAAAAACCATCATTAAATGCAATTTTTACCCACAAAATCTATATATATATCCTATTTTACAAATTTCTGATTTTGGAGGTCCCTTAATGATCAGTTTACTCTGAAACTAACAGTTAAGCCGATTACCAGTTTGATTGAACTTATTTTAATAGCTTAGGAATTCAGAGAGAAGTTCACAGGAGACTTAGTTTTCGTGACGTCTGCCTGACATGAAAACACGAAAACAAACTGACAGGAGGCCATGTCATGGAGATGGCACGGGCAGTATTATAGCGTGCAGTGGTCGCCATGGCAACCAGATCAGTTTATAACGCCAATATACCTGTTTTATGCCGTGTAATGGAAATATAGTGACCCTTCAGCCGAATTCATTAATCGAAAACGCTTTTTTTTTTTCAATCATTTCCTGCGAATGTGGTGGTACCAGTTTATGACACAAAGCTTATTCCCAATCATAAAAAATAATAATCCCATCGCGCGTGGAAGTGAAGAAATTAATTATGATCAGGAAATTAGATTTCTCCCTGCCTTTAATAATGTTTACCTATATGTTTATCACCCGTATAAGCGAGGATATTTAACGACATTGGACATAAACATACACATATTCCAATTGGTTTACTGTTGATTTTTCTATAAAATTAAGGAGTTAATTATTTCAAAACATAGTAGTCAACTCTGTTTTCTTATATCCTCTATGTTGGGGCGAAGGGATTTTTTTTTTTGCCCACCCTTACTCCCGGATTGCCAAGCAATTAAGCCTAATCCTCCGGTCAAACCAAATTTTGGTAACCATATGTGATGTGTGAATATCTATTGTGCCCTTATGTACATCCGAAGGGATTTTGATGGTGTGACGTAATTTGGGCTGTGTACTTGTGTCTTTGTATTTTGGGCGAAGGGCCTTCAAGTTGAGGTTTCTGTTACCTAAGCTAATTTTGTTACGCTTATTTTTCGAGAGAGGACAGAGGGACAGGTGGTAAGCCCATCGCCCCTTAACCCTCCTCCGGAAACTAAGGTATTATTTGGACGTGAAAGGGCAGAGAAATTTTGTCCAGAGGCTCTAATTTAAGCTTGGAGTTCTTTTACGTGCCGTAAATCTACGACATGGACCCCCAGCAGTAGTCAATTAGACAGAACTAAATGTGGCGAGTATTTTCCATCTATCGTACTAAAATATCAACTAACGATGGCATACAAATACAGTGTGATTCACGAATTCTGTAACGTGACTTCGGGAGTTGATAGCTCATATTTCCATAAAAATAGTTTAAAATAACTTGTGTCCTATGGCGGTGCTCTTACATTCCTTAATAATAATAATAATAATAATAATAATAATAATAATAATAATAATAATAATAATAAGTTAATAATAATAATATATGTATATTTTTAAATTTTATTAAACCATTTAGTTCATGAATACGCGACCACAACAGTTTAAGAGCATGTAGAATTTCAAGCAATCGCAAGCATACACATTATCGTAATAATTTTTTTAAAAATATTTTTATCACTTTTGTTTTATAGCACCTACGTGCTCTTGTTTTTTATGTAATTTCACAAGGACTGAAGACTAAATCTACATAGGCCTACGTGTGGTTTCTTAGAACACAGCGGTTATAAGATATATATATATAACTAGCTTAAAAGGCCCGGCGTCGCCCGGGTTTTGTATTTTGTAATTGGAAATTAGCTTATGAAGGATTTTCAATTTTAAATTCTAGGTCCTTATATAGGCATTTATAATTTGAAATAGGAAGAACGACTTATTACACTCAAACTATTCCTTCAGAAAACGCTTGATATAGTTTTTTATGGCTCATAGAGGATCTAGAATTTTGCATCCCATCGCTTGTACAGTGCACAGCAAGCCTGGTAGAGGTTTAAATAAGAAGAAACAGAAATTCCTGTAACATAAAATTGTAATATCGAGGCGGGAAATTTCCCACTCTTATGTTACCATAAAGCCTTCTTACTTTTCTCTCCAAAAACCTGCGATATAATATAATAATATACACATTACCATACCTCGTTTTGTTTTCTCTATGTCCAGGGTAGAGAAAGATATGTGATTCCATTATTTTAGTGGATTTCATTCTGTAATATTTATTTATAACATGAATTATTTTGATAACTTCTCTTATTTGTTAAAAGTGCATTTCATTTGTCTTTTTCTAAGCCCACCTGATACCATTTGGCAACAATATATTCTGTGATTTAGAATTGATAATTCTATGTAAAAAGGGATTAAGTATTTTCAAAAACATTTAATTTTTGGCATTTAGAATCAGAATTTTTCAAAATCCTTTCTTAGTGAGCACCTACATTATGAAACGAAGGTACTGTCAAAATTCCAAGTCTCTACCTGTTATAGTTTAGGCTGTACGTTGATTCCTGTCATTCAGTCAATCAGTCAGTCAGTCATTCATTCAGTCAGTGAGGACAAAGCCTTTTATATATATAGAGATTTAGTTCATGAATACGTGACCACAACAGTTTAAGAGCATGTAGAATTTCAAGCAATCGCAAGCATACACATTATCGTAATAATTTTATCTTTATATTTTTATCACTTTTGTTTTATAGGACCTACGTGCTCTTGTTTTTTATGTAATTTCACAAGGACTGAAGACTAAATCTACATAGGCCTACGTGTGGTTTCTTAGAACACAACGGTTATAAGATATATATATATATATATATATATATATATATATATATATATAATTATAATATACAGGGTGTTAGTGAATAACACCGAAATATTTTACCTGTATGTAGAGGGGACATAGACAAGCAACTTTTATTTGGAGATTTTTTGCTCTATGGATTGAATTTTTCCAGGTACAGCATAAAATCTCCCAGGGAATGGCCACCACAGACTTCTAAAATTTGAAAAAAAAAAAAAATGCAAAACAAAGGAACTTCGTTTTAAATACTATAGTTATGAAGAAAAACGAACTAATTCAGTGGTGGCCAGTCATGTGATCAGTCTGTAAATTTTGCAAATTATGAAAACTCTAAATTATGATATAGCTGTGGTTGAATGATTAATAATCAGGTTTTTATCGGTCACTAGGAAGGCATGAAGTCAGTTTAATGAACTTCTTAACCCTATTTCGCGTTATTATTGACTTATGAGCACCAAATTATAATGACTTTAATGCCCTGTTGCATACACATTTTACACTACAGAGCAAAAATCTCCTAATCAAAGTTACTTGTCTATGTCCCCTCTATAGGCTATACATTTCGAATTTTCATCCCCCCACCAACCACCCCCACTCGTACCCCCAAAAGCCCCGAATCGTTGGTGTCACTGTGAACTCCATAGGGAGTACTCTAATTTATTCAAACAAAGTTTCCCTCTATACTTCATAGGGGCCGAGATATAAATGTTTTAAAATTTCAACCCCCTCCCCGACCACCCCCTTGGGCCAATTTTGCTCATTAACGAACTTGTCTGAACTATTGGGCCTAGAAATAACATAATAAAATTTGGTTCAAATATCTTCAGAATTACGGCCGCTAGCGTGTAAAGAATATATATAGGCCTATATACAGATATATATATATATATATATATATATATATATATATATATATATATATAAACTTTTGAACGGGCGGTGGTTTCGTACTTAGGGAGGCATGGAACGTAAAGATATGAAAGAATTTCTCGAAAGTCGTGACATGGTATCGATTGCAATAGGTAGATTTTTCTTCGAAATCTACCTAAAATGTTGTAAATCTGAGTAGTCTCATTACTGCGCATGCCTGTAATAGTTGTTCAATATCACCTCCAGACATGGCATAGTATTGGAATTCTGAAAACTTGGATATTGAAGAGATGGGAATGCAGAATAAATACTTCGCATAGCGACACCTGCAATAGTTAAGAGTGGGCCTTGCCTTACTCACATCCATGGCCTACTGTAAATCAGTTCTCTAAGTTGTGCGTCTTCTGGAAAATTTCTGCGTTCCTTGGTTCGTAGACCCTAAAACCGTCGTCACCTCATCAATTTTTTTACGTTTATAGGCCTATACCTTTCAACCTACGAGGGGCATAGGCTATTGATGGTCGTGAGCAACATTTTATCACAACCTTAATCTTTATTTGTAAGTGAAACCAATCTTAATCTACAGACCTTTCTTTCATTTTTCCACATTAGCCTCTTTTTTGTTTTTTTTTTTGTTTGTTTGTTTGTTTGTTTGTTTGTTTGTTTGTTTTTTTTTTTTTGCACACATGTTTCTCATCGTTCTGCAAGTTTGAAAATACCCTCAGCTCAAGGGAAACCTTAAAAATTGTTATCCAAAAATTTTCTGTAAAACATTTTTAATGCAACTTAATTTTTAACAACCATTACTGATCTTAATTGTTCGAAATCAGGGGGATTAGGAAAAGATTCAGACCTAAGAGAGATGAAAACTGCATAACGACGAGCTTCATAACCTGTACTCTTCACCAGATACAGTAAGGGTAATTAAATCACGGAGGATGAAATGGGCTGGACATGGGGGAGGAAAGACATATCTCAAAATATTGACTGGGGGACCTGAAGGGAAAATACCACTTGGAAGACCTAGACGTAGGTGGGAGGGCAGTACTAGGATAGCTTTAAGAGAAGTAGGATTTGCGAGGGATGGTTGGATGGAGTTAGCACTGAATAGGGTCGAATGGCGGGCTCATGTAAGAGCGGCAATGAACCTTCGGGTTCCATAAAACAGATAATATTCCTTTACCTTGCTTAGGAATCGTCTATTGCCATTGATTAGGCCTAGGTAGCATTCTAAGCACACGTCTCAAAAGTATTTACTGGGAGACCCGAAGGGAAAGACCACCTGGAAGACCTAGTTGTAAGTGGGAGGACAATATTAGGATATATTTAAGGGAAGTAGGATTTGCGAGGGATGGTTGGATGGAGTTAGCACAGAACAGGGTTGAATGGCGGGCTCAGGTAAGCGCGGCAATGAACCTCCGGGTTGCATAATATATATAATATTCCTTTAGGTTGCTGAGAAATTGTCTATTGCCATTGAATAAGTAATTACTCATCTTAATGGGGTCACGGAACAAAAGATTCATTACTTCCTTAGTAGACACAATATCGTGCCAGTTCAAAGTTGTAAATAAATATTACCGATATTTTTTTTTCTGAAACTCTTTTGAAAACTCATCAAATGGAAAGCAATAGAATTTGGTCCATCGCATTATCCAGGACAGCCCAGGGTTACTGTAGCATGCATAGATGTCGTGAAGGAAATTTGCTGGGAGGCCATAAACGCTTCCTGCACCCCATTTGATGCCCCCGGTTATGAATTTCGGCATCTACTTTTATGGCGACATTTATGATAACGACGATGATGTTGATGACCTACATCTCCGTGCCTCCAGGCTGTACAGAAAAATTTAATCAACTCTGTTATGAAAGAAAATTGCACATGTGTGCGACGGCATTTGCCAATTAACCGGGATTGTAATGATATCTGTTGCACTGCAATCTGAAAGCGATTATGTCCACTAGATTCTGTTCTGTGAAACCTGATGAAAAACCCTGCTGTCACATACTTTGGACGTATCCATAGCAACGATCTTACTATAACTAAATGAAGGCTAATTGAAATACCTAGATCAAGGCCCTCTGTCATAGAACTTTTACACGCATATTATTAGCAAACACATAATAATATAAGTTAGTCTTCTGTTCATAAGAATATTTTCTAATAATATTAGTTTTGAGTTCATGGTTCCAAATTATTACTAAATATTGCTAATATTATTAGCAAACTGTTTCTTAGACTGCAGAAATAATACAATTTACTGATGATATTAGGTGTTTTTCTATAGGCCTATAAGTGTTTTCTGATAATATTAGGTGTTTTCTATAAGTGTTTACTGATAATATTAGGTGTTTTTCTGTAAGTGTTTACCGATAATATTAGGTGTTTTTCTGTAAGTGTTTACCAATAATATTAGGTGTTTTTCTATAAGTGTTTCCTGATATTAGGTGTTTTTCTATAAGTGTTTACTGATAATATTAGGTGTTTTTCTGTACGTGTTTACTCATAATATTAGGTGTTTTCTATAAGGGTTTACTCATAATATTAGGTGTTTTTCTATAAGTATTTGCTGATAATATTAGGTGTTTTTCTGTGAGTCTTTTTGGATCAACAACTTATTCTCACACCCATGTAATTCGGATTTCGTGATCTTAAAATTGTGGAAAATGAATCTCTCTGATTTAATTAAGCCTATCAATTTAAAAAAAGCTTACATACGCTATCAAAGGAATTTTTGTCATAACAAGCTTTTAGGATTTTAGTAGGCCTACAGAAGCCTACTGCTATCTTCAATAAGTGTCTGGCAGGTTTATTCAATTCTTAGAGCTAGTTATTATTTGTTACATTTATGAAGAAAAATGTAGGCCGTGCTGCTTTGAAATTGTATTGACAAAAAGACTAAGAAGGGGAAAAAAAACCACAAACAACAATCCAGACATAACCTCCAAATCAATCAGCCGACTAATGAATTATTAGTAATATTAGTGAAGAGATTTTATGAGTAGTGTTCATATCTCTATGAAGCAAGATTTTGATAACTAATTAATAATATTATGAGTTCTAATATTATTAGCAAGTTCTATGAAACAGGACTCTGGACAAATGAGTGTAGAAACCACGGCCTTAGTAGACTTATTCCTATTCAGTTCTGGAGAAGGCCATGTCTTGCTTCAGATTTCATATTTAAAGGAACGTTTGATAAATTGGCCGACTGCGGGGTCGTTGGCTACAGATTCGCAGGCCCGGGTTCGATCCCCGGTACCTCTTCGGTTTTTCTGAGATAGGAAGATCTGAAACTTGATTTCCTCAGCCTCGTGTTTCAAACTGAGGAGCTACTTGATAGAAGATTGTCGACTCCGGTCATGGAAACCACCATTAACGGTCGTGGGTGTCGGTATGCTGACCACATGCCTTCAATCCTGCCATCTGCCTAGGGGAGATGACGCAGAGGTCGGGTGGTAGGCCTAGTCCTTTCAGGGACTATGAAGAAAGTCATTTAAAATTACTGCGTAATATATAAGACACAAAATATGGTCTAATCATTGTGTTCACTGTTTTCTTTGCAGTCCGGCACGGGTTTGTATATTGTGTGGGGAAATATGGGGGAGGAAATACATATCTCAAAAATACTGACTTGGAGATCCGAAGGGAAAAGACCACTTTGAAAACCTAGACGTAGGTGATAGGACAATATTAGGATAGATTTAAGGGAAGTATGATTCGCGAGGGATGGTTGATTGGAGTTAGCACAGAATAGGGTTGAATGGCGGGCTCAGGTAAGCGCGGCAATGAACTTCCAGGTTTCATAAAATAGATAATATTCCTTTAGCTTGCTTAGGAATCGTCTATTGCCATTGAGAAAGTAAGTAAGTAAGTAAGTAAGTAAGTAAGTAAGGAAGGAAGGAAGTAACTTTAATTGTAAGTAGAGCTATGAATACATAGGGGGAAAAAAAGCGGACCGACTCTTGTAGCTGATGGGGGAAGAATTTCCCCAAATATGAGGATACTCTTACAGATAATTGTGATGCTATAGCTCTAGTTACGACCCTCTTACATAACCTCTAATGGGTTTCGAAATGGGCTAAGTCAACAGTCGACACTATAACAAATTTCAATACATTCCCTGCTATCCTGTGAATGCCGTTAGGCTCATATCGGCAACTTAGATGTTTTAGTCGGTCCGCTTTTTTCCCCCCTACCTGTACAATATTTGAAGTTTGTAGGACAGTAGATTAGAAAATTACTCTCAACGCTTCGGTAATCCCAGCTTGAATTTGAATATGCTATGAAAATATCGCCCAAATGAAAATCCCTGATAATCTCTATATATATAAAAGGCTTTGTCCTGACTGACTGAATGACTGAATGACAGGAATCAACGTACAGTCTAAACTATAACAGGTAGAGACTTGGAATTTTGACAGTACCTTCGTTTCATAATGTAGGTGCTCACTAAGAAAGGATTTTGAAAAATTCAGATTCTAAATGCCAAAAATCAAATGTTTTTGAGAATACTTAATCCCTTCTTACACAGAATTATCGAATCCGAATCACATTTGACATTAAAACATATTGTTACCAGCGGGCCTTGGGAAAAAAATGAAAGTAGAATAAATTTGACAAATGAGAGAAACAAATGAGAGAACTATCAATATCCACGAAAATAATGCAGTCACATAACTTTCTTTACCCTGGACATAGAGAAAACAATACGAGGTATGGTAATATATATATTATTATATCACAGAATGAAATTCACGAAAATAATGCAGTCACATTACTTCCTCTAGCCTGGAAATAGAGAAAACAATACGAGGTATATGTTTTGGGAAGAGATGTATGAAAGTGATATTGTATTTCTGTTTAATTTCATTCCGAAAACGGTTTTATGGTAACATGACAGTGAGAAACAAAATTTTCAGCCACGATAATACAATTTTATGTTACCGGAATTTCGGTTTCTTCTTATTAGAACCCCTCCCGGGCTTGCTGTGTACTGTACAAGCGATGGGATGCAAAATTCTACATATAGCCATAAAAGCTATTTCAAACATTTTCTTAGGGGATAGTTTGAGTGTGATAAGTCGTTCTTTCTACTTCAAATTATAAATACCTAAGCACCTAGCATTTATAAATCTAAAGTCCTTCATAAGTTAATTTCCAATTACAAAATAAGAAACCCGGGCGACGCCGGGCCTATTAAGCTAGTAACATATAACAACACCCTTTACAGTGAGTACTATTTTTACATGGGTGGTCTGTATAGAAATGAGAGATGGACAGGTCCCAGTAAATAGGACAGTGTTTACTAAGCACTCATATCAATGTTTTTGTGTTGAAGCGCCGAATTTTATGGCTTTGCCTCAGGGCGCGGAGTTAGTGTGTCAGCGGCGCGGTGTGGCAAGTGGCACACTACACTTCTACACGTGTAGACATCTCATGGAATTAATAAGGGCTAAGACAAGGCCTTTAATGACCAAAAAATAGTGAAGAAATGGCCAGTAAATTTACCATTATTAATTATAATTAGTTTTTTAAAGTAATGAATTGCTAAAGGCAATTTAATGGATGACAGTGCGTTATATATGAATTTACAATATAAAACACTCTTATTTTGTTTCTAAAGAAGTGAGTAAATTTATACTACTTATAAAAATTCTTTCTGAACTGGCATGCCTATCAAATTGCCCCTAGCAAATGTATGCTATTTAAAAAGAAAGAAAATAATTCTTTATTGCTACAAGACAAACTGCTGTGGTGTTTACAATAAACCTGAATTAAAATGAACTATGAACACTTGGCGGAGATTCTCAAATAAAAACGATTGTCTGTTGTCTGAAAGTAACGATTTGTAGGAAAAACTCCTCTACCTCCGCTGAAACATGACCTAAAAATGCCGAAAATTGCCAAAAAATTGCCAAGAAATGACCTACCTCTTGAAAATGTCGAAAAATACAAAATAAAGCAAAAAAACCTACACAAATTGTTCTTACTTAATCAATTATTTCATGATACACATTTATATATATATAGGCTATTTATTCGAGCTATCTTTTAACCTTTATATAAAAAAAATGCAAAATCATCAAATGCATTGCCCTAATAATGACATTTACATGAAGAAAATTTAGTTTTTCTCGATTTCCTGGATTTTCATGAAATGGCAAAGGCTGTTGCCAAACCAGCAATTTGAATCACTACTATTGTTACATAATATGGTAAAGCAGAATTTTGGGCATTGTGAAGGACGACCCCTTTCGTCTTTTTCTTTACATATAAAATACTAGCAGATGCTCGCGGCTTCACCCGCGATTTTTTAACTCAATTGCTAGGTGTTTTGTTTAAATTATTTATTTAACAGAAAAATATTAAGACATATTTATTAACACTGAGATCGTTTTTACACAAATTGCAGGAATTGCATAATTTTATTTTTAAAGATATTGTTTAAGTTAAAAATATAAATAATTAAACGAACAAAACTAATCTTATGCTGCCATATGAACATACAAATTCGAAATGAAACGATTAAATTGAACCATGGATCCATGAACATTACCCAAATCATGCAGAACAATTTTATTATAACGATTGCTAATTTAAAAAAAAACTAAAATCCCGGCTTTGAGGTGTATTTCACCAAGAAAGTGTGCCGCCCGGGGGAAAAGAAAAGACCTCAGATTCGAGTTCCCTTTCCCCAAAAGCCCCGCATAGTGAGTTTCGTCCAAATCATTCAATGTTTTCCCATTTAGGCGTACATTCATTCTCCCCTTATGTCCACCTATGTTAAAAAAATAAGATCTCTGCGAATCGTAAACAATTGAATCAATATAGCAACCAAGCAAGGCCATCTTGAATTAATTTCACAATTGAATACTGTCTTCACGTTTTCCCCAACAATCGAATAGCTCGTATGTTTCTTATGGAAGGTATTTCGTCTCCTTGAAAACATTTGATTTTTGGCATTAAAAATCAAAATTTTACAAAATCCCTTCTTTTTGAGCACTTACATTTTGAAACGAAGGTACTGCCAAATTCCAGGATTCTACGTATTATAATATATTTTATCCATTTTTGTAGTTTTAATTATTCACTACTTGGCCCATAATTCTGTAAATACAGTGGACTCTTAGTAATTCGAACCCCAAGGGGAATTAGAAAAAAAGCGAATTATCCAAATTTCGAATTAACCAAAACTGTGTCTTTTTAAACGAAAATGCCGTAAAAATGTCAAAAAATAAATAATAATTATTGTAACTTATAGTGAATCTTACCTGTTGTTAGGATGTTAAATGAAACCATTTTTTTCCACACAAAACTGTAACCCTAAATTTAATAAAGGAACTGGTCAATGCTCTACGCTTTGACATGTTCAAACACAGTCACACTTGGAGGATGGAATGTACACTAGAATTTTGACAGATGTGTTGAATCCCTCCAAAACTGTAGCGGAGGGGGTGAACTTCGCATTCCGTTGGAGGAGGAAGATAACGGTGGTCAAAAATACACTTTAGTACGGTACCTACTGGCTGCTACCGACTAGGGTTCTTCAGCGAAATAGAGAATTCTAGTGGAATTCCTGGAAGCAATGAACTCTTGGAATCCTTACAACATTAACAGGAGACAAATTTTGGCTTCGATTTATCCAAATTAAGCTTAAAAAATTCGAATTAATTGCAATTTTTTAACATACATGTATATAGGAATTTCAAGGGGAATGAGTATTTATTCGAATTATACAATATTTCGAATTATCCAACGTCGAATTACCCAAATTCGACTGTATTAGCTAACTAGTCCTAATAAAAATAATTCTCTCAAGATAAAACCTGGATTTCTCGTTATACTACGTGTGATTAATTCGTGATCACAGGAGGCGCTGGAATGGAGGCTGTGGAGAGTAGGTTAGGTTAGGTTCAATGCGTGAAAGCTCGTGCCGTTATCAAATAAAAAGAAGAGAATCTTTATTGTCCATGGCCACCTCAGTCCGTCCCAGTTACGTGAGATACCGACCCTCACTTTTTTTCCTCCTTTCCAAAGCCAACTGTGTGATTAAAAACAAGAAGCGAACTGGAATGAAGTGTGTTTTTGTGAACAAGATACAATGTAAACGTGACGAAGGAAGAAGTAAAAATGTCGGACGTGATATTCTTTTACAAAGGAAACGTAGATTATGAAAGAAATACAATAACATTAACGTAAAATTAATGTTTTTACAACTGTTTGGTTATTTAGGGAATGCTTCTGTGATTTGGAACATTTACTGCAAACAACACTTTCTAATTGTACTTAACTAGCAGGTGCCCGCGGCTTCGCCCACGATAATTAATTGAAGAATTAAAAATTAAGAGTATAATAATTATTAAAGCACTATATTTATTAACACTTGCACGCGAATCATTCATAAACTAAACCATTAGTAATTAATGAAACAGCTAAAATTCCGGCTTTAGAGTACATTCCACGATTAGAAAGCGCCGCCTGGGAAAACGATCTCAGATTCGATTATGCAGTTCCAAAGCCTCCTGTAAACACTGATAATAATACGTATCGTTTCTCAACTGTTTATTGACAGATGAATATGATGTGAATTTTATTTGATGATTTCACTGTAATTTTCAGAAATTATATAATTTTTCAAGGGAAAGAATGGTTTGTTTGGATTTTTATTGTCCGCGATACTTCCTTGGTTAAACTATCAATATTTTACAGCTGTTGCCCTCGGCTTCGCCCGCCATTATTAAATGACTCCAGGATTTTTAAGAAATTTACACTGGTAGGTTATTAAAAATGTTTGTGGTTCAGAGGTATGAAAATTGTAAGTAAAAATAAAATTAGAATATTTGTTCATTGTGTTCATTTCACTTAGGCCTTATATAATAAAGAAACTGTTTTCCTAATTTTGTACTCTTCGTGAAAGTTTAGACTGCGAGAGACGAACATCGCCGAGTATACCCGATGTTTCACGAAGCGGGCGAGCGAGTGAGCACGCTATTTAGGGCCGTTGAATTGTATAAGAGTAGATTGTTATTTATTATGTGAGATAGGCCTATGTACGAGTAGAACTTAACATGCGAGCACGAAGTTAGCAGAACGATCGCTATTCGTGTGAGCAAGTGAAGATCTCATATCGGTATCATCGTACGACGTTTTATGTTATTTTGAATCGTACAGTTTAAAAGGAAAATCACTTCAGTTTGTTTGTGTTTAAAATAGTAATATTTTTTGTTGTAGTAATTTCGGTTTCTTTTGGTTGGCATCAATTTATTTGAAAACAAATCACTGTTTGAAATGGTTGAGCATCGCAAGAACAATTGCGTAAAATATTGAGTTATTTGTAAAGAAATGTATATCTCTCTTGAAATTATGCATGGTGGATGTTTAAACACCTTCTAGCAAGTCTCCTGTAGAAGTTCGGCTGGGGGGGTGTTGAAACGTTCACCCTAAAGCAAGGACCTCGCTCCCAGTGATTTCATCTTTTCCTACACCTCACGATAAAAAAGAATGACAGAGAGGCTTAGGTGGTTGTCACACGGTGGTTCTAATCTCAGGCGGCACACTTCTACGACACAGGGGTTCGAAAGTTGGTGACACGGTAAGACAAATGCTTCAATTCCGGTAGCGAATATGTTGAAAAATAGCTGAACACTGGCTGTGTCTGTTGCAATAAATATTTCCTTGATATTATGTTTTGTTTCTGTAAACGGCCCCGAGGGGTAGGCCTTGTCCCTTCAAGGGATGTTAGCGCCAAAGAGTTAAGTTTTATGTAAAATCAACAAATTTCCCAACAGAACTAAAACTCTTGGCAAGAAGACTGCTGAGAAATTTGGAGGGAACACCCAGAGAAACTAAAACTTATCATTTTTGCACTTCATTTTTTTTCTGGGAGCCCCCTTTTTGGAGGATATTCCGTACCCCACACTCCCACTAATTGCAAACTTTCCTTTATGTCGCCCTCCTCTTCAGTAAGTTCTGGAACCGCTTCGGCTTAGTGTAGTGAAAGTTATGCTGTTTTAATTCTGCAATAAACATAAATGCATTGGCATGTAAGAATCGTGGAGGTGCGTTGCTAGGCAACGAGTGTACAAGTCATCTAAGTGCAGTTATATATACGATACAAACAGCAAGCGGCTGTAAAATGTGTTGCTTTGATTACGTGGGTAGAAGGGGGCTTTGTAATCCTGTTAAGGTAATGGGACGTGCTTCCCCTGTGTATCAATATCTCTTTGCATGATTGCTACAAAGAAATCCTCAGCATTGCACAGGGGTTCAGCACGAATTTCTTTTCCCTGGGGCTTACAGCATGACTCAGTGAGTGCATGTGCTATTGGTTGCATAATCAGCACAAGTGTGTTCGAATCTCATTAAAAAAAATCTGATGTGAAAGTCACATAACTTCCTCTGCCCAAATAAAAGTTAGCAGTATTCACATATCCTTGTACAGAATCGCAAGACACAATTTTACGCTATCCTATAAATACCTCTTCTTTCAATGTGGCGACTAGCGCAGGGTATATAACAAACTTTAAAAAAAAAATTATCGAATATTTCCCTCAGATACTTCTTTACTCTATGCATGGCCAACAATACATCTTTCTCACTCCACATTCTTATATAGAATAAGAGGCCGTGAAATAGCGCGTATTCAGTTGTTCATCACGCAAGACAAACTTTCTACAAGCAGTGGGTGGCTTGCAACTACCCTCAGAGAATTTTTTCGAAAAAAAGTTTCAAATAAAAGTTTTAGCTCTCATTAAAAGGAACACATGTGCAAATTTTAAAGAAAATTGTTAGAGCCGTTTTCGAGAAAATCACGAAAAACGAAAATTTCTTCATGTAAAGTTCCCTTCAACGAGAAAATAGTCGCCAATCTTATCCTCACATCTTCAAGAAGGTACCTGACCCAAATACGAAATTTTGTTTTCATACGATTTTCCGTTTTGGAGCTAGAGTGTTCACAGACAGACAGACACACAGACATGTTTCCAAAAATAGTATTTTTGGATTCAGAGGGCCTTGAAACGTGTATATATGCTAAAAACTCAACTTCGAATTTTGGAGTCGAAAACAATACTTCCTCTACCTATATACTATGGTACGGGCAGAGGAAGTAAAAATGAAATACAGAAAATTCTTCAAACCAATTTTAAAAGTTTTTCACTCTTAATATAACCTATCTACTCTTATAAAATTCAACGGCCCTAAATAGCGTGCTCACTCCCTCCCTCACTTCGTGAGACATCGGGTATACTCGGCGATGTTCGTCTCTCGCAGTCTAAACTTTCACGAAGAGTACAAAATTAGGAAAACCGTTTCTTTATTAAACAAGGCCTAAGTGAAATGAACACAATGAACAAATATTATACTTTTATTTTTACTTACAATTTTCATAGCTCTGAACCACAAACATTTTTAATAAACTGCCAGTGTAAATTTCTTAAAAATCCTGGAGTCAATTAATAATGGCTGGCGAAGCCGCGGGCACCAGCTATAATATATTGATAGTTTAACCCTGGAAGTATCGCGGAAAATAAAAATCCAAACAAACCACTCCTTCCCTTGAAAAATTATATAATTTATGAAAACTACACTGAATTTATAAAATCAAGTACACATCATATTCATCTGTCAACAAACACTTGAGAAACAATACGTATTATAAGTGTTCACAGGTAGCTTTGAAACTGCATAAAAGTTACGATATAATTAATTTCTGAATTCTATGTACTGGTAGGAACGAATTATGTTCTAAAGGAAAAAGCGATGGTATATGATGAGATATTTTAAATGAAAATTGATAACTTTTGTAAATATATTGTCAGTGCCTTCAGGATTCTAGACCTGTAAGTTTCGTATTTAAGCGTCATTTCAACCTTGGCAAAGCCACGGGCTATTTTGTAGTTATAATACATAATATAGGCCAATGCAAATTGTGGAATCCTCGTAGGAAATTCAAATTCTCGATCTAGGCTGTTGACTGGTATAAATACATGTTCCTGAAAATAGTATTTTTGGATTCAGGGGACCCTAAATGCGCATTTGTTAAAAACTCGATACGGAATTTCGGGGTCGAACACAATACTTCTACGTCTAGTAGGCCTACCTATTGTAGGGCTGAGGAAGTAGGAGATAGGAAAGGAAGACTTCCAGGGTGCATGAGCTAAGAATAGGCTACCTAATTAGTTAAGTAATACACAGAGAAGTCTAAATGTCGGTATGTCCCTGCAATTACTGTTAATTTGCCCATTTTGACCAAAGACCTATTATTATTATTTAGTATTGTGCCTAGTGGCAGGTCCATGTCTTCGTACGGAGAATTTCTGACGCCAGTGTTCCCTGTCTCCAGCTTCGTCCTTCAATCTGCTGTATCTCCTCCCATCTTTCATGTCATCCAGATGTTGTATTCTTCTCCTTCCTCTTCCAGCAGTTCCTTTGATCTTCCCTTCGATGACATCATGTATGAGTCCCTCGTGTCTAAGTATGTGTCCGATCCAATTGGCTTTCCTCTGAATAATTGTATTCAGAATAATTTTCCTCTCTCCTACCCTTCTCAGTACTTCGTCATTTGTCACCTGTTAAAGACCTATTAATCAAGTTAAATCTTAAATTCACGAGACCCAATTTCTCACACTATACAAACGTGTGCCGGACTGCAAAGAAAACAGATAACACAATGATGAAATCGATATTTCTCATATGACCGATGCTCTGGTTAAGTGGTCCAGCATTACAAATGATCAATAGCATACCATCTAATCCTGACATACAGAAGTCCTGGGATTTCATCCTCACCTCGAATACCTACGAGAGTCTTCTGAGGTCTTCTGTTTTGGACGCAGAGCGTGCTCGATACCTGGCAATTCGAGAGAAAGAATCAGGATCATGGCTTCAGGCAATTCCATCTTCCAATATTGGAACATTACTTGACAACATGTCGTTTAAAATAGCTGTTGCCTTAAGGTTAGGTACGAAGATCTGTTTCCCACATAAATGTCAATGTGGAACACTTGTTGATGCCTCTGGACACCATGGCTTAAGTTGTTTTAAGAACAGTGGCAGACTTTCAAGACACCATGCAATTAACGACATTATCAAGAGAGCGCTTGTATCTGCAGGCTTTCCTTCAGTCCTAGAACCTATGGGTATAAGCCGCAGTGATGGAAAAAGACCTGATGGCCTAACTCTGATACCATGGTCTAAAGGAAAATCTTTATTATGGGATGTCACTTGTGTTGACACTTTCGCACCATCTCATTTGCCGAACAAATGTAAACTAGCAGGCTCTGCCACAGCATCAGCAATCTGCACAAAGCTGAATAAATATGAAGATCTGGTTAGCAATTACAACTTTACTGTGTTCGCTGTGGAGACGATGGGACCTTGGTGTACAGATGCGAAGATCCTGGTGTCAGAAATAGGAAGACATCTGGAGGCCCTGACTGGAGATTCACGGTCTACAGATTTCCTACGGCAGAAGATCAGCCTTGCCATTCAAAGAGGAAACGCTGCTAGCATTTTGGGAACGTTTCCTGAAACACAGGCACTAGAGGAAATATTCTACAGTGAGTCCCACGCAAGAGTTGGCCAATGACGCGAGTTCCTGCGGCGCGGCTGGCACAGCTCCAACTCCCGAGCGATCGGGTGAAATATCTACGCAAATGATGCCGCGGTCGTTGTAATGATTCAGGTTCTCACATTTACAGTTAAAATTACAACGAAAATAACCACGTACCTTATCACAAGAGATGTTGGAAATGTTCTCCTCTTGCATAGGGAATTTTCTTTCACGCGCGTAAGTTCAGCTTCCGAAATAGAGTTAATTTCTCTTGTGATATTGTCTTTAAGTTCTTATTATGTATGGGAAATTGACCAATACACTTTATTTTTCAAGTTTCCCCATAAATAATATTTACATACTGTTAGAAGAACTTAATGACAATATCACATAGGCCTATCACAAGAGAGAAAGTAAGTATTGTGTGGATGCAAGAGGAGAACATTTCCAACATCTCTTGTGATGAGGTACGTGATTATTTTCATTGTAATTTTAACTGTAAATGTGAGAACCTGAGTCATTACAACGACCGCGGCATTATTTGCGTAGATATTTCACCCGATCGCTCGGGAGTTGGAGCTGTGCCAGCCGCGCCGCAGGAACCCGCGTCATTGGCCAACTCTTGCGTGGGACTCACTGTATATTTGCTAATTAGTGAGATCTATATAAGGCTCGTCACTCCAGTCTTCTGTTTATCTGTCATCCTCTTAGGTCCTTCACATCTGCAGAGAACTCCAGGAACTTACGAACTGCTTTTAGAGCTGCAAGCCGAGCTGCTGCACGTCTTGTCATGTTTTTTAAATGTATATTTTAGTGCTTCTTTGTATTGAGTGATTTGCCTTGAGTAACATGTCATAGGCTTATGAAATATGTTAGAAAATAGTAATCTCTTAAATAAGTAAAATATATTATGATTAGACCATATTTCTTTGTGTCTTGTATCTTTTGCCGTATACCCTTAGCAACCAGGGAAGGCGGTTGGGGCCAGGTAGGTTCCTTCACCCGCTAGCAGCCTCACATTTACAAGCAGAGGGAATTAGGACCAACCGTAATTTTCTCCCCATGAGTCACATAGTCTACTTCAATCAGTCAATCTTAGATTTTTTTAACATGTCATTTCATGTTAAAATATTTGTTATATATCAATTCTACACTTAATTACAAGAAAAATGACACCAAACAATGTATAATTTATTTTAATAGGAACATAGGACTTGAAAGCAGATTTCTCGTAACTTTTATTTATGTATTTGTTAGAAATGTTCCTATTAAAGTAAATTATACATTGTTTGGTGTCATTTTTCTTGTAATTATGTGTAGAATTGATATATAACCAACATTTTAAGATAAAATGACATATTAAAAAAATCTAAGATTGATTGATTGAAGTAGACTAGGTGACTCATGGGGAGGAAATTACGGTTGGTCCTAAATCTCCTGCCTTTGTAAATGTGAGGGTCCACGCGGTGAAGGAACCTACCTGGCCTCAACCGCCTTCCCTGGTTGCTAAGGGTATAAGTTTAGATGACTTTTTACTTCCTCTGCCCGTACAATAGGTACTATAGGTAGAGGAAGTATTGTTTTCGTCTCCCAAATTCGAAGTTGAGTTTTTAACATAAATACACGTTTCAAGGCCCCCTGAACCCAAAAATACTATTTTTGGAAACATGGCTGTGTGTCTGTCAGTCTTTCAGTCTGTCTTTGAACTAGCTAGCTCCAAAATAAAAAATCGTGTGAAAACAAAATTTCGTATTTGTATCAAGTACCTTCTGAAGATGTGTGCCCAAGATTGGCGACAAGTTTCTCTTATTTTTAAGGGGACTTTACATGAAGAAATTTTCGTTTTTTACGATTTTCTCAAAAACGGCTCAAACGATTTTCTTTAAATTTCGCACATGTGTAGCTTATAGAGAGAGCTAAAACTTTTATTTGAAACTTTTTTTCGAAAAATTCTCTGAAGAGTAGTTACAAGCCACCCTTTTCACCCACCGTTTGTAGAAAGTCCGTCTTGCGTGAACAACTGAATACGCGTTCTTTCACGGCCTCTTATTCTATATAACTTAACTATGTGGATACTATTATGAATTATTTAGACTATCTGTCAGATTTTATTTGGGTTATGTATCCTTCGGGGACGCGATGTGACATGGTAATGACATCATCTTTATTTTTGCAAACAATGTAGCGTACATAAAGCAAATGTCATACATAATATATTGTACTGACCCAGTTACTCACACAATATACAAACCCTTGGCGGACTGCAATGAAAACATGTAACACAATGATTAGACCTGTGGCTTGGTTCTAAAAGGACCAATGTCAATTTCTTGCAAAAATGATGTCTATGCATTATTGAGCTCGGCTAGTCTTTATCTTTCGTATACTAAAAGTGCCAATGTCTGATGCTATTAATAGACATAATACAGAAACCTTAGAGGCCAATGTCGGAAGTTCTCAGCAAAAAATGCCACTTCTATAAAGACTTCAAAGTCAGTTATCTCAAAAGCAAGTTTTATGGCATTTTTTAAATTTATATTCATTTATTTATTTAACCTGGCGGAGTTAAGGCCATAAGGCCTTCTCTACCACTCAGCCAGGGCAAAAACATGAAATACATAATGTTAACAATAATAATGATTAAAAATAAATTTAAAAAGAACTGATATACATGAATACAAGAAACGAACATTAAATACAAAGAAAAAATTAGAACATATATACTTGAATAGTTAAGATACATTAAGACACATTAAATGATAAAAAAGAAATTAATTGTTACAAATATGATTTAGTTATATAAAAGCATTAAGTGATAGAAACTGAAATTAACATAGTACATGAAACAGATTATTAAGTACTACGTAGGCCTATATGTGCTGTTAAATGCGATCTGAAGGTTGACAGTGACCGGCAGTCCTTGATGTGAGATGGTAAAGAATTCCACATTCGGATGACTGAAGTAGTAAACGATGATGAGTAAAGAGATGTATGATGTTTAGGTATTGCGAGAATATGATATTGCCTGGACCGAGTGTTTAGGTTATGATGAGATGACCGTTTTAGAACCAAACCACAGATATTATGCCTTAACTTTAGATGACTTTAATATTTCCATGAAGGATAAAGATTACACTAATATATAGGCCTGTTAGTAACTGTTGAAATTTACTAAAAATATTGAATTTAGACATAAGCACTACATCTATTATTAGAGGCTTGAATAATAGGTGTTCTATTTTATTTTAATCCGGAGACCTCAATACGTATATTTATGTTGAAAATCCAACATGGAATTTCAGGTTCGAATACAGTAGGCCTACTTTCTTTGTCTATAGTACTTATGTGGAGTAAGTAAAAATTACAGAAACAGCCTTCGAAATCCTTTTTCAGAAATCTCATCACGTTAATGTCTATCTTTCCGGAGAAAATGGCATAAAAGACCAACCATGTATGTAGAAAAATACACAAGTTATTATGATATAAAAATACAATAACCATCCCCTCGCTTGCACATATTCTTAATCCTTTCAGAATCAGTGCTTGATGGGCTAGAACTAAAACATTCCTGTTTCAGATTTAGCTTCATTAACATAATTGCATTTTTAGTCTTTTCTGTTTGTTAAAACCCACTTCCATTAAAAACCTCCTAATTTGACAGACGAAAGTAATTTGTTTAAGGTGTCTTTTAATGAACGTAAAATTTATTTTGGTTACTATTAGCAAAATTACAAGTACACTTTTTTCCCTATATTATTTTCATCTCACATGTCAGAACAATTTATATAATATAATTTGCTGTTGAAAGGGGAAATGCCGCCTGTGTTATGGGTATTTCTATTAAAAATCTAGCGCTAGAGGATTTTTTTTTTTGCTTCGTTTAATGTCACAAGATGTATATGTTTGTATTTTTTGTATGTAAGTAATTTAGTAAATTAAATGTGTATATGCAATAAAATAAAGTAATTAGTAGGTTACTGTAAAAATATACAGAGTGTTAATGAATAACACCGAACACCGAAATATTTTGCCTGTGTAGCCTACAGAGGGTACATAGACAAGCAACTTTTATTAGGAGTTTTTTTTTTTGCTCTGTGGATCCAATTTTTCCTGTTACAGCATAAAATCTCCCAGGGCATGGCCGCCACTGACTTCTAACATTTGAAAAAATTGCAGAACAAAGGAACTTCGTTGTTAACACTGGAGTTATGAATAAAAGAACTAATGCAGTGGCGGCCAGTCATGTGATTAGTCTGTGAATTTTGCAGATTATGGAAACACTAAATTATGATAGCCTATAGCTGTTGATGAATGATTAAGAATCAGGTTTTTGTCGATCATTAAGAAGGCATGAAGTCAATTTAATGAAAATTTAAACCCTATTTCGCTTAATAATTGACTTATGAGCACCAAATTGTAATGATTTTAATATCTTGTACCATACACATTTTACGTCATTGAGCAATATCTCCTAATAAAAGTTGCTTGTCTATGTCCCCTCTATAGGCTACACAAGTAAAATATTTTGGTGCATAACGACGAGCTTCATGACCTGTACCCTTCACCGGATATAGTAAGGGTAATTAAATTACGGATGAAATGAGCTGGACATGTTGCACGCATGGCGGAGGAAAGACATATGGTATATCAAAAGTATTGACTGGGAGACCCGAAGGGAAAATACCACTTGGAAGAAATAGACGTAGGTGGGAGGACAATATTAGGATAGATTTAAGGGAACTAGGGTTTGGGAGGGATGGTTGGATGGAGTTAGCACAGAATAGGGTTGAATGGCGGGCTCAGGTAAGCACGGCAATGAACCTTCGGGTTCCATAAAATAGATAAATACCTTTAGCTTGCTTATGCCCGGTTTCTATAAACTCATGAAATACCTATGGGTAAATTATCCATGGGCAAATTAGTTCCATTTCACCCACTATGATATAATGAGGAAGGCCTTGGAGTTGTAGAGTTAATTTAATTCAGAAGGCTTTGAATCTCATTGTTTAAATATTACTATTGATGCTATGAAAGGTTAAATATTATCCAGCCGTCCATGAAAGGATAAATTAAGCCGACGATTTACCCTTGGAAAGATCTAGCCCGAGTTTGTAGGAACATTTTTCTGTCATTTTCATATTTACCCAGAGGACATTTGTCTATAAACTCGCCACAAGTGTATGTGATTGTTACCTTTAAATTATTTGAGTTTCTAAAAATTATTCTTGTGTAAATTCTGTCCATTGGATAATAATGGGTAAATTATTTACCCATAGGTATTTCGCGAGTTTATAGAAACCGGGCATTAGTAAGTAAGTAAGTAAGAAAGTATAGGCCTATATATATTTGCAGATAAACACCGCAGTCTGCTAGCGGCTAAGCCCCCTGATATAGGAACTAGTTCCACACAGTGGGCCATGTAAACTTGCTTCTTTTGTTTCTACACCACTCGTAATGGCGGAAGACAGCATTCCTTTCACTGATTTATAGTCTTACGCATGCAATTTTATGTAATTGGGGCAAGCCTAGGTGGGTGCGTTAGAAATCAAAACTTGTCCCCAGGAAGGACTTCGCTATTACTGTATATCTATGTCGTGGAGAAATCTTGTATTCAAGCTTTTCTGGAACATTGCTTACGATTTGCCTTCTAGGTTTGGTTGTTTACTGCGTAAAATGTAAAGATCTTCCCTGATGTAAAGATGAATATAGCAACCATGGTTTAGTAGCTAGAGCGCTCGCCTTTCAGGATGGAATTTCGGTAATATCAGGTGTTAGGTTAAGCCATGTAACACTCGATGTTTTCTATTGTTGAGTGTTAAGGCTTCTGAAAATTTAAACTGATTTTTCAGTTTTGATTATTATGACATAGGCTGAAATAGTAGCCTAGAATCATGGTAAGTAAATACGAGGCGCGTCCACAAAGTAAGATTCCATGGAGCCGTTTACAAAAACAAAACACAATTTCATGGATATATCTGTGGCTTGGTTCTAAAAGGGACAATGTCCTAAGTTAAAACTTGCTTTTGTAATAACTGACTTTGAAGCCCCTTGTACAAGTAACGTTTTTTCCTGAGAACTTTCGACTTGGGCCTCTAAGGTTTTTGTATTGTGTCTATTAATAGCAACATACATTGGCACTTTTATTATAAGAAAGATGAAGGCTATCCGAGCTCAGTAATGCATAGATCTCATTTTTGCAAGAAATTAACATTGGCCCTTTTAGAACCAAGCCGCAGATATATATTCCAACAGATACAGCAAGTGTTCAGCTATTTTTCAACATATTCGCCACCGGAATTGAGACATTTATCATACCGTGGGACCAACTTTTGAATACCTGTGTCGTAGAAGTGTGCCGCCAGGGATTTGAACCAATGTGTGACAAATATCTCCGCCTCTCTGTCATTCTCTGTCATTCCCTGTCATTTCTTTAGATGTAGGAAAAGATGGAAATCACTGGGAGCGAAGTCCGGGCTGTAGGGTGGATGTTTAAACACCTCCTAGCAAGTCTCTTGAAGTTCGGCTGGGAGATGTTGTAAACATCCACCCTAAAGCCCGGACCTCGCTCCCAGTGATTTTCATATTTTCCTACACCTCACGAAATGACAAAGAATGACAAATAATGACCGAGAGGCGAAGATGATTGCCACACAGTGGTTCAAATCCCAGGCGGCAGACTTGTACGACACAGGTGTTCAAAAGTTGGTGCCACGGTAAGACAAATGTTTCAGTTCCGGTGGCGAATATTTTAAAAAATAGACCATGTAAAATTGCCCAGCCACGAGGTTTGATCTCTGAACCTTCGATTTGCGAGCTCAAGACGCTAGCATCTGAGCCATCCCTCTCGGTCCAGTCAAGTTTGGTGGTTTGTGGATAAAGTAGGACGGTTTTCCTTCTTCTGTGAATTCTCGTTTCTTCTTCCTTTTGTAATTTCAGGACTTCTTCTATCAGAGATGAGGCCATCTAAAAATCAAAGAAAAAGTAGGCCAATACAAAGAATTTTATTACAAAACAAACGTTCAAACGAAACAAACATAACTTTTAGCTTTCCCGTAAAGTTTCACATTTAGGCTTTATATCAGAATGTCAAGCGAGAAAATCGCACTGACTAGACTCAATACAGAGAAAGTTTATGATTTGCTTCACCGCGTTTTTATACAAACATAGTAATGGCCTTCATGTATTATGTACGAGAGTGAGTGTGTTTTTTTCTTACCAGGAGGCTTAGAAATTGAACAGTTGAATTGAACTTCTGCGAAAGTATGAAAGGGAAATTCGTTTCTATAGCAACGGAACTGGTAATTTTAAGTTAGATTGCTGGAATATTGGTAGTGCAATGTAACTTGATCGTGTCTAGAATGTGCAATGCAATCAGGTGCACCAACTGATCCAGCAATTACGGAACAATAATGAAAGTTGTATTGACATTATCTCGAAAGTTAACTCTCGGTTTCGACACAGTTTCCACTGCACACCGATACTTTTGACTGTTTATAAATAACGGCTTTGCTTGTTTGCCTCGAAGCATATACATAATTACATATACAAACACTAACTACTAACTTGCGAGTAATATGGAATTCCTAAAGATTATAAATCGTTGCTATAGCGACAGTATTACCAGTTTTGGATATGTTAGACTAGCTTAAAAGACCCTGCGTCGCCCGGGTTTTGTATTTTGTAATTGGAAATTAACTTATGAAGGATTTTCAATTTTAAATTCTAGGTCCTTATATAG